>CM062833.1:6842098-7442098 GCA_031772345.1 Himalopsyche anomala
ACTGAAATAAAGGTTTTTTCTGAGACAATTTCTTTAATTAATATTAAGGTTGTGTCAATTAAACACCAGTTTAGAAGTCTCCGTGCACTTCAAGGTTGTGTATAATTCATAATTTGCATATGTCACAAAATCATCAAAACACGTTTTTAGCGCCTCCTGTAAAATTTGATATGTCTGGGTTACGTCCTTTTACCTTTCCACAGTAGATATTATATTTTGAATTATATGCAATTTTTAACCATAGCGTGAAGAAAACTAAAGCATTTTTTTCACTTTTGACGAAAAGTAAATTTACGAAATTTACATTGTCACTTGACGATATGTTACATATAAATTATCAAAAGACTAAAATAAATATACCCACATTTTTCCATTCCATTTTAAATTCCGTTTGATGCCGTCTGGCGCTATTTTCCGCAACGAATATTAACCTTTTTAAATATTATTCCACAGTTAAAGATCATTAAAAATATCATGAATAATTCCCGAAAAATGTTATAAAGAGCCTTCCTTCTGTAAACAGGCTGCTAAAAGGACCTCAGCTAATGAAAAAGTGTTTTCACCAGAATCCTGAATTATTTATATGCGACGAAAAAGAGCGGCCTCCATGAAAATTCAATTCGGAGAGTTTGATCGACATAAAAATAAATCTCACGCGAAAACAATATTTCTATTTTTGTGTACCTACGAATTCCAAACAAGCATGCAAAGACTTTTATTCACTATTTTTTTATGTATTTTTCTGTCTGCCAAAGTGATGTGAGTAAACATGGCCACTGGGTAGGTCAAATATGTTATATTTATCTATTTTTATGTGTCATAAAACAGCTAAAGCAAAAAAAAACGGTATTTTCTTCAATTAGCCCGTGCTTTCAGAATTAAGACCAATAGTTTATTGACAGTCAATCCAAAAAAGTAACATTCTTTCTGGTTATTTTATATAATTCGCTTTTGCGCGATTGACTTCTTAAAGGGATCCCAATATTACTATTGCTAAAACCAGGATCTCGGTCAAAAAATGTTTTTTTTTTCAATATTGAAATACCGGTTTGAAAATGAACAAAAATATCGGTATTTCAGTATTGAAAATTAGCCAAAAATGAATTTGAAATGTATAGAAATTATCATATCTTTTAAATATTTTAAATCAGTTAACAGTTGTATCAATAATGACAAGTTTCGGAATTAATAATTCATTTTTTACGGCATGTTATTATTTTAAGATTCATTGAAGTTATTTAAAAAATCACCCATTTTAATATCGAAATACTGATTAAGATCTAAACGGGTCGTTTTTTTTTTGTAACATCGGTATTGATAATTGGTAGCCCGTTTGTCTACTGTTGAATGAGTTATTTCTCTGGTCATTTGTGTACGATTAACAACTTGATTATAACCTTTCAATCTAAAAAAATAAAAAATAAAATTTTTCAACATATATATATTATATTTTATAACTGTTTGTTTGCAGAAAAAATATACGAATGTTTTATTATAGTTAGGAAAACAGGCCTTACTTGAAATTTAATTTACTCAAAGCTCTGCTTTTAAGATTAAGTTTTTTTGTCTTTTGTGTCACTCATATCATTATTTTTATTATTTTAAACTTTTCAATTTCAAGTTCAATATAATCTGGCAATAAATTATCTGCGATCAGTTTTCTACATGAGCAATTATTCGCGTTCAATTGTACAAAACTAGTTGTTCGTAAACGTTGAAATATGCTGCAGAGAGTAAGTACTTAAGCAAAATAAACACTTGAGTTTGCCTTTAGCAGGATTGTGGTTTTAATTGTCATTTAAAACAATACTAAACTATTAAATTCACTAGTAACTGATTATAGAATTTAAATTTATAGATATAGCTTGTCATGTCTTCTGGATGTCTATTATTACTGTGGAATATCAGATTACTTACAGTGAAATATACAAGCTATCATTAGTATCGTATTTGCTTTGGCGGTTATTGCCACCATGGATTGGTGCCACGTTTGATCCCGAGCCGTTACGGTTAAGTGCCATTAGAACTAAAGTTAGTTGTAAACTTCGCCACGCCTAAAATATGGCAGTGCCGGTGGAACCGAAAGCACAATAATAGTGTCAATAACTTCGAATTGAAAGCCGCGAATCAATTGTTTTTGTTCAGTCTGCATTCTGAACAACTTGATCATATTATTAATAGTAGCTATTGGCAACCATTTTGTTAAATGTATACATATTAGTTTAACCTCCAGGACAATAAGTTTTGTTAAAACTTGTGACTTGGCTTGAGATGTTGTGATTTACAAGACAAGATATTCTGAACTACAGCAATGAAATGAATTATTCATTGTTCAGGTTACTTTGTTCGTCAACAAAACCAATATTTATAAAACGATAAGTTTTAGCAGATCAACAATATTTATGAGCTATCTTTATACATAAATACATTATAAGAAAAAAAAATGTTAACATAATAATTTCAGAATAATAGTTTTTCTGAAAATCTGTTTATTTTTACAATCAAAAGCTGTTTTTTTTATCAGAAAGTTCATATGATGTTACGTCACTTTTAACATCAATGACCAACCGAAAATTCATGTTCACTGAATAAAATATTTTGTTTTTCAGACGTCGCAGATATCTATATTTCTTAAATATAATTGAGTAATTTTGACATCAAAACCCAACAATGATAAACATTTGATATGACAATATTAACATCGTTGTGATCGAGATATTCTGCAGGGATTTTGAATATAACACAGCATTGACATCACCACAGAATATATTTTTTTCTACCCATGTTTGCTCCCAATGTGGAGCATACGGCCTCGTAATGGAACATATTTTTTAAAAGAGAATCGCTTGTTATTAAGTTGATCAAAATCCCTTTTTTTTAAAGGTAGTATAGATGGAATGTATTAAATTGCGACAGGAATAGTGGTAAGTTAATAGCTCTCGATACTCCCCGTTATTTTAGGATTGGAAGAGTAGGAAAGAATTTTTGGACATCAAAAACATCTATGCCTTCGAAGAAAAATCGATAAATCAATAGGTCGTTCACTTTTATTGAAACTATGATTACGGTCGAAGGTGGTTAAAAGTCCGGTGATTGATGTAAAATAATTTGATAAGTTGCGGTGTCTATGATTTTGAGCGAATTATAGTACAGTGGAACCTCTCATAACGAGTTAAATTCGTTCCAGAATCTTACTCGTTATGTGAAACACTAGTTAAACGAAGCAATTTTTCCCATATAAAACAAGTAAAATACAATAATGCGTCCCATGCCGAAAAAAAACATTTTTTATATTTTTAACCTGTATTAAAGTAAAATTACATACTTATAAATTGTTAAGGAGCGTAGCGACCTGGAATGCGAAAAACAATGCGACTCCGTAAGCTTTTCGGTGGTCAGCTCTTGACTGATCTCTTTCATAAGCTCATCAATTTTGTTGTTGTCCACCTCCAGTTCCATGGTATTGGCCAAAAGTACAATCTCGTTGACTGTAGACTTCATAGGTACTGTTTTAAGCCCCTCAAAATCACATTTGACAACGCTCCTTGGCAAAGCATCTTCCAAGCTGAAGTGAGAGTTCTCTTGATAACCCCTTTCCTACGCTTTGTCAATCATCTTGAGGCAATCAACGATGTGAAATTGATCTTTCCAAAACTCTGAGTCATTCGTTATGCGAAATGTCGCTCGTTAAGGGAGCACTTTTTTCATTATCTGTTTTGCTTGTTATGCGAATTACTTGTTATAAGAGATGCTCGTTATGAGAGGTCACACTGTATTTCATTGTATGGTATTACAAAAATCTGGTTTTAAACAAAATTCGGATCCGGTCAAATCGTAACCTTATCCTTAACCGAATATAACGAAAAACGTCTACCATTCGAATACAGGACTGGAAAATTTAGTATAGGTAGTAGAATTATCATTTGAAAAATTCATAGAAATCGTGAAAAATACTAAAGACTTTTGCTTTAAATATTTTTTATGAAATAATATTATTATCACGAATAAAAACTTTGTTATGGAACGTTTATCATATCTATGGTCAAATTGACAATTGTTTTCGTATTAAATATTTATAATAAGCGTTGTTTTAAATTTATTACTTGGCATATTTTTACTAAAACAATCCAGATGTCACTGGACTCATAGTTTGTCATCACTTTTGTTAAGTTTCAAAGGATTGTGATTTATTACATTGGCCAGTACAAGTGCTTTATCATTCATTTCCAGTGCGTAATGAAACTTTGGGGAGAAAAAAATCCTTTTAAACCGATCACATCGACAAGTACCGTGGGATTAAAATGTCTGGGATTACATTTTTATATATAGCTATAATACACTACAATTGGAAAATAGACAGCATTCCGTTCGAAATGTGTCCCTCGAAAATAAATCTCTCGCACATTTATGCTATCCGACAATAGGTTTTTTAGGAACCGTTTATTCGAAAATAAAATACAAGGTACACGAGCGAGTAAAACATAATTTATCGATCTGTTTAATTTTTTTGTATGTTTTTTTTATTGAAATAAAAATTGAAGGTTATTTTTTTTAATCTGAAATAGATGACACGTGTCATGCTATAATTTTCATAATATATTGAATATTAATAAAAACACAATATTTCTTTGAACTTTATTCCACTTTATTTAATATGTCAGGTCCGGTTTCGCTCATTGCGAGCATTGTCATTTGATAAGAAATATAATTTAACAATGCTATTTATACAAAAATTAATTTAAATGTAAAGGTGTAAACAACAATTGACATTGAAAAGAAACTACCAATTATATTATAAGTGATTCTAAAATAACACAAAATTAAAAATTTTAACACATCTAATATAATGCCTTTCCACCAAGTATTGACAGTGAACACCCTAAAAGTATTTATGAACAAATCAAAGATTTTTCAAGGTTAATTATTCTGTCTACTTTAAACATATATTTATAAAACAGTTTAGTTTTGCTATTTTAGTTCTAGATTCAATCTAATGTTGATGCTATTTGTATGCTTTGAATTAGCGCGTTATGTGATAATGAACTTAAACGTTAACACTATGTTCCTCTGCACATATGTCAAATTCAAAATTCAACTGTTCAAAAATAAGTAGTTTTTATAAAATTGTGAAAATGTTCACTCAAACATAATAAAATTCATAATAAAACCACGTGCAATATTTATGCATTTTACGGTATTTATTATGCATAAGTAGGAAATTGTGGCACCGATACGTATTTTTAGCTCTATGAGGAGCACTTACGTAGGGCTATTTACAAAAATTAGCCTTTCATTATTTACAAGAGTTCTTCAACATTTTTATATTTATTGAAATTATTTTCATTTCATATTTAACAACTCGTAAATTGTATAAAATTACAACTATTGAGACATCTGAGTCGTTGTTTAATTGGGCCCTCGAGAGGTGAAGTGAGCAAACAAGTAAAATGGTAGAACCTTTTTCTTGGACTTTTAAGTACCACTACGTCTTTATTTGGTGTTTTGGTGGATTTCATATTTTTATTTTGCGGAGATAACAATATTGCAATGCGTATTGTTTGAGGTTACTTTACTTTTACAATACTTTGAAACGTGTAAAATATTACAACGCATCTGAGTTTTTACTAAAATACCTCTAATGGAGCCAATTATTACAGTAATGTTACTTGTTTGCCCCATATGATAAGCTTGACAATATTTACAAAAAAGTACACAAATCTAAAGCATTGGTTAATATCAATCGTTCAAAAAGAAATATTAGTTAGTTTGAGTGAAATAATGCAAAAATTATAAAAGCGAAGGCTTTCAAAATTTTACAATAACGATCAAATATAATTCAAATAATGACAGCTAGGATAAACATTTCATCGCTTAAACTGAAAGATACGATTGATCTTCGGTACCATTTACCGGATCCAGGTCAAAAATAAAAAAACATATTTATTTCCAGAATCAGGAAAATCCCTTAACAAATTTTAATATTACAATTAATAAGAATATTACACTCAAAAGCAAAAAGAAGCATTAAATTTTGTACTTGTTTATTTGAGATCATAAAACTTGGGAAGTATTCGCGTTATTTTATTGACTTTTAAAAAAGTACTGCTCTTTTGAATTTCATTTCACTTACATTTTTACCCTGTTTCCTTTTTAATATCCTTCCTACATTAGTATTATAAGTCGACGGGGAGCGTTTTTCACGGTCTGTAAAAAAGTTTACTTGGTGTTTATAAAGCGGAAGTAAAATTCGTACATTAGCAGTATTTTTTGCCTCGGGCCTTTAAAGAAACTTTGATAGTTGAGTCGTGTCCTGCAGGTGATATATGATACAAAAGTTTAATGATATTTATTCCAGCGAAGCTCTTAACTTTACGATTAGGTCATTTGAAAGCGAAAAACTTTTACCATTGCCTTAATTCAGAGGGCTTGATGGGTAAATAATTTATATTGGACAGAACTGACTCGTTCAAAAATAGAACATATTCTATTTTTAATTGGGTACTATTTTATACAGAAAATGAGAGCTGTTTTGTTTTAGAATCCTCTTACGTATTGTAATATCATACATCGTTTTTTCTTATCTAATACATTAAAATGAATATTTGTTTGTTCGTACTTTATGCGTTGTCACACCGCTCGTCTGATTGCATTAAAACGTTGACAAACTTTTTGCTTGCACTTCCGGCAAGGTTAGTAAAATTAACTTACAGTAGGTCTTATATATAAAAAGCAATGTTTGTATGTCTGCCATACAGTCAATTTTGACAATGTATGCTTATACTTGCGCGAAGCTTATGGTCAAATTAACTTACAGTAGGTGGCGAATGTGTCGTACCATAGACAATTGGCAGTAAACGTGAAATAGACAGAAAAAGAAAACATGCACTTAAATATGCACAGCAAAAACACAAACACTTTCTTTCTTTGAGTGGCATTGCAACGCTTGCCGGGAACCGGCTAGTTAATAATAAATTATGGTAAATGTACTATTTATATAATTTTTTTAAATAATGTAAATTTTACATATGTAGCTGTTAATTGTTTAATTAAGTTTAGTAAAAGCTAATTCCCAAGCTAACAGATTTCGTTTCTGAATTCATTTATGTTTCGACCATCAACTCTCGGTAGAAAATTATTTTTTTATAATCACGTAATAGTAAAAGTGACTGGGGGTAAGTTTAGAAGAAAACAGATAACAAATGTAAAAAAACAAATTTTTTCTTCTTCTATTGTCGTCTAGCCATAGAGACAACTTTTTTTCATATCATCGTCGTTTATTTCGATTATTATTAACCTTCCAGTTGCTATGGGGCGCATTCACATAGCAAAATTCTTCTTATTTCAACCATTCGCTAAACGCCAAAAATATCCAATTATGTCAACAGAAGTGTTTCTACGAGAACTGGTTGTTACTCAGTTGCTCAACCTCTCTTTTTCGAAAGAGAGTATGGATATACGGATAGGGCTAGGACAGGATTAGTGGTAAGCTAATCGCTCTCTATACGCCCCGTTCATAGGATAGGATGGGTGAGAGGGTGGAATTCAAGACATCACATACATCCATGCCTTTGAACAGAAATTCATAAATCGATTGAAAAATCAATTTATAAAACTGTCCACACCGGGATTTTAACCCGGGCCCTCCGTAGCCGAAGCCAACAACGTTGACCACTCAACCACACAGGCGGCACTGACAATGCTTAGTTCAAAAACATTACAGAAAAACCCCTATTTACACTTAAGTCGGGACGGTGTAATTGGGGGTGTGAATCTCATACAAAGTTAGGGATTTGATTTTTTCCGCAAAAAATGCAAAACTAAGATTTCCCTTAGTTACAAATATTTAGTTACCAAGTGATAAATTGCAAAGCGCGCCAAAATCCCACACATAGACAGTCACCCGATATACGTCTATAGCCTGGCACGTGTTGAATACACAGACGCTAACCAACATTTGACTGTATGCCCGGTACAGATGAGCGTCTCGTAGTAACGACAACCAAATGCAACCGTGCAATTAGGGGATTTTCGGCAAATATTTCAAGGCAGCGCGTAATTCGGGGTAATGTAATTGGGAGTTCCACTGTATATATGTATCACTGATAAAATACATACGATTATAAAGGTGTGAAAAAATATTATTAATGAAAAGAATTTACTAAATACGAATTAGAATTAGTGGTACTGAATTGACTCTCATTAAAATGTTTATTAGTTTTACATTTTTTTTTAAATATTTTGGGTTGTCTGTTTTTTTATTGTTCTATTGTTGAACACTGGCTGAGGAAATGATTCAAAAAGAATGTTCTAAATATTCTACCCGAAAAAATAAAATTATTTATTAATAATGTGTCACGTAGCTAATTACGCCATCAGTTATCCCGTAGAGCTGCTAAAATTAACCAACATTATGTAAATTAACCTCAGCTTGTTTTATGACCGACGTGTGACATCGCAATCAAAAACTTTGCCATCAAACAATAACGCATTCGCACGTATTGTCCTCGCGTCCTTGCTAAATTGAAAGTTGAGCCACGCATGCAAAACATGTCCTTTCGTCCGCCTAGTTTTCTAGTTTACGACTCATGACGTCATTAGTCCCCCGTAAACCTTTTCATGACTGCGCTAAGTAACTAATGGTCGTCAACGAGAAAAGAACATTCAGGGGGATGGATGGGTTAGCAGTCGCCAACTTTGCGCTTACCTTGTAATATTTGTAATGGATTCGATGGCATATTCGTAGAATTACTGTTTTGTCTTAAAATTTTATGAGCGTTCATTTAATTCAGTTATTGTTTAATTCTCCTTAAACAGTATTTTACTCGGTACCTTTAAAATGCACTGTCTATACCAGGGTTTCCCAAACTTTTTCTACATTGGAACACTTCGCAGATTCAAATATTTTTACGGAACACTTAGCTTATTTTTAAGATCGAGTAATATTATTAAAATATATGTTGTTAACATCTCCATGCCCATGATGCAATCGTAAATAGTAGAGCCATTCAATATTTCTCTTTATTGTCAATAAGTATTTATCATTTTAGGTATTCTAGCATATATACATTTTTAACATTATTTTTTAGCTGCTAACTTAGGTTTAAATACTGTCAATAAACAGGGAAACTGAGATGCCATCATGGCAGGGAACGTGATTTTTTAGGATGGCATGTTACGGGTTAACACTTAGGTATTTATTTTTAAAAACATCTCACGTAAAAATATGAGTAAATAAACTTAGTTTGGACTTATCAGCTGGTCAGGTAAAGGAAATATACTCGTAGATCAAATATATGGGGGCGCTGCGGTAGATTAAAAACAAAAAAAAATCATTTGGATTGTATTTTATTATCGAAAACTGCTCAAAATGTACGTGCGTCATTTTTTTTTTATATTATAACCGCAGTGTAAGATATCAATTTATGTACATGTTGACATAATATTACATTTTTTCAATTTTCCTGGGGGTGCTGCAGTTCCGCAGTGTGTAGTTCCACACGATCCGCCACTGAATATACCCTAATCTCTTGCATTTGTATGTAATGAGAAAGGGTAGTCCTTTTTCAATTTATATTAAATGTTCACCTTTATCTACATACTCGTCAAATAAACATCAGTAGAGATTGACCATCATTTACTTTTCAATATTAATTAAAAGATATTTATGTGTGTTGTTACCGTATAAAACCATTCAAAATAATTGTGGAGCACATTTTAAGGTTTTGTGGAGCACCAGTGGAAACCCTGGTCTGTACTTTATGTTTTCTTTATTCCATCTGAACTAAATAGAGTCTACGAAATACGTAATTTCGACAATCACAACGAGCTTGTTGTTGCAATGCAAAACAGATCTGCAGGAACGTGGATATGGCTTATGAAGTTCCACACCTCAGTGCTATCCAAACCGGGATCCGCGAAATTTTTCAGTTTATTTGCTTGAAACAGCATTTAATGAAAATAGTATTTCATATAGCAAAAATATCAGTCTATTGCCAAATAAGTCTTGGTAATCTTTATTTCATTTGCGACTACATACTTATGTGAAGCAGCGTTTTTTATAATTTTAAATGAAAAATAAACACAGGTCATGTAAGCATTTCTGACATTGAAAAATATATTATTTTTTTCTGGAAAAACATCCAATCGGATCCATATTATTTCATTGTTTTTGTAAGTTGTATGTGAATTTTAGTTCCAAAATGTAAATTTCTATTTTTTGTGATAAAATATAAACATGTATGAGATAATTGAAAAAATAATACTAAATAAAGTTTTAACGAATAAAATATATTTTTTATTCGAGTTCAATTTTTTTTACATTAAGAGATTCGTGGCATAAAAAAGATTGAGAAACAATGCCATACCCGACCCATCATTCGATCGCAACTTTGTCTTGGGGCCACCAATGGAACGGGTTTTTTTTCTGGCTGTGGAAAAATCTACACCGTAAGAATGTCGATTTATATGAGTTTTAGATTTCATTAACAATTCTGACTGTAATTCTGGAAAACAGTCACTGACATTACTACTTATTTTAGTTTTTGATGTTGGGCACTAGATGGATATGTTTTTTTTATACAATAAGTTTTATATACGAAATACATACTAATTATTCCACAAATTAACTTCATCCAGTTTCTGATAATATTGCTGTATAATATTATTATTCTATCACTATTTGGCCATTAACATCATTAGAGTACGTAATAGCTTGTTACTTTTAAGTTGTGTATGCACTAAATAAGTGGCACTTATTTCCGGCGAGTCCCAAGAATTTTCATTTTATTAAACGTGACTCTATTTATCCCCAAGTCGCATAGCAAATCTTTTTATAGATTACTATCTCCTGGGATGTGTTAAATATTATAACGCCATTTGCAATATTTATTTTTATGCTTCCTGACCTGAATAAAAGCAATATAAATAGTTCATTGGTTTCTTAATTATTTTAATTACATTTGTAGAGTATTGTATCAAAAGACCAAAACCGACTTAACGTATTTCAAAATAGATTTTTAAAAGCAAAACAGTACTTTTTTATTGATTATTTGTATTATTTTCTTTTAAAAATACGACCACTCTACTTTATTTCAATACAGCAGCATTTTTTGCTAAAGTTGCTTTGTTCATTATCCAATTCGGAATTCGTTAATTAGTATTATTTTTTTATAAAATTTTACCTCGATAGCTGAATTTTTAAATTATTGTGCTAGTAATTGAATATAACGTAGTGAAAATTGATGTTTTAAACACTTAAACAATGCACTTAAATAATTTAAGAAAAGCTTGTCAGAAAAGAGTTGTGTAAAGAAGTCCTTAACTTTCGAACATAATTAGTTCCTTGAATACGAACAAAGTATTCCTGTATATTTTTATAATTTAACTATTTACTTAAAATATAAACTTACACAGAGAGTCTCATTTGTTTATTTTAATTTTTATTTTTATAGACTACTTGAACTTCAAAAAAAATATTTAATGAAAAGAAAAACACGTAATTATAACGTTTTCATTCTTATTATGATTGCTCTTAATTTTTTTAAAAAAGGTTTTTATCAAACTGTAAATAGGTCGCTTAAAATGCAGTGTAAACTTTTTTATAAATTTTTACACCAAACATGAAATTTTATTTGATTTTTCTCGGCATTTTTTTTTTATTAGAAATCACTTTTCACTGGCTGAAATAATATTTATGTATAATATATGTCATACTCTTTCATAACTGTGTATAAACAATATTATAAAGGTCGCAAAGTTTTTGAATAATTATTAGGTGGCTCGGTGTTCATACTTTGGCGACCACAATGTCAGATGATAGTGTGTAATACGTACACGCTGAACTAGTCACAAGTCAGACTGGTATCCCGGTTGTCCGAAAACATCAAAAGCTAAAAGCACAAACCCTTCTCGTGCCACCGTGTCTATATAATACGGATCTGGCAATCATCATTATCACCCAACTGAAACTATAAACGCTCGCATAATTAACGTTTGACTTTAGTTCACTCGCAGAATGGCTCGTATGTTGATGAGGTGACTTTTAGCATGCGGCTGGCAAGAGGTTAATGCCCTGGCTGTTAAAATTTTCTATTAGGATCAATTTATTTTACGCGGTCGTAAATTAGACAACAATGCGTCACCTATCAATCAGGAAAGAAAAGTTCAAATCTCATAGAATTACAATTTAAAGGCTTAGTTAAGCAACTATAGTCTACAGTTTTGACACATCAATAAACATTTTTTCATATTTTTAATTGTCTATTTTCAGTAATGTGATAACTATATAGTTTTATATAGAACGCTGACAAAATCGTCAAACAATAAGATATATAATATGTATAGTTTTTAAGAATACTACTTTACCTGTGTAGCAAAAATACTACTAAGAAAGAAAAAATATGCTAGAAACTAAGGGCAGTCAATTTACTTTTACGACAAGTAAATCTTTGAATCTCTTTTACGCATGTATGTACATATCATATTCTTATGCTGTATAGCTTATGATTCTGTCAACTGAGGGAAACAATTTACCAGGGCTGTGGAGTCGGAGTTGGGAAAAATGAGCGGCTCGATTTTTTTTGAAAAATATATTTAATGATGTGTATTTAAACAAAATAGTCAAAAGTGTTAACATTTCATGTTTGGCTGACTAAAGATGATCTGATGGTATACATATATATAAGTTAAAATGAAATTATTGAAAAATTTCCTCAGAGTCGGAGTTGTCTTTTTTTCACGTGACTCCACAGCCCTGCAATTTACAAATGCCTTGCGAATATTTACCATGAAAGCTAAACGAACGAAAGTGCTTACATTTTATGTGGATGTGTTGTTCGCATTATTATTTTAACCTTGAAGAGTTAACACCGGCTTAATATAGAGTATTTTACTGATTTTCGAGAGTTTTTGGAGAGTGAGCGCGATCACCCATGACAATAAGTTTGCACACACAATCTTTTCTTTACTACCTCTTGGGGTATTTTCTATAGCATGGTTGGCAAAATAAAAAAAGATTATTTGGCATGCCAAAACAAGCTTTTTTTGATTTGTAACGCTCTTCTATTTAGAAACATCATATACAAATATTTAAACAATTTTATTGAATAAAAGAAAAACTTATAAATAATTAATATATATGTAAGTACAATGGTAACTACATTTTTATTGAATACTTAAAAAACGTTACAAATAAACTAAACTAAAACTTAACACAAACAAATATTTTAAAGCAAATTAATCATGGGTTGATGAGATTTTTTTACGCCAAGTTGGTGTGTTGCTTATTGAAAATAATATATGGTACATAATTTTCTCAAATTATTTTTTAGTCTTTTATGTAGAAAATTTACTTTCAAATAAGCACGGAGAAAGAAACGGTTAATTAAGATATTTTTATTTTTTATCAAATAAAAAAAATATACATGTAGTTTCAGTTCTTTGATTTGGCTTAAAATAATTTATTAAGCCTTTGAAATCGACAGAAAAAGTTAGTCTCTTGCAGAGTTACATTATTTGTACGTTATAAAATTACGTTTGCATACGTTTAATTAAATCATCGTTTGGCCAGTTCAATTAGACTTAATATGTTATATTATATTCCACAGCGTATGCTAAACATTCAAAATAAACTCGCTTAGTTAAAAAAATAAATATTATCTTTTTAAATACGAATTTTTTCATGGTATCATATAAAAGGTTCTGATGTATGATTGGTGACCTTGCAGAAAGATAAAAACGACCAAAACGTATTGCCCCTCAAATTTTTGGACATTTATTTAAGAGCAGACTGTTTTTAAACATGATTACCCACTTGTATACCTGTGAAAGGTCATGCGTAAGTCAGACATGTTTTTAATACAAATTAAACATTCGTAATTTTCATACCACATGTTTTTTCAGGGTAACAACTTGACAGCAAGAATCTTTTGACTAAGCAGAACGTTTGTAGTTGTAGTGTTTGAGCTAATTTCATTTCTGACATCGTAGCGGATTTAATGTGTGTTTTATTCAAGAGGCGGAGAGGTAATCTGTCATTCTTTCAATTTACTATATTATCAAATAAACTTTGTTAAGATATAAATTAATAAATTTATTTTGAGTCCGTAGTTAAGTGGCCAATGGTTGTAAACTTCAGTTGCAGAGCTCATGGGCTCGAATCTTACTAAGGTTTTGGATTACGAAGACATTGTTGTTTGTAATGTCTAAAATTCTTTATCCGATCTGAAAACGGATCGCAACGAAAGCGATTAGCTACCCATTTATCCTTTCGTAGCTGTATTCTTTTATCCTTGTCTTGAAAAAAGAGATGTTGAGAATCTGAGTACCAACAGTTCTCGTAGCAAACAATCTTTTGAGATGAACTTCATAAGGAGTCTATATGCTTCACATTAAAAATGGACATTGCTAAAAAAATATATTTTTGGTATGAATTTAAAAATCTAACTATTTTTTTAAGTAAATAAATTTTAAAATTATATATATATTTTACCAGACGCAGTCTCACCAGTCAGGATTTACTCAACACGCATTATGTGGACGATGTGCAGAGAGACAGTGTGGTGTGTATGCTATGATCCTAAAATACATTATAAACCTACGCTCTCGCACACTCTCTCTTTGCGCATGCTGTGTTTTATTAACAGATATTTTTTTTTATGGATTCATTAAATTATTGATTTAAAATATTTATTTAAATCAGGTCTGTAGTGCAGTCATATACGTCGTTAGATTAATCAATTTCTGTTTGAAGGCATGGATGTTTGTGATCTCTAAAAATTCTCTCCCTTTCTTTTAATTCTAAAAATAACGGGGCGTAACGAGAGTTTTTTTTTTGTTTTTTTTTTCCATGTCCGCTCCCAATATGGAGCATATGGACTCCTAATGGAGTTTATCTCAACAGAAATGTTTCTACGAGAACTGCTTGTTACTCAGTTGCTCAACCTCTCTTTTTCCAAAGAAAGTAGGAATAGAAGGAAAGGGCAAGGACAGGACTAGTGGTTAGCTAATCGCTCTCTATAGGATAGGATGGGTGGGAGGGGGGAATTCAAGACATCACACACATCCATGTCTTTGAACAGAAATTTATAAATCGATTGAAAAATCAATTTATATAACTGCCCGTACCGGGATTCGAACCCGTGCCCTCCGTAGCGGTAGCCAACGATGTTGACCACTCGACCACACAGGTGACATAACGAGAGTTATTAGCTAACCAATAAAGCTGTCCTAACCCTATCTTTACTCTTTACTCGCAACTAAGTAGCAAACAGTTCTCACATAAAAACTTCTGCTGACATACTCTCACTTCCTCCACATTGGAAACGGACATGGATTAAAAAAATATATTTCAATGTAATAGCTTAAACTATTTGCTTCTAATATTTCTTGTTGAAAGTGCACCAGACTTCGTTTAACTCGCCCTTAATATAAAGTTTCATGCACTAATAATTATATTTTCAAATAGAAAATTCCTCGGTTCTTGTTAGTACATTTCTTTCTTGTAAAAAAGCGCCCGAGGCAAGTTCCCTATCCAAAATAGAAAAGTAAAGATCTCTTTGAAGGAGAGTTTATTTGCAAAAAGATGCAATAATTTGTTCAGGGAAAATTCTGCTGCACGTCTTTTTACTCGGTCAAGCTTTTTCATTTTTCTGAATTTAAACAGTAAATTTATTTTATATTGTTTGTTAATACTCATTAAATTAAATTTACATTTCTTTCCTAATAAAACATTTATTAAGACAATAATATAAAGAGAATAAGAGTGCCCTTAGACGTTTGATCGAATAGTTTTATAAATCTGTAATGGAGAATAAACGTTATTTGAAGAAAACTGCTTTATACGATTATTGGTATGTTTGATTAAATTTACATTTACTAAGTAAACTTCAATTTAATATGATCAACAATGTATTTTTCTTATAAATTATAACTTATAGTTCTGACAAAATTGTAAAGCTGAAACAGCTTTTAATTTAATTTAAAAAATATGTTGATGTTACTAAAATACATTTCAATTTTTGACTTTTTTAATTTGCGTTATACGAGTAAAAATACTGTGTTTTAATATTTTGAGCCGTACACATAATATGTGTGTATAAAAATGTAATTTTTTCGTGAGCCAAGCAATAATATTATTATTTTATAAATTGAAAGACCAGAAACATGTATTGTTTACTATGACATAGTAATGTAAATAACATCATATCTAAGACGCAAACCTTCGTAATATCGGATGTTATCTTTTGAATTGTTGTTTAATAAATAAGTACATAATGTTGATTTGTACAAGCCTAACGTAAAAAAGACAATAGACTTTCGAATATAATAAAAAAATATATATTTATTTACAACGCATTAAGTGATCCCTCAAGAGGAATTGACACAGCACAAATTTCATCAAGAGAAATCAGTGTTTATTAGTATTACATAGTTTCATATTGCTACCGTCAACTCAAGTGCTTATATCTCGATGTTAGTTTAAGTGTCATGGACTCGTATTTGCTTATTGTTGCACGTAGAATACGGTCACGGGAATAATTACCATAACTTGACATTATCGTTGTTAATCTACCCATAACCCAGGCCGGTAGAGAGAAGGCCGTCGACGGAGAATACTCTGTATTCAGTAAAGATAATGTTTACCATTTCCCCGCAGTCAGAAATTCAGAAAGGCTAACTTTGTAGTTCTGCTGACAGCCCACAGAATGGGCGGTTGGGCTATGACTAATTTGGTTTAGTTATCTTTACTATTGCACTGTGAAATGAATTATTGTTCTCGACTCTGTCTGTTACTGAGCAAAACTGTTTTTGAATTAAATAGATGCGACGGACAATTGTGAAGAAAATTTCAAAGATATACATTGTTTTGTCGGTGCGTAACAAGAATTTAATACAGTTTTATAAAATCATACTATGTCATTATCCATATCTTAATAACAATAAATTCTATGTCATCTGTTGTTCATTCCAAACGTGTTTTCTTGTTAGATATCAATTTTAGTAGAAAAAAATAATTAATAAAAACACAATAATCCTTTGTACTTCATTCCACTTTATTTAATATGTCAGGACCGGTTTCGCTCATTACGAGCATCGTCAACTGATAAGAAATATAATTTAACAGTGCTATTTATACAAAAATGAACAGTTATAAACAACAATTGGCATTGAAAAGAAAATACCAATTACATTAAAAGTGATTCTAAAATAGCACAAAATTAAAATTTTTATGTAATTGGTATTTTCTTTTCAATGCCAATTGTTGTTTATAACTGTTCATTTTTGTATAAATAGCACTGTTAAATTATATTTCTTATCAGTTGACGATGCTCGTAATGAGCGAAACCGGTCCTGACATATTAAATAAAGTGGAATGAAGTACAAAGGATTATTGTGTTTTTATTAATATAATGCCTTTCCACCAAGTATTGACAGTGAACACCCTAAAAGTGAGAAAAAAATAAATCAAATGTATATGTATTAATCCTCAATTCCAAAAAAAGTAGTCGAAACGCAGAATTGATCTTTGTGATTGAAGGACTGTTAAATAATTTCTAGGAATTATTACTCTCAGAGTCGCTACTCGCTATTTTTAACTATACATATATGAAAAAAGTAGAAATTCGAGTATGTCATTGGCTTTAATTACATTTTTTAATCAAATCGCAATACTGACAAACATTTTTTTTACCGTAGAAAAAAACAATTATTTGGTTTAATGTTTAACCTACAATCAAAAACACAAATCTATTAATATAGTAAACAGATATGAACAGGGTCATATTTAAAAACATCTCTTACAAATTATTGTGTTGATTAAATTAAATACAACGATATCATTTTGCCGAAGTGATCTGAGTCAAAAATTATTCTGTACGTTCAAATTTTGAGACAATTTACATTTTTTTAAATACATAATTGAAATAGTCATATTTTAATCTACGCCTGAGACAAAACAAAATAACCAATTTGTTTGAAATGAAAAAAAAACAAACTTTTAAACTACAACTTTTCATTACATGAAATATTCCGTTTGTAAGTAGAATTTATATGAGACTCAACTGATGTTAATTCATTACTTATTAAGCAAAACAGAATTTTTAACGTTCACTTCAGTTAATTACGCCTTAAATATATATCGGGGAACAATTTCTGAAAGAAGAAGTATTTTTTCAACTAACTATTTAAGTTTCCACGGCGAACTACAAACAACTTGTGATTGGTAGGTTTTTCGACCATTGTTTAAGAGTTATTTACATAAAAATGGCGTGTTCAGAGTAAACATGAGAAATGAATCATTTTGGCGGGAATCGAACACTTTAAGTCAATCGCTTTCTACGATTCTTTTTATTGAATAATCCATTTATTTGGCTTAGATAAAATTTTCCAGTAAGAATCTATGTGTGTATGTGACAAGTTACTATGATAAAATATTGTTAGTTATTGTCATAAGTTAACCGTTTTATTCATAAACAAGTTTTTTCTACTGAAAAGTCATTTATATTTTACAAGTTGATTCTTAACTTACAAAATTGTAAGTCGTAAAACACTCCCAAGTAAATTTTTCAGATGTTTTCAATTGCAACTGGATTCTCCGCGAAACATTAAATTTAGTAAAAACAAAATATTCCTTTGTACTTCTTTCCACTTTATTTAATATGTCAGGACCGGTTTCGCTCATTACGAGCATCGTCAACTGATAAGAAATATAATTTAACAGTGCCTATATAATTTAACAGTAACAATGCCTTTCCACCAAGTATTGACAGTGAACACCCTAAAAGTAAACATTAAATTTGTTTACTAACTCTCCCTGTAATGTTTACAAATCAGCGTTAGTATAAGTAAACAAACAGTCCATGTTTCAATTACTTTCATAAGATTCTCCATAATTTATTTGCTTCGTCACTCTGGCTCAAACCAACGAAAGTCCTACGTTTCATCTTTAAATTAATTTCCACAGTTTATTGTACAGCATATTAAGAAAAATAAACTATTACATTTCAACTCGATTACCCTAAGTTAGCTTATTCTGCCATCGATTGATAAAAAATTCATGTAAAAAGGAAGTAATTGACAACGTTTCTAACAATTTTGTAAATGTGAACAAATGACTCTCATTTACTAAACAAAAGATCGTTTGAATTCGTTCGTTTGCAAGCGACGCATGTTTAATACACACCATAATAAAATATACATATGCAACCCAATGAGAGATTCATTTTCTTCAATTTACAGACGTGGGAGAACGAAGTATGTGTACAGTGTATATTATTCAGCATTTCCTTGTTGAATCCTGCAGATATCTTGACCTTCTGTTATACCTAGCTTCATGTCCTGTCCTAGGCTAATGTGGGTGTCCGTAGAATTGTGCGTAGGCTTGATAACAAACTGAGTCGTACTTCTACGTACACATTGGTGCTTCTAATGTCTTAAGATGATTACAGCGGTTCACAAATTAACTTAAGTCAGTGTCACTTTCATTAAGTCGATTACACTATAAACTATTTAATGTTTTATTTTATAAAAGCTCTAATAAAATTAAGCATTGTTTATTGTTGAATGTTTTTGGTTTCAAATTAAATAATATTACATAAATTACGTTGAAACATTGTTTTCTTGATATTTATAAAACATAATTGTTTAAATTAAAAAAAATACTTAAATAAAGATTTTTCATGTTAAAATATCCTATTACTATTAATTAGTTGAAAGACATATTTTTTTTTATTAAATTTAGTATTTTATTCAAGTGTATAAACAAAAAGTTATTTACGCTTAAATAAGTATTATTTTTTAAAATCATTTTGAAGTAATCGATTAGAATTATCCAAATTTGAATAAAATATGAGATTTTCATTTTTTATACACATGTGTATGAAATAATCATATTCGTATTTTAAATTAAACTGATCAAGAAATTCTTGTTTTAAGTTGTGCTGGTTTCTTGGGAAACCATCCTATTGGACAACGTTTAACTAATTTACTTGTTTGTTAAGCAAATGGTTTCTTAATTGAGCTTGTTTGTAATAAAACTGCATGCTTATCAATTGCTTTAAATTTCTTTTTCGCTGAGATTAAAGATAAAAGATAGTCCTTGGATAAGACTAGTGGTAAACTTATCGGTTTTCCTACCAAATATGACCAGCAACAGGCAAGTAAAACATTACAGACATTAATATCTTTGAATGCAGTCATAAATCGATTTAAACATTAATTTATAAAACACTCCTTACTAGACTTCAACCCCGTAAGTAACGTGATCAAAGCCAATAACATTTGCCACTCTACTACAGCACTAGCTCTTATATAATATTACTTTCGATGGTTTCGGCGGTAACTTTGTGAAAGTTCATTTTAATATTAAATTTATATTAGCTTTGATTATTCCACGTATTGTGTAATTAACTGTGATACGTGTTTCGCCTCTTTCAGAGGCATCTTCAGACTTACTATCGTAAATTTTGCTTATGTAATGAAGCAAGATTGATTCTACAACTTTTAAATTATGAAATTACATATTTGTTTGCTTTGTTTCGACCCCCTCTTTGCTTCCCTTTAAAAGGGAAAAATCCCAACCTGATTGATTGCAGCTCATTAGTATCATTATTTGTTTGCTTTATTTCGATTCAATCACCTCCTCTTTGTTTCCCTTTAAAGGGGAAAAAAAACCCCAAACTCCATTTTGTAATTTCATAATTTTAAAATTTTAAAAGCAATCTTGCTTCATTACATAAGCAAAATTTGCGATAGTAAGTCTGAAGATGCCTCTGAAAGAGGCGAAACACGTGTCACAGTTAGTTACACAATACGTGGAATAATCAAAGTTAATTTAAATTTTATAGCTTTATATTAATGGTAATTAAAAATATTTGAATGGTCATAACTAATCTGTATGATTTTTCAATATTAAATAATCAATTTGAAATATTATATACTTTAAGAAATGAAATAGAATAAAATGTTTAATAAACGGGTTCTGTATAAAAATTTATAGTTTCACTTAGTGTCACTATTTCAAGATTCACTGCTTGCTATAAAAGTTGTCTGAAGCACTTTACATAGCGGACAATATTTAACTATTCGCCTGCCACATAGATGTGTTTAAGTGTTTTCCTAGACTTGTGGAGCTTTCGTATCGAAAAGAATTTTAGCACCCATTTCTAGTTGCGGCATAAGTTTCGACCAACATAAGCCCTTGAATTCAATATGAACTTGTACTATTCGGTAGAAGCATCGCATTGCGGTACTTTATGGCCAACAGTTTTGCCAAACTTATGCTGTAAACCGAGTTTTTGAACTTGTGGTTTTCAAACTGTACTCACAAATTACGAATGGCACTGATTACGTTTGCCATGATTTTACCGGCTTGTAAAGGGAATGTTTTGTTTTAAAATGTATATTATTATACTATACATGCGTTTTTAGAACATAGCTACTTTTTTTACCTTATCATACAAAACCTTAAAAGTTATTATACTATCAGATTATTGAGAAAAAAAATATTATTATAAATTCAAATGTTGCGTATTCTGACAAAATAAAAATAAAATTTAATATTCTTTGTTGGCGTGATTTCAATTGAAATTTAAAACCAATTTTGAATGAGTGAAAATCCAAATGGCTAGAAAAAGTTTTTTAACTTACATTTATACCTTTAACTATAGAATATCCACACTTTTTATTCTCAAAAAAGCTTTCAAAATGAGTACCTTGTCATCATATTTTTTTACAGTTTATTTTGATTAGTAAATCTGGGTGAAGATAATTACGACAAGTTTGCTTCGTTACATATATTTATTCTTAAATTTTGATTCATTTTTTATTCAAATCATCCATTTTGCAATTGTAAATAAAGCAAATTTTAGCATTATATGAAGACAAAAACCTTTTCACCATAATATGTATTTAATTATTTGAAAACACCGCTTCTTGCTTACCCAGCAATGAGCTTCGATTGATTTTTTTTTGAATACTTATTATTTTGAAATATATAATGTATGTATAGATATATATTTTTAAATCCGTGTCCGCTCCCAATGTTCAATATATGGCTTCATAATGGTGGTATCTACACAGGAGCTTTTGTTACTGTTTGATACTCAGTAACTCAATCTCTTTTTTTTAGAGAGTAGTGATAGAAGGATAAGGCTAAGATAGGACTAGTGATAATCTAATCGCTCTTGATACGCACGGTTTTTTATGGATATGAAGGGAATTCAGACAGAAATCTATCAATAAATCAATTTACAAAAACTGTCCGTACGGGGTTTTGAGCCCGTAACCTTCGTAATTAAGCCCAACGAAGATGACCACTTGACCTTAATAAATACGTATATATTAATTAATCCGAAAAAGTTCACTTCCACTAGTGGACGCCCGTGAAATAAAAGGAACTTAACAAAACTTATCGTGTATTCTGCCTCAAAAGCTGTAAATTCACCGCGATTACTCAAATAGAATTCAAATAGTCATTTACATGCACTAGTTCGTAAACTAAAACATCCGCCCTATTTAACCGGAGCAAGCTATTCTATGAGTGCGTCAATGTTGAAAAGCTCTCACGCGGAGTGGGCCAACTCAACTACCCCTGCCAATTGCCCGTAAGCTAACCTCGCGAACAGAGCTTTTTGCACCATATTTTGCCTAACAGTCACGTTTTGTATGTGCACTGTAAGAGGGCGCAGATGCTTTACGAGTAGTCTTTGAAAATGGAAAGTTGATATGCATCCTTATAAAGAAATTGTTTTATTAGGTATACATTTCCAAATTAATACTCTTTAAAATAACATCTTTTGGCTTGGTACACTTTCAACGACTATTGCTTCCTGGTCACTAAATAATTTCACTCACAGCGCTTCGTTTTAGGAATCCGAAAAGATGAAAAGTATCAAAAGTTTTCATTCTATGGAACACAAAGCCCGCTGTGGTTTAGTTGGTTAGAGCTTGCTCTACCGACCGAGTGGGTCTGGACTTGATCCCCGGTAAGGTCAATGTCAAATTTAGATGTTTCAATTTAAATTTGTGACCTAATACATGGGTGTTTGTGATGTCAATTTACCTCGAGCATATCTCGTGTGACTTACGATAAAAAAAAACTAATCGAGTTTTTGTCATATGATCTTTCAACATTAAAATATTTGACGTATTGGCATTAGCTGTAATGCCAAATATTTTTTTAATTATTAAAAAAAAAATTACATTTAAAAACGAGTAACTCGAGTAACTATTTAAGCAAAACTATGTATTTTCATTTTTTTATCCGTGTCCGCTCCTAATGTGGGGCCTATGTTCACTTAATGGAGGTACCTCAACAAAAAAAAAGATCTACGAGAAATATTTGTTTTTCAGTTGCTCGTCCTCTCTTTTTCAAATAGTGTAGTAGGCAGTGGCGGCCAGTCAATGTGGCATTAGATCAATGTACCCCTTGTATATGCAGAGGTGGTTATATTTCATGAAATAATATTCAAACATAACATTTATACCATTCACTCATTTAAAATTCTTCATGTATTTATTGTCTATAATAAATATATATATATTTTTTTTATTGAATTTAAAATGAGGGAATGGTATAAATATTATGTTTGAATATTATTTCATGAAATATAACCACCTCTGCATATAGAAGGGGTGCATTGATCTAATGCCACATTGATCAGCCGCCACTGGTAGTAGGGATAGAAAAATAAGGCTAGGAAAAGACCAGTGGTTAACTAATCGCTTTCGCTACGCCCAGTTATTAAAGAATCGGAAAGAGTGGGAGGGATTTTTAAACATCAAAAACACCCCTGCCTTCGAACAGACATAGATCATATTTCGCATTACCTTATTTTAATTTGAAATTATTTTTTACTAATGTATTGATATAATATCACAGATGGGAGCTTATTTAAGTTTAATTTTTAGAGTAAATTGCATCTAAGTTGACGCAATCTCCCAACAAGCCTTTCCAAGTTTATAATTCTCAAAATACTGTAAAATATATACAGATATGTAAAAACTTTTAAAGATTTATTTTGAATTGCAATGTGTTTTAGTTTTTAAGCACGAAATAAAAATCGATGGAAAAAATATATAATATATTGACATCGCACGACGAATAAAGTTGTAGCTGGATGCGTATTACTATTTCCAGTGTTTATCATGCTTCTACAGTATTTTTTTATAAAAGGGCGAGTGGGTGCTATGCAAATGTCAGCAGAGGTGTCGACAATAAGATTCTTTTATTATGCATCGCCAGTCGTGTAAGTCTAGACTGCTATCATAAAGAAATTTCGGAGAAATGATTCAACAATGGCATACTATCACGTGCAACAAAAATGCGTCAGAAAAACATTATTACAGCTACATCACATCTATATTTTCTTTTGACAGTCAAATATTCTTATATTTTTTTTACAAGGAACCAACGATTAATAAATTTTCAGAAATTAATTTAATTTTTGAACGAACGGTTGTTTATCTGTTAAACAATTAAAAAGAAGTCTTTATAATATCGAGTAACTGTTAACAAACATCATTTTTAATACAAAAGAAACAACGCATTACTATTTAAAAATGATTATATTTTTACCACTTTTAGGGTGTTCACTGACAATACTTGGTGAAAAGGCATTTTATTAATAAAAACACAGTATTCTTTTGTACTTTATTCAAATTTATTTACAAGTTCAGGACCGGTTTCGCTCATTGCGAGCATTGCCAACACAAATGAATATTGTATTTTTATTAATTATATTTTTATGCAACTATTAAAATCCATTGTTTTAATTAATATGATTGAAAAAAGTATTTTGAAACAAAAAAACCAGTTGCTATATTGTTTTAGATTACCAACAAACGTAATTGCTAAAATTAATGATCAATCAAATTGCTAGGTACAAAATTTTTGGGTTTGATATTTTTGAAAATATCGAATAAGTTGCTAAGAATAATTATTTATGTACGTAAACGTACGCTTAGATGTTCAAAATAAGACTTAGCCATAAGGTATTTATTTAAGTGTCCAAGTTCCAGAATAACTTTTGTTTTGGATCTAATTGTGATTATTTTTTTACGTTTCCCACACTATCCATTACTCATTTTTTAAATTAAGGGTAGTTTTTAATAATCCCATTCTAATATTCTTTTCTTTTCTGGAAAGTAAGGCTTAAGGGGGTATTCTAGTGAAGAGGAACGAATTTTGGGTGTTTTTTAGAGCTCTGTAAAAAATAAGCAAAGAAGATTTTCACGGTCCATTTTTTACCATTTGTTTATTTATATTTTAAAAATATATAAAAAAAAATTTAAAAAAAATCAAAACTCGAAAAGTTATCGGCTGATAAAGGGAGGGTCCAAAAAAAAGTGTTGTCATGACGGACACGATTCCAACCATTCTGGTCATCTGATTTTTTTTATTTAACGTATTCTTAATTAATAAAAATGTCGCTATAGCCCCTACCCCGAAGAAGTAAAAATATTTTTTTTTTTCAGAAAATGGCAGTCATTTTTCTCACAGTTCAATTTTTTTAAAAATAGTAAAAATTAAAATTTTGACTTAAATCTGCTACGGGCTATAGAAAGATTTCAATAGAGAGATAAAAGGTTCACACGAAATTTAAAATAAATCGGTTTTGTAGAACTTGAGATATTATGTACGTCAGCTTGAAAAAAGTAGTTTCGAGAAAAGGGCGTTTAAAGTTTTGAGTTTCGATATGTTCCGGTCGGACCAGCTTAGTTTAGTTGCTGCGTCACCAAAATCACTGTAACTCGGTAAATAATTAAAATTTTGAAAAAAAAATCTCTCAAATGTTTCAACTTTAGAAAAATATAAAAAAAAAGAATCGTTTTTAAAATTTCTACACTAGAATACCCCCTTAACTTAACACCATTTTTCACTAAACGCCTTTAGTTAAAAAGCAAACCATGAGTATAATAATACTGCAATTCATAATTTTAGATTACATAGTGCTTAAATATATATATAAGTAATTTATTATCATTATTATCGAAACCTGTTTCATCTCTTATTACCAATAAAAAATAATGGCATTAATATTTTAGCGCAATGCGTATTGTGTTTTTAGCAAGCTTAGTTTTGTCCTCTCGGTGTATAGTCATGATAAATTGAAAATTAAAAACGTATTTTATTTTAATCTCAACTCTCAAATAAACTGGGAGATAAGCGTGTATTTTAAGCCTCAAGTATACACAAAGCGATAACATATCGTCAAATTACTCTTCATTCATCTGTTATCAATTATCTATGGAGAAAAGACCTTTTTGATCCCTTTCCTTATCACGATGGGTACATTGAACCCTGACAATCACACTATCTTATGGATCTACGTCCAAAAAGGTTCCATTTCCTTTATGCGATAAGACTAATATGTATATCTTTGATTGCCTAGTTTTTGTTGGAAATGTACTGTCAGAAATCAGGATGTTACACATTGTTTGTTGTGTTTGAATATTTTGATAGCTTTTTGGTAACGAATATATTGCAAAGAATAAGCTTACGGTAGATGTTTTTAATTGTAATAAGACATAATGATAACTTGTCATTCAGAGGGTTGATCAACACTCTCAGGCATTCGTTTTATTTTATTGCAAGGTCACGAGCTTGAATTTTTGCATGTTTATTTTTATAGTTTCAATATTTTTTTGCATTAACGTTCAAACGCATACATGTCTCAAATTTTCAGATTTTAAAGTTCCAATTTTCCAATGCAAGAGGATAAATGGATTGAAACAACCAGTTCTTGGGTATAAACTGCTATTCAAAGGCTTTTTAAATACAATTGAACCGCAGTTTTACATTTTGTAGGAACCTACAAAAATATAAATAAAGAGAATACGTTAATTGTCGGCATGAAGTTATATTAAGTTTTTTTATTTTAACACTTTTAATTCGATTAATCGATTAATGTCTCTATAGGAATTTTTAATAGGTTTGACGCAAATTGCAAGAAGTAAAAAAGTTAAATCGGATATCAGATATATTAAAAAAAAAAACGAAACTCCAGAAGTTGCACTCAAACAGCAGAAAAACGTAAATTACGAGCACGTTAAGTAGGGGTTTCACTGTAATTTTAATACTTACCGTAGAGAGTACATATGGAAATAAATATTAATTTGTAAATTATTTTAACATTGTACTAACACATTGAAAGGTTGTAAACGTGACTGTAGCGGTTTTTCAAAGAAAATTTAAATATTTGAATATACATATTTATATAAAATATGTTAAGAGCGGTGTAAATATAGAATTCAAAAGGTGTAGCAATCATTTATGACAACCTCTGAAATAAATTTTCGTTTGATGTGTCTCGGGCAGTTTTCGTTCACGCTGCTTGAAAATTTTACACTTCGTTTCCAATTTGAATGCTGCACCAGCGATCTGCATGCTGTATTTAGAATATTTTTAAATAAAGCTGTTGCAGCAAACCAACGGTATTGAAGCATTCAAGGCCTGTTGATAATTTCAGTGTAAAAGTACACGTGCAAAATACCATACGTCGTCCTTGACTTATCATTATCTGAATACAACTGCAAACCAAAATTTAAAGTTTTAACAATAATAAAATTTCAATTATTATGCCGTAATAATAATAGGATATGCACTGAAATAATGTTAATTAAATAAAAGTATTTCTTATCACATGATTTATTTAAAAAATCGGTTTAATCTTTCTGCAATGTCATATAAAACTCATGTTTGTGAATTTGATCACTTGGGATGTATTTTTGCATCAACAACAAAATGCAGCAAACTTAAAAACAATTAGAAATTACAAAGAACTGTATATCTTACCGAAATGGGTGTTTTAAATACCAAATTATTCGATTTATAAACCACAGACAACATATACTTACTTGGTTAAATTTTGAAATTAACTAGAGTTTGCTGCATTTGTTTTGATATGCCTTAATAATTATGGGGTTATTTTTCAAAACTAACTATTTCCAAAATTGAGTTTAGTAAGTAGGGTTGAAAATTTGTTGTGTCATTCATCGATTGTTTTATACATTGTTTGGCAAATCGATCTAATTGCATTTGATTTTGCTGTTTGAAATAGCAATTGTTTCTTTATAACAAACTGAAACAAAAATATAAAATCCTGTTTTTAAATAAATACAAATTGATTGAACGCATTATTAATTTAACTTGTTTAAACACTTATTTTTTATTAATATGCATCAATATTAAGTGTCCGTAATATTATGGAAAATCGCCATTCCTGAAAAAGTACAAAAATGAAAGTAGTCAGTTTTGGAAAAGAGATTCAAAATTATGATAATAAAAAATACTATTATGTTACTATATTTACGACATAAACAATCCAAGCAAATCGTTTGTTTAAATTTTGTTCGAATTTATTTTATATGCAATAAATTTAGTTTTGTGTAAGCATTTTACATGCCAACTTTTGTGAGTGTACTATGACAAGTACAATGAATAATACAAAACACTATGAAAACCTCGGATAAAGTTTTCTCGCAGACTCAGTTCACGGTTTGCACTTTTAATTTGTTAATGCACTTTTAAGTTCACGTATAATAATTTTCCGAGTGCATCCTTTGTAAGATTGCATTGCAACGTCATTCATGTACATACAGTTGAAAATATTTTTCATATTTTTTAATCTGTGTTGGGTAATCACAATTAAGGAAAAAATGCTTTGTTAGAACACAAGATAATAATATAGCCACACCGTATCACGCAACTTAAAATAGAAAACCTTTGTGCTCAGTGAGAAATATTATCTGAAGTTTTAGTAAGTAATATATATATGTATGTATGTATGTATATAAAAATCAATGTTTGTTTGTTTGTTTGCTTAATTTTCGGCCTTTATACATTTAAAAACTGCTGATGCGATTACAATAAAACTTTGAAAACTTTTTAGCTTGCACCTCCGGGAAGGTAATCATAAAGGCATATTAGAATTAACTCACAGTGTCGAAAAACAAAAATATTCGTAGATTTCAATGTTTCTTACCGTTCAAACTGCCGAGTATATCAAAACAAAAATGGCCGTCGTTAGAATTTTTGAACGGCGGCCATTTTGTTTTGATATATTGACAATCCAACAGCATTCAGACAATTCAAATTTGACGTTCGATTGTTTGTATTAAAAATGGAATATTTCAAATCTGTCAAATCAATTTTCGACATTACATTTAAATGTGTTTAAATGATAAGAAGGCTGGAAGAAAATATTTTAGATATCACAGACACCTATGCCTTTGAACATAAATCGATTGAAGGAGTTGCTTTATGTACTGGGACTTGAATCTGTGAGATCCTTCACGAAAGTCTCGCCTCCCTCTGAGTGACCATCGATCAATGTATTTTAAAGGATTTAAAAGTGTCAAAGGTGTTACGACGTGTTAAAGCAAAATAAAGTAAATCGAATATTGATTTGAAATATTAAAAACTCCAAGGAAAAAGGTGCTGGAACTCAGTTCTACCGCGTTATATGGGGATAAAAGCACTGAGTGTGTGTGATGTATCAATGGAACAACTAAAAACAAAGATTCAGAATTCAATGTGATACTTTTTTTATATATATAACTACTTCCAAAGTGCAAAATTTAATTTAATTTATGAACCACACGAAATCGCAGTTAGTGCTAAATTTTAACTAAAACTGCATTCCATTTCCACAGCTTCAATTTAGAAATTATTGTATCAAAACCATGCAGCGAATGTGACTGGTTTAAATTATCGCGAACAGCCCCTATGTGCGATTCGGCCTAACGTGGAAAAACGGGTTTTCCAGATTACGGGCAGTCGGTTAAGTCCTACAGAATGTGTCGCCAAACCACACCACAGTGGGTCAATTAATCCGGATAAGCGGACGGCGTGTGCCTTCCCGTTTGCTTTTTAATATTTTAAAATTCGGCCGAAATTAAACCAGGCAGATTATATTATTCATAAGTAAACTTAATTAATAAAGCACAAATGCGCAGTATATTTTATACTACCTGTTATAAAGCTGTCTGTTTGCTTGTTTGTTTGTTTTAATTTGAAATGAAAACTCGTAGCTCGCCATTTTGTGTACTATTCATCTGAAACAATATAAACGTACTATATTAATGGAAACAACTCAGGTGATTTTAAAAAAAATAATATTTACAAGCCATTTGTTGAACTATAGCATCAAAATATGAAGAACAAATCACTTCTACAAAAAAGCTTCAGTATAGGTTGTCTAGTGAGTCTTTGGGTTTTTTTAAAACACGCGCAATATGTTTTCTTCTTTTAAAACTTAAGCTATCGTCAGTTTACTTTTGATATTATTTGTGAAAAATAATAAGTTTTTTTCTTTGTTTAACCCTATACAATTAGAGATGTCCGCTCCCAATGTGGAACATATGGACTCCTAATACCGTTTATCTCAACAGAAGTGTTTCTACGAGAACTGCTTGTTACTCAGTTGCTCAGCCATTCTTTTTCTATAGAGAGTAGGATAGAAGTATAGGGCTAGGACAGGACTAGTGGTTAGCTAATCGCTCTCTATACGCCCGTTCATAGAATAGGATGAGTGGGAAGGGGGCAATCAAGATGTCACATACATCCATGCCTTCGAACGGAAATTCATAAATCGATTAAAAAATAAATTTGTAAAACTGTTCGTACTGGGATTCAAACCCGTGACCTCCACAACTGCAGCCGACAACGTTGACCACTCGACCACACAGGCGGCTAAATAAAGATTTTTAATAATATAAAATACCGTAATAATGGTATTTTTGCATTTTAAAACCAGGTATTCAAATGACACCATGATTATCGGGATCCCGGTTTTGGTAATACCGGTATTGCAATCCTTATAACACAATGGAAAATGACATAGAAATAATCCAGTTTTGGAAAATATTTTGTTTAAATTCAAACTAGAACATAACGGAAGTAGGACGTTTAAAAACATAACTTCCGCAATAGGACAATTTACTTCCGTAAAATTAAATTTTGAAAATGTAATCTAGAAATTATAATTGTACGACATAAGTAACTAAGAGAACTTAGTATCAATACAGATCAAATAATAACGGTACTTAAGGTTTTTCAAAGACAAGAAGTGGATTTAGTGAAGTTTGATATAAATTAACAGAATTAAGTACGTAGCATAACATAGTTTGTATCTAATGTATTAAATGTCTATCTAGCTTGCATCGTTTGGACGATAAAATAGTATGAAATTTCAGCTATTAAAAAGAACTTACCAAATAAGTTATCTGAAAGATTTAAATTTAAACGCTAGATTCAACTTCTTTTAACTACGTGAACACAATTGCTCGTAAAGAGACGGAATCTTTCTCCATTTTCCATTCTCTATTACCTTAACTCTTGCAAAGCCACAGACGTCTCGCAGAATCATCGATTCAATCTGAGAGAATTTAAAACAATTACGCTTTGTAGATTTAAAATGGCTTATTCGCGGAATCTTCAAAGTTTGTATTGCTTTCAATCTATATAGAAACGGCTACAAATAAAAAATACGAAGAAAACATCTTTATAATTGGGCCCATGAAGTGAGCCAAGTGGTACTTTAGAAAAAATAGGTTAAATGCGTTGTAATATTCTACACGTGTTAAAGCATCGCAAAAGTGAAGTAACATCAAACAATACACATAACAATAGTGTTATCTCCGGAAAATAAATATATGCAATCCACCAAAACACCAAGTAAAGACATGATTGTACTTTAAGTCCAAGAATAAAGCTCACTTCACCTCTCAATGGCTCAATTGATTCAAGTAACTATCTCACTGCAACGTTTAAATTATTTTAAAATTAGCAATATTTTTATTGAAAAAAGTAATCTAAAGATTCAACATGTAGTACCTTAATTGATTATTCGTTTGATGTAGGTATGAAATTTCTATAGTCAACCTTTACTTAATTTGAATCAGTATAATTTTTGCATTTTTTAAGTCTGTTTGCGTTCACCCATGCATTCAAATCCATAGATATACCAAAGTGTGAAACTTGGACCGTTAATATTAAAACTTGTTGGAATGTACAAAATTTTAACGATTCAAATTTAATATTTAAAGTCCAAATTGCCGGTTGACATTAAAAAATAATATATGATAAAAATAAATGGTAAAAAGGATTAAAACTATAATATTTTAAATGTGAGCCGTTTGTTTATTATTAATATAAAAATAATATACAATTTATTCAAGTGATTTAAGTTTTGCATCCCTGATCTAATTAAAAATAGAAAAAAAAGATGATCATTTATTTTTCATCAATTCAAACAATAAAATTCAAGAAATTTTTGAAATAAAAACGATAGTAGTAACTAAATATAATTAAGGATAAACAAGTATTATTCAATAACCCTGAAGATCCGAAGTTGTACACAGAAAATAATTGATCAATGACAAAGGATATTATTTTGTTTGTGCTATAAATAATTAGATGAAATATAATATATTTGAATTCATAATATTTTGGGTTAAGAAATAAGCAATAGTATAAATTTTGAAATGTTATTTGAGAATTTCGATAATGGATATTTTGAATTCTGAAATACACAAGCCTTTATTGTACTATTGCACATATTACATTACAGTGTAATATCGATCAATTGTTTTTGAAGGCATTTTTAAATGAAAAACTGTATTAATTAAGAATTGTATGAACACGCTTAATGATAAAATTATACTTATCAGATATAAGTTAAACTTCGTCTTAGGACCGCCATCTAGTGTGATCTGCTCATATCTCGTCGTGTACACTTTCTGTCTCCGGACACTTTTCCAAGGGCAAGTAAGTTCACCAACTATTTCTAAATACAAAGTGGCTAGAACATCTAATTTCGGACCCTTATTGTGATCCCGGGATTGAACATTCAAAATAAAATCGTCTATAAATAGATTAATCAATTAAAATTGCTGTTGGTATTGCAAGTGAAACCCGTGATATATGTATTTCACGGAAGCCAACGTTACGTCAAATACCTGACAAAGCTTATTACATCATTGTTTTAAATACCTAATATAAATATTCACAAAACCTAAGGCATAAATACAAAACAGCAGTGGGCGTTACTAAAAAACAAAGCTTAGCAAAGACAAACATGTTGGATTTAAACTGAAGTCTACACGTGTATATAAGAATCGCATATGGCCCAATAACGTGCTTAGAATCTTTGAAAAGAAGGTCTAGACTCTTCAATTATTATTGTATTGCTTTAAATGTGAGTTGTGGTGATATTCTTCTATAATAAAAATCTCAACGACATAAATAGTACACTGCAATGAAATAGCAATGAACGATTTAAAAAAAATAAAAAATAGAGTTTACATACGGAAATTGTTGGTTACTCGATTTTTTAAAGACAGTAGGGATAGAAAGATAGAACTAAGACAGAACTTATAGTTGGTTTTTCGTTTCCGAGTTGTAATAATATTATATTTAAAATATATATGTATACAAGAATGGTTACTTTAACAGCCTACTCTAAAATATATAAATATATATTTTTACCATGTCCGCTCCCAATGTAGAGCATATGGACTCCTAATGGAGTTTATCTGAGCAGAAGTGTTTCTACGAGAACTGCTTGTTACTCAATTGCTCAACCTCTCTTTTTCAGAGAGAGTAGGAATAGAAGGAAAGGGCTAGGACGGGACTAGTGGTTAGCTAATCGCTCTCGATACGCCCCGTTCATAGGATAGGATGGGTGGGAGGAGGGAATTTAAGACATCACATACATACATGTCTTTGAACAGAAATTCATGAATCGATTGAAAAATCAATTTATAAAACTGCCCGTACTGGTATTTGAACCCGTGACCTCCGTAGCCGTAGCCAACGACGTTGACCACTCGACCACACAGGCGGTGTTTATAAATATATTAAAGTATTATTTAATGCACATAATTTGGCAAAGATAGGTATTCCCCTTTTAATGTCAATTAATAAAAATTTGCACGAATGTCGGATGTTTTAAAATTATTTTAGTTTATATTAATCAAATAAAGCTCTCACAAATCTTACAATCACAGTCAATACAATATTTTGAGTTTCAAATAGTTTATACAGTGACAAATGTGTTCCACGGTAAAATAACATGACGTACTATGCAAAGACTGCCACTGCATCTTTTCCCAAGAAAATGCTTTTAGGTGAAGAATAAAGCTGAGCTTTTGCTATTGTTTGCATACTGAGTTGTTCTTTACTTCTTGCTTCCTTTCTTGTAAAGAAAAATAAGTGAGCAGACCAAATCCATTCTTTAAAGCAATCCGTTATAAAAACCATGCATAAATTGATGAGACTTACAAATAGAATGCTAAAAGTATTTAAAATAAACACAATGAGTTGATGAGTAAGCAGAAGTTATGTTGATCTCTCTTATGAAAGTTAAATTCTCATTCTCAGGAATCATCATTATTATGAATGTGGATATTCGGAATAGGTCGTGCCTTTTTTAACCAAATAACCTCTATGAGCTCGGCTACCCAAACAAACAAAAGTTAGTGATAGCATATTTTAGATAGTTAATTATCATTATTTTGTTGGTGTTAGCCGCCAGCTCATTCACAAATATAAAACGTATGCAAGCTTAGTGAATGGAGACTTTCATGACAATTGTAATATGAAAACTGTTTGATTAAAATTGAGTCTAGATTCTAGTGGGTTGTTGTTCAAGATAGTCAACGAGTCACGTCGGACTTTCATCTGGTATTGTCTCATAAGGTTGCTCTGCGTATTCAGAAATAATTATCACTTTTAGGGTGTTCACTGTCGAAACTTGGTGGAAAGGCATTATATTATTAAAAACACAATATTCCTGGGGGAGGGGAAACAAGAAACTATAATTAAGCCTATTCACTTTATTAATGTAGCATTTTATCACTTTGTCAAAAATTTCCCAAATTTTAATTATGTTTGTAATTACTTTCAATCACCACTCTAAATTTATTAATCTGGGATGAATTTTTAATTATATAATATGTAAGATATATTAAACATTTTAATTTTATGTTCTTTTAGAATCACTTTTAATGTAATTGGTAATTTCTTTTCAATGTACACCTTTTCATTTAAATTATTTTTTGTATAAATAGCACTGTTAAATTATATTTCTTATCAGTTGACAATGCTCGCAATGAGCGAAACCGGTCCTGACCTTTTAAATAAAGTAGAATGAAGTACAAAGGAATATTGTGTTTTTATTAAGAAATAATTATATCAATTTAATACGTAAATCTACTAAATACTTTTCCTTATTTGTCATAGGATTGTTACCATTTACATAAACTCCATTCCTGTTTAGTTTGTTAATAAAATTGGCTTAGTATAAGACTTCAAATCAATATACGACACATAGTACCGTTATATGCAGGAACAATATTATCGTTCACTTTTGAGACAATCAATTCAGAAAGAGTAAGTATCTAAGGACAGAGCTATGAATCGACAAAAGGTCTTCTAATAACCAACGCCAAATATTTTAATTGATTTGAGAAAAATCAACATTACAGATATTTTCGTTGTTAGATCAAATGGGTGTTAGGAAATTTTAAACATTGAATACATCAATTAAAATGTTTAAATATAAATTTAAAAACAATTTATGACAGTATCATGTTTGAGTCCCAGTACCGTACTGGCTCGAACTTGTGAACAGCGCCATCGAATCCAACTACGTTGCCACTCGACCCTGGACCCAACACAACTTCTATGCTACATTGAATAATTATATTGTACAATGCTTGGCCATTTAATACAAAATAATAATTATTCCCTTAAATTATATTCTAGACTCCCTCTTACTTTATTTGTAAGCACTACATAATATAGAGTTTATTTATTATGGTAATTAGGCTCGACGCTTTATTGTGATAAATATTATTTGATACAGGAAACACATCTCTGCTTACGTTTAAAATATGTTTTCAAAGTAAGGCACGTTGTTTACCGAATTAATGAACGTATGAAAATTTTGATATCAAGTTCTTAATTTAGTGATCATTTGAATGTGAAAGTGTTTGTGTAATTTAAAAATTGTACTCAAATATTGTTATTATTTTTAAATAAAAGGTGATATTTATTTTTCTTATTTGTTTTTATATTTAGACTTGAATCGACTTAGAGATCTACAATTTAAAAATATGGTGTTTTTAATTAAAGGAACGTCTATACTTTTAGAATTGGTATTGGTATGAAGTTATAAATTTGGTCGTATCCGTGGCGCAGTGGTCAACGTGGTTGGCCTAATAAGAAGAACATTTTTCAATCGATTTATCAATATCTATTCGAAGCATGTGTATTTTTGCAATTTAATAAAATTTCCTCCGGTTCTTTCATTCCTAAAAAAATAATGGGGCATAGAAGACCAATTAGTTAACCACTCCTGTTGAGCCCCTCTATATCACTCTACCTCTTCTTTCTTACAAATAGAGCGGTTGATGAACCAAGTAGCAAGCCCGTCTCGTAGTGAATCTTATGTTAACCACTTGAATACCAAGCGGACACATGTGTCCGGAACATATGCAAGCAAACACGGATGTCTAAGTCATTTAAAAAATCAAATACTTGGTATTCTAATAGCATAAAAGCAATATTTTGATGAATATGTGTAGTTTCATCTTCTATACTGAGTCAATATAGGTTTTTAAAATATCGAATTCGAGTGTATATTAGGCAAAATTATTTTTCTCAAAAACACGCAGTATCTCTGGGACACATTAATGATTTATTTGCCCGGTAGTCAAGCGGTTAAGATACTTTGAGAATATATGGATTTAAATATCAGTAAAATCACAAATAAAGCGTTACAAATCAATCACAATTATTTCATTAAGTAAACATGATTTTTGTTAACTTTTAATACAAATCAATATTGGAAAACCCGATTTCGGTAACCCCAGTATTGTAATCTTAACGTGTAAAGCCTCTATATTAAACGTTATTGTCATAAAATATAGTGTAGATAAAATATAATCTACCAATAAATTTAAAGAATATATATACTATCAAACACAAGTATAACAATTTTTACCATAATATGCTCTGAAATACCTTCAATGCCGTATAATTCTCGATTTACAATATTTAGGGAAAAAATATACCAAACGATGTCAAATCTAAATCACATTATCGTGGCTATAGAACGCAAAGTTCACAATTGGGAAAATTATATATTATGTGCTGAGAAAATATTTCACGAAATCCTGGCATGCCTTGAGTGTCAAAAATATGACAGGGCGTAATACGTCATGCTGTTACTCGCTTCTATGGATTTATGTTTTTCACATAAAACATATTTGAGAATACTGTTTGATCTTCTCTGATAAGCGAAAACGTAAACCTCATAATAATACAAACAAAATATATCGTTGAGCGATGGGACTATTCCGATATGATTTTAAAAATTACTATTTTAATCATGGTAAAAGATATTTTTCACTTGTAGTAAATAACAAAATACCGTAGAGTTTCTATCACCCAAAATAAAGAAGAGCTTTTGAAATCTACCCAAAGTTCGTGAAATTTTAAATTGGAATGTATATAACAATTTGTAAGTATACTAAGTTTGTGCTATGTTTTTGATCAATGGTGTTGGGGGTGATGATACAATATTTATCTTTACTCAGTAGATAATATTATTTTTTAAAACAAAAAGTCATAATAGGCCTTTTCTAATGATTTTTTTTTAGTTTAAAGTTATCAAAATACATAATATGATTGATGTTTTTACAGTTGTGCCTTATTGTCTTTAATCGTGATGCCATATTACAATTTTCAATATAAATATAATACATAAACCGAAGATAAAACAAAAAATAAAATAACAAAAATGAAATAACCGTGACAGCAAAAATAAGTAGATATATTTTTTTTTCTCTTTTTTAAATAGTCAATAAAAATTTTAAGGTTAATTGTTTGTAAAAACATTTCAATATCAAACTAAAATATAATTACTTTATACTAATTAAAAACAAATACCCATAAATATAGTTAATATCAAAGGTTACTTTTTATTATGAAATATTATTTATTGTGTTGTTTTTTGATGATTGTTTATGATTTCTCTTAAAAATTCTAATTATATTTTTTTCAATATTTTTTTTAATTAAACAATTTCTAGACAATCACAACACAATACTTTCAAAGGCTTTGATAAACAATTTATCAAAAAATAATTTTATGTGGATTTATGTAATTGCTATCGCATTTGAATTTTGCCTATAATTTTATACTTCAAGGCTAAATACTGTAAAGGAAAAGACACCGTTTACAGTTAACGTTTGAGCTAGAGTAAAAAAAATATTTTATTTTACTACCTTTGAAAATACAGCAAGAGGGGTAAGTAATGTTTTACAATTATATCACTACAAACATTTGATAATACAGCGACGGATTTAAAAAAAATCGGTGCCTTTCACAAAGCATCAGACACTACTACTGTAAGGAAACCATTCAGGGATTTACTGCATCAGCGCCGACTTTTTAGTAAAGCAACAATACAATATTCCGTGACTATTCACAGCTGGAATAATTTTAATTTATCAATGCGTTCAAATAGTGCATTGATAACAAATTCCATTATTTTTTATCTGTAACAGTAGAGAGTGTATAATCTAATGATTCCAACTATTTGTCATTATCAACTATTCGAATAGTTTCTAAAGTATGAAAATAATATTTAAAATTTCATTTGAGTACTTATTAACATATATATTACACTACAAATTCGTTTATTAAAATAAAATCTTGAACAGTACATAAAAAATATTAGTCGGTAACAAACATTTTTATCTTCGGCAAATATAATTTAATTTTAAATTATACTTTACAAAAGAGTTTATCAAGAGTATTTAAGATAATATCATAAAGATTTATTTAATGTTTTACAAGAAAACTTAATCCTTTGTTTGATTAAGCTGACGACACCTTTTTTTACAATATTTTCTTGGAACTTTGGTAAATTTGTGGCGCCGTTAACCCCTTCTTAACTAAGATGTGTAAATAGTACACATACATTCTAACCATTTACATTTCTCTGTATATATAATAAATACTAGGCCTAAAATTCAGGTATTCCTCCCTTATACACTTACGCATTGAGTAATTCAAATAGAAATATTATAGTAGTGTTATATAATTGTCATGATTCACTCCCGTTTGCCTGATGTGTAACGAACACACAGCTCAGGAGCGCTCGCTTTTATTTGCATAGTAAGGAAAGGGTTAAGCAAAAAAATACTACTTGGAGTATTTATTATTATTTTTGAAATATGGATAAATTTTATGTAAATTTTATTCAAATCGTCATTTAAAAATATTTTTATTACTATTATTCGAATAGTTGCATTCATTAAAAAAATTACTTGTGATAAATTAATTTATTTCTTATATATTCACGATACACTTTATTTACCAAGCGTCGATGATGCCGAAAAGCGAAACCCGGGTCGTTAGTGATAAAACTTGTGTGAATGTACAGAATTTGAATGATTCAAATTTCATCAAGCACCTTCAGTGGAAAACTTAAATTATATGTTAGTATTATTATTTCAATATGTGGACTCGAATGGTGGCGATGTAACAAATGTCGCAGGAAAGCTGAAGCGTATGAAGCCCCTGCGGTTTCTGCGACATACGTATGCTACGGTGTAGATATGTCTACACGTTTCATATGTTTGTCGTTCAGTGTGTGATACAAATTAGATGTGGGAATTTCCCTCCACCTATCTTGGCCTCTGGGAGATGAACCCGTTCGCATGCTAACTACGACTACTAGGGCAAGGCTCAAAACTCACTGGGGAAAGCCATGTTTTAAAGTTTCAAACTGTGCCCATTTTACGTATTTACTTAAGTCTTGTAGGCAATGTATTGTATTTTATGCGAAATAAATACCAAGTCAAGTAGCATTAAAGGAGATAAAAGTCTTTACAAAATGACATTTTACATTTTTTTTTAAACCATGTCCGCTCCCAATGTAGAGCATATGGCCTCATAACAGAGGTATCTCAACAGAAGTTTTTTCTACGAGAACTGTTTTTTACTCAGTCGCTCAACCTAACTTTTTTCAAACTGAGTAGTAGGGAAAGAAGGATAAGGCTAGAACAGGACTAGTGGTTGGCTAATCGCTATTGCTACACCCAGTTATTAAAGGACTTATAATTTTTTGATAAAAATTGGGATAAGAACCCGTGACCTCCGTAACCGAAGCCAAAGACGTTGACCACTCGACCACACAGGCGGTAAATCCCAGTACGGACAGTTTGATAAATTGATTTTTCAATCGATTTATGAATTTCTGTTCGAAGGCATGAATGTACATATGTGATGTCTTGAATTCCCCCCTCCCATCCTATCCTATGAACGAGACCTATAGAGAGCGACTAGCTAATTACTAGTTCTGTCCTAGCCCTATCATTCTATTCCTACTCTCTTTGGAAAAAGAAAGGTTGAGCAACTGAGTAACAAGAAGTTCTCGTAGAAACACTTCTGTTGAGATAAACTCCATTAGGAGTAGGGCTTCCAATTAACCGGACTTAAACACTAACCGGTTTTCGGTTTTTTTCTGACAAATAAACCGGGTAACCGGTTTAAACCGAAATATCATGTATTTTGATTATGTAGGTATGCAAAAAAAATCGTAGAAATTTTTCAATATTTGACATAACAGCTAATACTCCAATTTTAAACAAGAAAACGATATTTATCTTAATGGGACTCTAGTTACCAACCTGTTAGGCATGGCAAAGTAACGATACTAGAACTTGAATCTTACAACTAGAACAAAGAAGCCAATATATGTAACAATTACTATAATACGTGAAAAAATATTTTATGAGAACTGCTTGTTACTCAGTTGCTCAACCCCCTCTTTTTTCAAAGAGAGAAAAGATTGAAGGTTAGGGCTAGAACAGGACTAGTAGTTGGCTGATCACTCTCACTCCGTTACTTTTTTAGGATCGGATAGATAGATAGTGGAGTGCAATATTAGGCATTACAGTCTACATCCATGCCTTTGAAAAGAAATCTATAAACTGATTGCAAAAATCCGACCATACTGGAATTCGAGCCCGTTCGCTCCTCAACCCAAGACAACGACATTGACTACTCGACCGCGGACTCGGCGTTATCATTTTTATCATTTGCAGACTATAATAATTGAGAATAACAAGCGCAATAGTAGATTGAATCAATATATTATATGTACTTAAAATATTATATAACATAAATTATTTTTATGAATATTTATTTTTTAGGCATATATTATTTATTTTATTTTCTGAACAACTATTTCGATGTATATTATATTATACTAACATTTGCATTTACGTATTTAGTACAAAAAACCTAACATTAAATTATGTAAAAAACATAGTTCGCGTTGTGTTTGTCTATCACAAAAAATAGTGCAATCGAATATAGGAACCAAAAATAGCTTTTTTAAAATATTGTTTGAGTTTAGATAGATTTTGGGGTGGCTATATTATGCTATTTTCGTGAAAGAGTCAATGAATTGTAAATTTCCTACATTCTAATATTTGCTACGTATAAGCAATTTGTATAATATAACTGAAATAAAAACTGTCAATAACTTTAAAAGAAATTTTCCTTCCGCATTTAAATATGTGCACACCAGGCATAAGGAACATACATCAAATAATCCTGTACGACGGCGCCCCAGTGTGCAGACCCCTAATGGTTATAAAAAAAAACATCATGACAAAATGACTGATATTTTTATTGGTTTGCCCATTGTCAATTGTTGTTGTTTTTTTTTAAACTGACTGTCGACTTGTGGATGGGTACTAAGATTCTGCCCACATCTGGATTAAGACAAAGAAATTTTACAATATGCAATGTCGAGAGCTTGCAACTGAGAAAAGGGCAGGTACCTACCATTGTCCCAATATGACCTTCCAATATGTCCCAATATGCATCTTTTGTCAAAAACATATGTATGCACTTGACAAAAAGCAACCGCTTTATTGAACAATAGAATAAAAATAAGTTTATGGCGCAATTTATAATATTAGTGCTTTTCAATATGACTTTAAGGCAACTTTCTTGGAATAATTTAGACTATTCGTTAGGTAAAACATTAAGATGAAACATTACAACTAACTCTTGGGTAAAAGTTTTGTCATATTTTAGTATGATGGTGAATAAAAAGTTGATACAATAATTAAAATTATCAGAAAAACAGCTATTTTTGCATTGTTAATGTTAAGATAAAATCAAGATTACTTAGAATAATTATATTTCAAAAATCATACAAATCTAACTATTAACAAGCACACATAGGCATAAAAATAGGTAGAGAGATTTAGATTATTAATCATAAAATTGCATTCGCTTAAAAATGGTACATGTTAATTATATGGAATTAATACTTTTTTAGAGATTTATTAGGATGTTTTTTTAAAAAAAAATCAATAAAGGATATTGAGTGACGTGCATATAAGAATCATTCGTATCTTAATAAATAATTACGAAAAAATGTTAAATTATTTGAAAGAGTCATTTCTGTTCGCAACATGGACAACTTTGAGACAGGAGTACATTATTCTACAAAATGTATATATATGTACATGTTTGTTGTGTTTTGTGAATTGTTTCCTATATTACGCAGTAAATTCATTATAAAACATTTTTCTTTTTGTAAAAAACAATGAAAAACAAGAAAAGAGTATTTTTGATATAACCCGGTTAACCGAGTAAAATAAACCGGTTTTCGGGTTTTTTCAAAACGCCCGATAAACCGGTTAACCGGTTTCGGTTTAAACCGGTTTGGAAGCCCTAATTAGGAGTCCATATGCTCCACATTGGGAGCGGACATTGTAAAAAAAAAAAAAAGATACCTGATTAAATTGAGCACATAACTGTGAAACATGTTCGGCATAACGACATTGCGAAGCAGAAACCATTGATTTTTAGAAATTGCCTAAAACAGTTAAGATAGATTGACAATAAGTGGGATTTGTCAGTGGTTTCTTTTTCTTTTTATTTCATCGTTCAAACTATTTAAGGTACAGAATGTTGCGTTATTTCTTTGAATGTAAATTAATTGGTAAAAATGATTCTCATAATTATTATTATAATATAATAATATCTACTGTACCTAAATTTTCAATGAAAATAAATGAATAACGAAACAAGTTAAGACGAGATGTCTTTTGACTGACAATAAAACATGAAGTCACCATTAGTTTTAACTTAACAAAGACATGAACTATTAAAGATACTTCAACAGCACATCAAGTTTAATACATATTGTGCTAAGTAACTATGAAAGATGAGATTTAACTTTTCACTGTCCATTAATCAAATCACAGAATCAAAAATAATTTGTCAGATAACATAGCTTTAGTAACAGAAAAGGCTTTTATTTTATAAAGTATGAAGGACGAGACAGCATGATGGCTTATTTTTAATTCATTTAAACAATAAAGTTCATTATTGTTTAAAGTTACAGACGTAAACGATAAAGTTAAGCGATAGAAAACATTTCACACATCTGTTCTTTGCTTTGTGTTAATGTTGGGAATAAAGCTGACTGCAATTAAATGCAATTCCAATAAATCAAAGCAAAACTTCATCCTTTCAATTTACTGAAGAGCTCAAAGCGATAATTGAAAACATTTATGTGCTTAGACTTAATGATATACGCTTTTGAAATAGAGATTTCACAACTGCTTAATTATTTACTGAGGAAATAGTGAAATTTAATTAACGGTCCTTCAATAGTACCAAATAATATATTTTATTGATAAAATACAACTAACACTTAATGTACTTTACTAATTTATTTGTTTTAATCCATTTCCGCTCATAATGTGGAGTATATGCCCTCTTAATTTTTGTATCTCAATATAACTTTTCTTATGAGAACTATTTTTTACTCAGTAGCTCAATTTTTTTTTCTCTGAAGAGTAATAGTAGGGATAGAAGGGTAAGGCTATGGCAGGATAAGTGGTTTAATACTCGCTCTTGCTACGCTCTATTATTTAAGAATCGGATGGGTGAGAAGGATTTTTTTAGATATCACAAACACCCGTCGATCGAAAAAAAAATGCTGTTCGTACTGAGACTCGAACCCGTGAGATCTGGCATGGAATCCAAAAACGCTAACCGCTGTGGCATCGGCCCCGATTATTAATAACATATAAATTACAAAAAAAAAAATACAAATCATACACTTATTTTCCAATTAAAACAAAATAATATGGGAAAAAATCAACTGTGTTTGCTCCGACAAATTCCACTTTAATACATCAAAAATATTATTCGTTTGAACTCACTCACATCAATATTAAGCACAGTAAAAGTTCTTCCCGGTGGTATCCCCATTAGTAAGCTGGTTCTATACTTTGGAATAACCGATAATGTTCAATGAGTTCATTTGTGAAAATTTCCAAAGAAAATACTTTCATAAAAAAATGTATGAATATATTTTAAATTATATCTTGATTGAGTTCATAAAACAACAATACCAATTTACCATTATAAAATATCCATAAAAACAATAAAATGCACAAGTTGTATTGTTTTTTAAACAAAAGAATGATGAGTTTTAAACATTAGATTTTAATAATGTTTTACATTTTTTGTTTAAAATAATATGTAATTAATAATTAATATCCGTGAAAATTATCTTAATTGACATCGGAAAATCCCATATTGCTTATTGTTTTTCGAAACACTAAAGTCATAGTTAATAAATTCAATGAAATTTAATTAGTAATAAATATCCGTTTAATTTATCCTAATTTACGTTTAAAAACCCCAGATCGTTCTTTGAAACACTAGTCATACCTCATTAATTAGGATGTTAGAGTGAATAACAAGATGCATTGTGTATCTCTTCGGAGCCAATATATATAGCTGAGAAAAATGTAAGTTTAATCATAGTTCTGACAATAGCGAAAGCCGAAATAGCAATCAACCAATAAAAACTGTAGAAAAAAATACGTTGCTTTTTTTGCCCTATTACAATGGAGTTCTACCAAGTAAATAAATAAATACATACATTTTTACCCTGTTTTAATAAAAAATGATTTGATGTGTTTTCAGACCAACATAATTGTAAAAAAAATTTTACATGAAAAAATTAAACCATCACACATATTTATGGTAGGTAGTAATTATACGTCAAAAGCAATAGTAAGTTATTCTAAGAAGAACATAATTATGCCGCAAGCACAAAATCAAAACGTCAAAAAATTCAACAGGTAACATGAGTTCATTTTGTATATCAAAATTACTGTTTACCTGTAAATTTAATTGAAAAATTGTCAATTATTCCCCATAAATAAGCTTGTATTAATTCGTTGGCATAAATCATAATGAAAAATATTTATTGACTTTTTTGATTTTTTTTCATGTCCACTCCCAATGTGGAGCATATGATTTCCTAATAGAGGTATCCTAATAAGATTTTTTCTACGAGAACTGTTTGTTACTCAGTCACTTAATCTCTTTTTTTCAAAGATAGTAGTAATGATAGAAGGATAAGGCTAGAACAGTATTATTGGTTAACTAATCGCTCTCGCTACGCCCGGTTAGAAAAGGATCGGAAGGGTGGGAGGGAATTTTTAGACATTACAAACACTCATGCCTTCGAACAAAAATCGATATAGCAATCGAATAATACTGTCCGTATCGGAACTCGATTCCGTGAGATCTGGCACCCGACATTTATTGACTGCAAGGAAATAATATTTGTTTCAAACCATGTAATAATCTCATCCTATTAAAACGCGATAAAAATATTAGAGACGAAGAATAATATCAGAAGGGTGGGAGAAAGTTTTTAGAGATCACAAACACCCATGCCTTCGAATAGAAAATCAATATATCAATCCATCAAAAACATTATGAATATTATACTAGTAAATCTTGTAGTAAAATATTTAAAATGTTTGGTATGTATTTATAAATATAGTCGTTTAAATAATTACTATAGCGAGTTAAATAGTGAAATAGTGACTAGTAAACACTCAAAATGCTTTGGTAAAAGACTTTGTAATAATATAAATAAGTCATTATAAGTTGCATTTGTACCAAAACATTATCAGATTTGTGCTTTGAGTATAATTTTCAATAAATTAATACATGTATACAATCGAGTCTGGTATTGATACATTTTGTTTTAAAATTGATGAGCTTAACGATATTTTTATAATAAATCATGTCCGTTCATGCGTACATAATAGTAAAAGTAAATTATTTGACTAACTTATAATGTGTTATATACTAATAATGTAAAGCTTTATTTTCTGGTAAAACAAATAACTAAAATTAAAACACTCTTCAGTAAATTCCATCCACTTTTTTATTTCCGTTCCTTTATTTGATTACAGTCCAACCATTGTTCAAACATTTAATAAAATCTTATTTATCATTTATAAATTGGTTCTAGCTCCATATATGTCGATTAAACATACAACTACCGACCATTTGCTTGCTGATATTTTCTATTTAATTGCGCCGGGAGCATTTGACGGTATTATGTGTGGTACAATAAAATGATTTAGCCTGCTTCTTAAAATTGTCAGTCTATTTAACTAGAAATGTATGTTTAATTAGTCTAGACTCTAGACCGTAGCTTATGTCATGCTTATATCAGCTTATGATTTTTTAGCACTAAAAGATAAACAATATACTGAGACGTTAAGATTTGTATTTTTTTGGATATTCGATTAAATAAAGAATTGTCGTCATATAAAATAGGTTTATTATTTGTTACGTTAAAATTTGTAAAAATGCAAGGTTGCTGTTGAAAGTAAGGTATTCGTGCAATTTTCAACCTTTCCTTTAACATAAAATTAAATCATTTTTAGAGTGTTCACTGTCAATACTTGGTAGAAATGCATCATATTTTTAAAACTACAGTATTCGTTCGTACTAAAATAATTTGTAAATTTCATTACAAAATATAAATAAGTGACGCTAAATTGATTAAAATTAACATCTTCAATACCTATAAAATGTAATTACAAAATTCTTTAAAGAGTAATTAATCTTAAGTGGTGAATAATGGTCGCTAATCGTTACCATTAGTCATAATTAAATTACCCAAAATTTGTTCAGTTATTATAGCACATAAATGCTATTACGACTACTTATTTCGATTTTGGATTTTTTCTACCTATCAAAATAATGATTCCATACTTTTCATCCATAGTTTTGATTAAATAAACTCGATAAAAAATGATATGTATCGAATTCAAAAATATGTTATAAACTATGATATTTATTTTACAGGCTTTATATTATATTAAAGGTTGGTTTTTAATTATATTTGATACTTATACTAAGCTTGTTTTTTTCAATTTTTAAATATCAAAAAAAAGTTTTGACAAAATATTGACGTAACAGTTCACGTAGCTTATTAAAAAAGTAAAACTTCTAGAAACATTTCAAGAAGTGTAAATGTCATTATTTACTGACGGTCGAATTATTCTGTTGATACTTTCTCAACTTTCTTCGAGCAACAAAATCGCAAAATTTCACGTTTCAAAAGTCTCGGTGCTTTAGGAGCGCACCACTCAAAGCTTCAGCTTAAGGCAAGTTCACTTTAATAAATAGAACGCTCAAACAAATTAATTTCACAATCCTCTCCTGGCTCCCACACAGTGAACTGCAAACACCTCCTCGTGTTTCATTTTTCTCTCAGTATTTATTTAATTAACCTACCTTTTTATGCTGGTCAGAAATATACTTCTTTGTCTTATGATTTCTTAAAACATTTTTATAGTTCAATTAAGTGCTCGTTACATTTTTTTTTTATCTCAGTTTAAGTCTATAAACGAAATAACAATTTGCATTATTTTTTTTGATCGTTGGTTTTTTTCTATCCCTTTATCAAATCTTTATTTTTTTTCTTAACAAAAATACATTAGAAATACGGTTCAGAAAACAAATGTAGTGTTTTTTTGTCTCTATGCTTAGTATAATTATAATACTTAAATTACGTAAAACAAACTTCACAGTTGAGTGGTTTTATTTGTAAGATAGTTGACGATGACGTCGAGATAGTTTTACAACAACTATATATGTAAAATTATTCATATAGAACTATAAACTTTTTCTTTTTTTTTAAATAAATTTGATTTTTTTCCCAGTCTTATCCATCGTAATTATTTTTACATCATTGTGGTTATTTTTATTAGTAATATTTTTTTTTGTGCAAAAAACACACAATGGATAGTGTGAATTCCATTACCCAATTTATAAAAATCCTCGGCCTCGATAAATACATATCCAACGAAACGAGCACTGCAAAAAATGTGAAAGCATTTCTGAATATTTCCATGATTTCATTTTCCGTCACTTACAGTCTTGTCCACTTAACACGGCCTAAAGACATGGTTTCCTTTGCGGAGAATCTAATTTGTGCTACTGTCACGCTCATAGCATCGGTGAAAATTATCACTTTGGCTGTTTACTCGGGCGAGATAAAAAAATTAATAACCATTTCGGAAAAGGAACTGCCGACATTCGCGAGAGATCACCCGAAATACGTGGCGATGTGCCAATCGGCGAAAAAGAAAGCGAAGGTTTTCGCTTGGCTTTTGTTCTTTGGTATGATGGCCACGATAATAGGTTACAGCTTCTTTCCACTGTTTGCCAGTCGACAACTAAAGCTACCGCTGATATCTCTGGGGGTTATCATCACAAACGACACTTTACTTGCTTTCTGGATTAACTACACGTATCAGCTATGGATTCAGTTTATATGTCTACTGGTTACGACGAGCTTTGACGGATATTTTTTACTTTTTCTTCTTAAAGCTGGTTCTCATATAGATATTGTTTTAGATAAACTAATATCAGTTCATGAAAAGTGTGGAAAGATAAACTTGAGTAAAGTATTGAAAGAAGTACATCAGCACCAGGTTGTTATCATAATGTATGTATATTGGTTTTTATACATTACTTTTTTATGAGAAAGGAATATTGTATGCACAGTACATTTAAAACTATTATGAACATCTATAAGTTGTCTGTTGGAGATAAAATTTCTTCTGTATCCCAAAAAAAAGTTAAATCAAGAAAATTTTGGTTTTTGTTAATAAATTTATTCAAATTGTGAAATATTTTTCTTTTATACAACAAACATTCATTTTATTACTTTGTTATTAATCAAAAAAATCTTACTTGTTTTTAATATTAATTAAGTAAACAATTTATATTAAAAACTTTGTTTCAAATAAAAAATAGGCTAGTTCAAGTTCATCCGTGCACTTGAACGCCTGAAGATGCCGAAAGGCGAAACCCGGGTCATTAGTGACAAAATCTGTGGGAGTGTACATAATTTGAACGATTCAAATTTAATATTAAAATTCCATCAAGCACCTTCAGTCGAAATCTTAAATTATATCAATAGGCCAGTACAGCAAGATTGGCTGAACTCTATGGTAAATTAGTGTTAAAGTTTCGTGTTGTTAGTCAAAAAATAAGTCATACAAAATAATTATTAATAATTAAAATAGTACCATTTTTTTTTTAAAACCCTGGTATATTTTGTTCTGATAGTTACAATGACGTATTGTGTATTTATTTCCTTTTATAAACACGCATTATATATTATTTTCACACACATATTGTTTGTAAAAACATTTTTTTTTTCAAATACAAGTATCGATTTATCAATAATTTGTAAATAACACCATCATAACTAATATTTGTAGCTTAATTCTACATTATTTTTTTATAATAAAACATGTTTTTAAGATATATTTAAAAAAACGTGACTACCGTATTATCGCAGATTTTCAGTTTATAAAAAAAAAACACTTAAAATTCTTTTTCCAATGATGTTTTGAACAATGTTCAACGATAACAATTATTTTATAAATTACGAAGAAAGTAATCATCCAACATACATTTATGCTGAAAATATTTATTTTCTTGCTTTCAAAAAACTCTCAAAGATAAATCGAGTAGAAAAACAGCTACTTTTCTTACCATTTTCGCCGTCATATAAGTGAAAGCAATCTTTCTCGAGCAATTGAAGTAACGTGCGAATTCCGGTGGTAACACGTTTGATTGATTAGAACCGTGAGTGAATCTGATTTAGTAACAGACACCGAAAATATTACATCTCTCCAACACGAAAAATGCTTTTTTGGCTTTGCAAATTACATGAGATATGAGTCAAAAGGACAAACGATATCTAGAGCTCTGTAATTTTGTATTGTTATAGTTCGGTATTGCTTCAAACATGTAATTCTAACCGACACTAAATTGGACGTTGCAAATAAAACATTTGAAATTTAATTGTTTCTTGTCATATACATACATTGTTACATAATTTTCTATTCCATCTGTAGTTAGAATAATACTAATTTAATTTTATGTTAGAAAAAAGCCATTACATAACTGCTTATTTTATGATTAAAAAAATAAAAAAACTTCATTTTTCAATCAATCATTCAATTTGTAATCAGTGATAAAAAGATGATCGGTTACTTTCAAACACACCGTATAAGAAGACGTAATCACATTTAAAATTAAAATTAAAATTAGATTTTTAGTTAGTGTATACTTGAAATTATTAAATTTTAATCACATAAAAAATATTATTACCTTGTGTTTTTCATTTAATATTTTATTTAAGTATTTTCGATTCAAATTTAATCTTGAAATTTCATTAGTCTTAGCCTAAGATTATAAAAAAATATATAAAAGGTTTGTAACTGGAATAATGGATTAATTTTTTAGAAAGACGTTTTAAAATAAATGTTAACCGAATTTATTAAACAATTATTCATAAAAAAATTAAATTGTTGGCTTATATATAAATAATTCATTAGTTAAATATATCAACTGAATGCGATAGACGAAAGTAACGACTAAGGAACAAACATTCAAAATGTAATTTGTCACAAATTTTGAAAAATGTCTTCTAATATCAGTTCTGATAGTCCATAGTAAAATCTATGAATGGAAGTCACAATTAGTGTTTAAAAAGGTTTTTTTCTTTACAAAAATTAAATCATAAAGTTGACACAGTTAAGCAAACCGTATTTCTCCAACACTCAAAAATCGTCATTTCCCCAGCTCTGTATTCGTGTGTAATGTATGCTCCTCATATTGTATCAAAACAAAAATATTAAATATAATTTAATACATTTCTACAAGTTTAAGCATTACCTAAGCGTTCTTCTTTCGGTATTTTCGGACATTGAAGTGAACGAATGAATTTGTAATTAAATCCATCAATTTGAGTTAATCTATCAAAAGTGTACTTTTTTTAATTGAAGTGTTTGACCAATTAAAAGGAAGTTCATAGTTAATCAGAAACACGTAATAATCGATTCGTATTAAATGTTTATATCGTAGGTTCATCCGCCAGATCGCAAATGTTCACGCCCTACAAATAACTACTCAATTTATTATGAGTACTGCCTTGATCTGCTCAACTGTTTACAACGTAGGAAAGGTCAGAATAATTACTATGTGAATAATTTTTTTCAAGTAGAAATAATTTTCACAGCTAAGAGTTTTTACATTTGTGTACCATACATAAGATTAACTCACTGGATCTGAATGCTTAGCAAGAAAGATAGGAAAAAATGGAGGTTATCCAAGAGTTTTGCCATTTCATAAATATTGATCCAAAAAGAAGAAAAAGATTCTTACAAACGTGTTTGTATCATGCATTAACAAATAAAAAATTCTCCTGTTATACATTTTGCTAAAACAATATCGATATTTTGTTTTAGGAAACTGCATTGTTTATGGTGATATTTTCGTTTACTGCAATCGCTGAAATATTCTTATTCTGCTGGTTAGGACAATCCTTAAAAGAAAAGGTAGGTGCAGTCATAATATATAAAAACGCTCAAAATACAATTGCATCAAAAAATATTGTGTTATTATATTTAATAAGCACAATCAAATTAATATTATTTCGTTTGGTCTCAAACAGCGTATCGGTTACAAAATGTCTGAGACACGTAAAGATTTTTAATATGAAATTGTATTGAATTTATGCAAAACTGCTGTCGAATACACCGAGTGAAGGTCATTTGCAATTAGGGCTTATACAAAAACCGGTTGTCGAATGTCAATATTGTTCGAAAACTGGTTTTATCCGGTTTTCGAAGTTTTACAAAAAATGGATAATTCAGTTAAAAAGTGCAAGAAAAAGATCATTTTTTATGTTGTTTATTTATACAAATAACAATGCACATTAAAAAATTCTTTGGTGCTACTCTTCAGAAAATATGATTTAAGAAAACACAAAAGCGTCTACTGATCGTTTTGTAACAAAATTTCCTGATATCAAAAATACCCTTTCACTGGTTAATGATGTGGGGCATATAGTCTTTAATCCACCAATTAAAATATCCAAATTTTTTGCCCTTTTGGTTATAGACTCGTTTATGGAAAATTCGGCACAACCGGTTTTTGAATTCATAAATTTGGCCAAAAAAACGGTTTTTGAAAACCGACAAGCTCTAATTGCAATGCGTGTTGCTGATAAATATCATTATTTAAAAAATATAAATTCAAAATATTATATTTATCTGTGCACTATTCGACATTTGCAAATTTAAACAATTAAATACAACAATTTATCACAGTTATTTGTGACTTCTTAAGCTACTCAATATTTTAAGCCATTCAATATTATTTATTGTTTTACCTTGATAACAGGCAGTCGTAAAATATGCCATAAATGACAGTTATTTCAATTTTGTCACACAGGTCATACTGATAACGTAAAAAACACATCAAACAAAGGGGAAAATCCCCGAAGCTATAAAAATACAAGTATGATACGTTTGGGTTGCCGAATACTAAATATTTTATAAATTATTTTTATCGTCCAGATTTTTTCAATAAATATGGAGCTAACATCGCATACAAATCTTTGTATTACAGAAATACGTAATTTTTCTCATGGAAACAAAAAAAATATGAAATACATTTATACGCCTATGGCAAAAATTGCTTTTATTATGAAATTACTTGACAAAAAAAAATCGGAATCAGTATTTTAAACGTTTTTAATTGCCATATACTTAAAAAAAATTACAATAAATAATATTTATATATTTTTTTTCGCTTTTTCATGAGCGGTTAATTAAAGATAAAATTGTAGCAGTAATATATATATTCCTCATTTTTTATGTGTTTACAGCCAATACTTATTGGAAAGGCATTATATTTAAAGAATAAAACATTCTTTTGTACTAATTTCACATGTATTTATTATGTTCAAGACTGGTTTCGCTGATCATGAGTATTTTCAACTGAAGACATACAATATAAAAAGATACGGTGTTATTTGTTATACTTAACCAAGTAGTTAATACGAATAAGGGCGTAACTAACTATTTTTGGTGATATATTGGTAATTGGCAATTCATTTTTTCAAATACATGTCCGCTATCAATGTGGAGCATATGGCATCCTGATAGAGGTATCTCAACAGATTTTTTTCCACGATAACTGTTTGTTAATCAGTAACTCAACCTCTCTTATTCAAAGAGGGTACTAGGGATAGAAGGATAAGGCTAGGACATAACTAGTGGTTAGCTTATCGCTCTCGTTACACCCAATTATATATGGATCGGAAAGTGTGGGAGGGAAATTTTAGACATCACAAACACCTATACCTCTGAACAGAAGTTGATAAACCGTTCAAAAAAGTGCTGTTCGTACTGGAATTCGAACCCGTAAACTCCGGGACGGAAGCCCAACACGCTAACCGCTGCGCCATAGGACCCGACTAATTAGCAATAAAATTGTTTATACCCTTTTTAACCTTGCTTGGCTTAGTATAAATAACCAGGAATAATAAATAGTTTTATCAAATAAAAATGCTCTTAATAATGTTATAAATAGAAAAGTATTTAATTCTACAATAAATATTTTTTTCAATCAAATTCAATCAAAAAATGCTTATGGTGAGATTAACCGGTTTTGATCTTAACAAACAAATATGGAATATGTAGAAAAAAGAGTATATTAATTTTAATTCATACGTATTTTTTTTGTTTAGTGGTTATTTTTAAGATAACACTGTTGAAATATTTCAATATTATGTTATAAGAACAAACATTTTTGTGTACGATGGTATTGGTATTATTACCAATTATTATATAAATCATTATTCATTTGATATTTAAAACATCGTTGTTTATATATATTTTATTTACTCAGTGGTTATAAAAATACATCTATATAAAACGGAGGTCTTATAATGAAGCGCCAGTTTGCTAAAAATATACCTATAAAGCAATGTGTTTTGCTGTCTACGGTAGAACAAAATTAAAATATGTTCACTGTGAAATGCTGAAGTAGTGCTTTGGTCCACGCCGAGATACCAATTCAAAATTTTAACAAAAGAAAAATTCAGTAAAAGTTCGAGACAATGAAGCTCTCGGTACTTTCATTTCCTGAAAAAAAAATTAAGAAATATTTGCAAAAGTTTCAAGGGTGCTAAAACATTTTTTTATACTTACGTGAATACGGCATAATTTCGGCAAAATTTTCATAAAACAACTAGAAAGTTCAGCGAAAATGAAAGTTTGTAAACACAAATCCGCTCTTGCAAATTTCGGTAAAGTTTTATGACGTTTTTTAATACTATTTTATAATAAAAACAAAAATTCAACATATTGCGCGCTTTATACCATTTTTCATTCAAGGTATATTTCATACGTTTTCAGTTTTTACTTAGATAAATTTCGTTTATAATTTTTATTTAAAAATTGTATTATATTAACATTACAAAAAAAATGATTTTCACACAATTTTTATCAAGAATAAGTATTTTTAAACCAGTTTAATACTTTAATGCATAGGTTTTGATTTTATAATAACTTAATTTAAAAATATTTCAGTATATGATTAACTTCTTAATCATTCTTAACTTTCACTTTTAAAAAAGTTTAAAACTCACAATTTTTTTGTATTAGGTATCATACTTTTTTGAAAAGAAATATTGATTGGTACAAAGCAGAAAGGTCAAACTTTTTAGTTGAAGAGCCACATTAAGTAATTTAAAATGAATGGTACGCCGAAAGTAAAATATCATTGTTAAATCATCACTGTTTATTACCACGAAAAAAAACATATTTGAAGACGGATAATAACGAGAGTTTGGGTGATACTTTTGTGGTTGAGATTCATAAAACTGCTTGTAAAAGTTCAAGTTTGTGAAGGTTCATCCGAGTATGAAGACAAATTGTTGTATCGTTTCTTTCGCCGAGAGCTATCGTGTATCATGGGATTGATTCTAATGTTTATTGTAATAGGTCGTATAAATTTGTATTGATTTTTCATTCTTCTGACTATGGTTTTCCGAGATAAACTTAGTTTCTCAATTTTTGTTTAATGTCAAGGTATATAAAAATTCTACAGGCGTTCATAATTCGTTATTTTATTTAGCCTGTCAAGACGGTTTCTTCCTTTTTGTAATTATATAGGCAAATAAAAAACATGCCTCTATAGAAGCTTCTTCCTTATATACTTGCCGCGTGAGCGTATTTAGTTTCATAAATAAATTTTGAATCAATCCATGAGCTGTGCTCTTTTTTGTTTCAGGAGTTCAATTAACACGATATTCAAAAACTTATTAAATATTAAATTCTTCCATCACTGATATATAATATGTACTCTCAATTGCAACAAATGACACAAATAATATTTTTATTTACGTAAGCAAAAACGAGAATATTTTTCAGAAATACGTTTATAGTTCGCATACAACAAAAATAACTCATGCCTAGTCTTAAAAATGCTGCTTTTTAGATAAACATAGAAATTATTTTTTTATAATTTGAAAATAAGTCTTTCATCAAACATACTAGATGTTAATTAACTTGCTAAACATTGTTTTATTTATTTTTTAATTGACTAAATAAACCGATTATGCTTTCATGGCGGTAAATATATAATATTTTTGCATTATTTATAAATTATAAACAAAAATTAGTTTGTTTAATATATCGGTAAATAAAAAATTCAACCACATTGAAATTACCATATAATTCTTCAATATATGTAAAAGGGTGAAAAATAGCATATGGAGTTTTAAAAAAACTTATTTGTTATAAATAAAACAAGATAAAATTGTATTTTTCACTGTTTTTATTCATTGTCATAAATGAAAGTTATTTTTTGACAGTTTCACACGATTCCTTAATTGAGAAAGCTGTGTTGAAAGGCATTACTAAAGTGTTTATATCAACAACTTTTTGCTTTAGAACTCCGAGAGAAAATTTGATGGAATCTTTTTGAAAATCACAACCTATTGTACGTGCTAAGTGACAATAATGTAAATAAATGAGCGTGAAAGGAGGCTGATGAAATTCCCTAACAGTGTTTATTTTAGCAGGGCGATATAAGGAAGCTTTGTTCTGTTTTTTTATGTTGAATAGATTTGCGGCTTTATCTCGTGTTTGATCAATAAATAAACACTACTTTTTACTTTCTTACAAAAAATTGACATTTTAAACTCTTTATTGTACGATAGATTTTTTTAAAGATTAGCTCATTTTTTTGCTTACATTTATTTACTTTTCCAAACAAGAATAAAGCTTGAATATTTTGTTAATGTTTGTTTCCAATGTAGAGCATATGGTCTCCGAATGGAGTTATCTTAACAAAAGTTTTTTCAACAGTTAATCAATGTGTCTTTTTCTTAGAAATAAGAAGGGATAGAACAATATGACCAGGGCAGGTTTAGTGGTTAACTAATCGTTCTTGCTACATCCCGTTATTTTAGGAATTGAAAGGTGGGGATAAATTTATGCTTAGACATCACAAACTACCATGTACCACTGCACTACAGACTAAACCCTCTTTGGTTAGTGATGAATTATTTCTTAATTGGTGACATTGTCGGGTGGAAAATTTTTGGCTTTTAAATATTAAAACATTACACTACTTATATGATACATAAAACAGTTGTTTTTGGTTGATTCAAATACATTTGAAAAAAAGGTAAAATTAATAATCAATCTTAGTTATAAACGAGTCTTCTTCAGCCATCCTATTCTTAGATGTGTTACCAGTAGGCCACCAATGTAGCCCCGTTACTATTTTGACACACCTTTAGGGTAAAGATAATACTTTTTTGTATTTGTATTTTTATTTTTAATTTAGGTTGGTATACCTTATTTGTGACTGCTGTTATTAATCGGTTTGTCAAACGTTAATGATGTTTGTAGTAGACAGCTTTAAGGTAAGTTATTACCTTGAATTATATTAATATTTTAAGACTTATAAGTCCAGTGTACAGAAAAAGTTTTATATTTTACTAAATGATACATATTTTTTGAGTTAGTTAAAAAAATAATGGAATACTTCTCAGTATGGCATCCAACCCCGTACCCAAAATTCCGGAACTGGTAGTGTCACAATCCCGGAATTGCGATCTAGGATTCCACAATTGGAGATACTACTTCTTAGTTATGATTGTTAGACTCTATATTGTCACATTTCTGGCAAAATCTGGTAAACAACAAAACTGTCAAAATGAATTTAGTATACAAAGACATTCTTTGTCTGGAATAACCGACTCCAAAATGTTTTTTTAAATTATTTCCGTTTAACCAACATAAATGTAAACCTTAAAATTATTCTAGTTACATGAATATCCCTTTAAATGGGCCCTGATTAGATTCTTTTGATTTCGACTCCACAGCTCTTTGTCACAGCATGTCTTTTAATTTTAAACTATTATTTGTGTCGGATTGCAATTATCAATGTATCTGTATATCGACTGTGGAAAGAAAAAATGACGTTATCCACAGCAGTTTTTTTCGATAATCTCAATGTATAAAGCTTGATACACGTTCTGATGCAACCTGCAAATGTTGAATTAGTATCTAAATTTAGCCTTTTAGTTTGAAAAAGTTGAAATTGTAAAATTTTAAAACTTAGAAAAAAGACTGAAATAAAGGTTTTTCCTAGACATCTTCTATAATTAATATTAGATTATGTCAATTAAACACCAATTTAGACGTATCCGTGCACTTCAAGGTTGTGTGTAATTCATAATCTGCAAATGGCCCAAAATCTTCAAAACAGGTTTTTTACGCCTCCTGTGTGGGTTACGTCCTTTTTCCTTTCCACAGTCGATATGGTATGATAATTGTCTATGTAACATATCAACGGTGAAATTTTATTGTATTTTTTTTTCAATTGCTGTTTACTCAGAACTATCAATTTGTTACGTACAAAACTTCTGCCAAAACAGCGACGATAAATTATCCTTGCTTTTATTCTAGCCATCAATCATTCTGTATTATATTATAAAGTTTTATAACACATTTTTACAATGGGCCATTTCGTAAATTGAACTTCCGTGCTTTAAAAATGTGGTTGCCATTGTTTTGTTAACACAACTATGCGCCGCTATAATAGCGTCAAATCGGAACCAAAATTTGCGAGGCTCCGACATGTCAATGTGTCGGCTGGATTGACAGCTGAAATGGCTATTGTGCGGATCGTAGGTTAAGTAAGGTTGGTTTGTACGCTAACAATTCTTTCCAATAATATTGCACGCAATAATTTTTGACCATCAAACACAAACAATTGTTTACTTGATTTAATGTAAGTTATGAAAATCGGGGTTGTGCAGTTAGAGTCGAGAGCCTTACGGACGTGTGTTTTTTTTTCGAAATCAGACCTGAAGTATTTATTGATGTGTATTCAAACCACGGCTGTCAAGCCTGAGCTAGAATCGGAGTCGGAAAAACCGAAGAAAAATAATTAAAGATATTGAAAAATTATTAGTCTATTCATCATATTAATTGGTAAAATCTATTATTTTAGATTTTTTTTGGTAATAATAGTGATTTTACGGTACACAATCTGTTACTTGAATGTAAATATGACAAAAAAATTAAAATTGAAGTCGTCTTTTTTACCTGACTTCATAGCCCTGATTCATACAAAAAGAGTTACTGCATGCTGGGCTGACTAAAAATGTTCTGATGGTATAATATGTAGAAATATGTAAGTTAAACGGAAATTATTGAAAAAAAACCAAGTCGGAGAGGCAGTCATTTTTTTACACTCGACTACACAACCTTTATAAAAAATGTGTTTTACCCATCTAATATATAAAAATGAATCTTTATCTGTTCGTACTTTATGAGCTGCCACACCGCTCATCCAATTGCAATAAAACTTTGACAAACTTTTTGCTTGCGCTTACGCGAAGTTTATACGCTTATTAAAATTAACTTACAGTAGGTCTTATATATACAAATAAATGTTTGTATGTCTGCTGTCCCGTTCATGCAACTTACGCGAAGGTTATAGGCGTAGTTCAATTAAACTACAGTAGGTGGTGCGTGTGTCGCACTTTAGGCAATCGGCAACAAATTTCAAACAGACAGAAAAATCAGACATTCACTTCAATAAACACAACTTAAACACACTTTCTTTCTTTGAGTGGCATTGAAACGCTTGTCGGGAACCGGCTAGTATTAAATAAAAAGTAAGAACTCGCGAAGATATTTTTTTCAAAGGGAAGTAGTCACATAAAGTTTGGAAACCACTGCTGTATAGCGATTATAGAGATAGGCTCATGTTTAGCCCCCAGTTAACCAATTCATTAAAAATAAATTATGTAGCAAACTACATTTTTTTAAGCGCGTGAAAGTATACGTTGATTAATTTTGTGAAAGCAAACCTTTACATTAAATCACGTTACATTAATGTAGCGTGATTTAATTCAAATGTTTCAATCTCGTATGCCTGTGTAGAATTTAATTTATAATTCTGTTCTCTAGAATTGAGGTACAATAGAGGAATACATTATTCTAAGTTCTGTAAATAATTGTTCGTTTTAGAAAAGGGTTGTATGATACGTAGGATTGAAAATAAATTCTCTAAAATTGTAACACATTCATAAACCTTAAAATTGATGCATTTGAAATATGGTGTTGATAAGGGATGCTCGGAAATTCACGACGGCTACTGGATACAAAGTCTTTCAAGATCGTAATTTTTAAATTACATTGTGAAAATGTTCCAAACAGTTGAAAGAGAAGGGTCATCACTGATTGCAATGAAAGAAGAAAGACGTGCGCCGGAAGGAGGGCAAAACTGTAAAATAAGTGACAGGACTTTTACTGTTGCACGCAGGCAGAACAGCGGAACTCTGAAAAATTATTATTATATATACACAGTTTGTAAGTCGCTTAATAATAATAGTCATCATTATTTTGAATAAAAATAAAAATGGTAAAATACTCTATCTAGTGAATAACAAAGGGATTAAAATTAAAAACTCAAAGCTCGTAAAAAACTATAAATTTGTTCACAAAAAGAAACGTTTTAAAATAATATATTTAATAAGACAAAAGGCTTACTATTTTTTAACATACATATATCTCTCGAGATTTACCTATCGCACACAAGTAATTAATTTGTATTTACTATTATTAGTAATTGTATCTTCATCTCTCCCTGCATCCATTAGAGCAGTTTTTCCCAACCTTTCCCCCCCGCGACTCGGTTATTTTAATATTTCTCTTTTCGTGACCCACCAAATTGGTTATGGCCTATACTACTGACCTATAGGTAAAATAAAACAGTATATTTATGTACATGCAGTCTTTATATGTTATATTACAAAACAGTTTACTCTGATAAACCTATACAGAAATCAAATATATCAATAATTTATCAATACTAAAGGCTCCAGGTTTGGAGAAAAGGATGATGGCTTTATTATTAGATCCGGTTCATCTTCCAATCGGTTTCTATATTTATTTTTTAAGAAAACCAATGTTGAAAAGCCTGCTTCACATTTATAAGTTGTGACAAAAGGCATTATTTTAGGAAATTGGTGACCCGGCATTTTGCTTTCTGCGACCCAATTCCGGGTCGCGACCCACCATTTGGGAAAAGCTGCATTAGAGAAAAACTGCTATCTCCATTTTGTAATTTTATAAGCTAAGAATTAGAATCTAGTTTTAGTTTATTCGTAAATAGCCTTATAATATTTTGTTTAATGATGGTTCTCAAAAAACGAAACGCGTGTCACAATTTGCTACATACCAAGTGAAATATTTAAAAAATCAATTTCAATTTTATATTGATACATGAACATCTACAAAATCACAGCCAAATCCATCAAAAATATTGATAAAATATATTCTTTCCCAAGTTGAGGCAAATGGTTGTCTACTGACACTATTTTAATATGTAATTTCATGCATTCATTTTTTTTTTCAGAGTGACCGTCTGTCTACAGCTGTTTACTTATGCCACTGGGAAAAAAGTGATCTTAACATTCAAAAAACGGCTGGCCATATGATATCCTGCAGTAGAAAACCTCTGATGATATCCACCGGATTCATGGACCTAAGTCTAGAAAGCTTTACTCTGGTAAGGACACTTTTCAGCTACAGAGATTTTTATCAAATTATTAAAATATATTTTAAATCAATTAGGATTTTACATGTGTGTATCAATCATAGAGAACTCCGCTAAATTATCAAATTTCCGCAAATAACAAACTATTTTTATACTAACAATGCTTCATTGGGTTCGTTAATAATTTACATTATTGAAACTTTAAAGCACCACTCGAATTGAATAGACGTCAATATTTACATAGATGGTCATCAAAATATAAATATGAACAATTTATATGAATAAAGGTCGATAAATATCATATTTTGAATTTTATTAAATAAATATTATCACAAATAGTATTTCAGCAGAATAATTATAATTTGGTCTACATTGTGAATATTTCTCTTTAGTATTACTCTATTGATTAAAATCTCATATTTTGTTTCCATTTATGGGCCCTCGAGTGGTAAAGTGAGCCAACTAGAAAAATGGTAAAACTTTTTTCTTGTTGTCCACGTCTTTATTTGGTGTTTTGGTAAATTGCATATTTTTATTTTATGGAGGTAATACTATTGTAATGTGTATTAACTGAGGTCACTTTACTTAACGATACTTTAAGACGTCTAAAATATTACAACGCATCTATTTTTTTCTAAAATACCACTTGACTCACTTCTCCATTGATTCTTCTTCTTAATTACATATGCTGCAAAAGTCGTATTAAAACGCAATAGAGTTTCTATCTACGCATCTTTGCATTGTCATTTGAAGGTATACATTTTCTTAGACGTAATCTTTTAAGTAAACCTTCATAAAATGAATAAACAGTCAAAAATCACAAGCCTTAAGTGCCTTAAGTCTACCATAAAGAAATAAGAAATACAACACTTACGAGTTAATGAATTGTCTAATCGTAACGTTGAGAAATTATCCCTTACGTAAAAATTTAAAAAAATAAACGATAGGGGCAAAGAATGGAAATATCAAACGAAAAGTCAAAATGTTTGTTAGGCAATTTATATTATGTCTTACGCAGTATTTTTCGGTTCATTTCAATATTGGCTAAAGAGAATTGGTTTGAATAAGAACGTACAATATTATTTCACGAAAATCATTCGACTTCTCCATTCCATGACTTTTAAACAAGCACTCAAGTCATACATATTTAAATATTACACGTAGAAATAATAAATTATTTCTCTTTATTTTGCTATGTAAATTTCTTTTGAAAATTTACAATCCAGTTAGTACTTATACAAGAGAAAAGGAACATAGAACCAGCAAGTTGGCTGAGCAGTATCCCATCAAATAGTTCGGGAAACTGTGCAAAAAAGTTTAAACTTAAATTAATTTCAAGTTTTTTGAGCCATTTACACAACTTTATTCACGTAGCATATGGTCGAACCCTTTTTTACTTTCGTTCATTCATTTAAATAAACGATTGTTTTAAAAACACTTTAATGACAAAAATGACAGCATTACAACGTTAAAAAAACTAAAAGAATGTTTAAAGTATGTATCTATTTTCTGACAGAAAACTTTTGTTTATTTGTGAAGCTTAAACATGCCAAAATGAAAGCTGATGAAAACGACACATAATCTGAGTTTATAGATTAATCCGCAAACATTCTGAAAAATAAATATCATACAAGATAAGCTCTTTGATATTTCTTGATAGTCACTCGAGAACAACTCGAAGAGGATTAACTTGATAAACACCCGTATCTTAGGTTTCAAGTTTCCATTGAAAAAAAATGGGAATCTCAATACTGGAACTCAAACCCAAATCTACCTAAATGGTAGAGTTAAACTCTCACTAACTGACTACAGTGGGCAACTATGATGTATTAACTTCCAAATCTCTTTTCTAATGAATGCACTCTTTTATATCTCAATAATTTTCTCGTTATTTTGAAAGGAAGTTATATTTTCTCACACTGAATCTTAAATTGGACGCATTATCTTGAAGTGGTTTTTTTTTTTAATTTTAATTATTTACTTTGAATGTACTTACGTGCTTTCAATTCTTGGGAAGACATTATCACAAAACATGTGGTTTTTTTATTTAAATTCAAATTTTTGTGCATTTACAAGAAGTAGTTGATATGTGTCTATCTATGGTTCACCAGCAAACTGTTTCATGGCCGGTTACTATTGTAAAACTTAAATTAAAGTAACTTAAATTTAGCTGGCTTCCTACGGAAAGAAGCTTGACTTCGTGAGAAATTCGGAGAATATAGAACGACTAAGCAGCTTCATGTTACATCAGCAACCATAGAACCACGTTGGAACTAGCTGAAACAAAGTATGTGGATACATGAGCCTGTTAGGAGTGAAAGACCTCTCGGGTACTAGCTATTAGGTGAAACTCTTATTAAAAATGTTGTTAGCTAAATTGCAAAAAGAGGGAATCAAACGACCAATTGTGACAGAGAATCTTAAAGATAAAAAGTGTTGTTATCGTATGGTCTACCTCAGATATATATTAATAATATAAAATTATTTTAAATATGTGATTAATGTATTTATCAACGGTCTAAATAAAATGATTGAATATATTATTATTTCACTGTTAAAAATGTTTTTTGCCATTATGAAATATCATCTGTTCATGTGACGATAAATGATTTTTTTAATCAATACTATTTAAATCAGAGAACTCTGAGAATAAATTAAAAATTGAGCCTGTAAAATAACTAAAAACCAATTCAAGCTAATCCGAGTGCTATCCAGGCAAAGAAAAATATTCATAGTAAAACATATTTTTTTTGTTTTATGTAACATACTTATAACAAAATGCTGTTGTTTATAACAAATTTAACAAGTAAAATGTATTAAAATCTTGTCTGTTCATTTAAATATTAAAACGTTTTTGACAAGACTTGTCAAGTGAAATTTATGTTTAAGTTCTCAAAGCACGTTTATCTTTCGAGTGGAATATTTTTCAACATTGAAGCTTTTAGTAGTATTATAGGTCCTGACAATATCTTTGAAAACTGAAACCGTTTAAAAGTATTCTTTCAATTTATGATAGATCATTTTGTATTAAAAAACAAACACTTCATTTTATAATCCCTTTATTATTAAATAAGTATAAAATTATTTTTGGTATCGTACTTCAATATTGTGTGATGTACATACTAGTACTTTTTTGCATAACATAAAAATAAGAGATATTAATGACAATACTATTTTCGCTTAACAGTCATCAGAACTAGTTTATTGTTTTATTACATTCTATATTTTTTTCTAGTTTATCAAAAGATGACTTCCAAAGTCCCATCAAATTTATAATAAAATAAAAATAAATTTATGTTCGTATTGTTAAATTTATTTAGGTTCTGTACTATAATATAGTTTTATAAAGTTTATGCATAAAAAGAACATATATTTTCTACTACGATTTTATATCTTTTGACATACACTCCTTTTCTGAAATTTTCTTTAACTCTTTGGATCATTATCAATAAAATAACAATAATTTAATAGAAGAAAATATTTTCAGCGATTTTATTTATGTATTATTATTTATGTTTTCTGTCTTATGAATAAAAATCAAATATGTCAATAATGGAAAAAAAAATATGAGACTGTATTACTGCAAAAAAAACATAAATAAACTATGAGCGTGGGACTCATGATTCTGAAAAATATTTTCTGCTTTATTTTTAAATAGAAAAACAGCTTATTTTAAGAACTTATTGGATATCAACTTGATAAAGGCGCAGGAAATTTAATACATTTCTTTTCTGTCGATTCTAAGCAAAAAGGTATCATCGCTAGCAAATACGTGGCATATACTAGTATGAAAATATTTTTTTCTACATTGAACTAGTTCAAAGACTTAAAATTAGTTGACAATAAAATATTTAGCAGCATGCTTATATATTTAATCAAAATATTAGTTACCAATGTTTCCAAGTATTAATATTATATTTGTTGTTTTTCAATATTCAACGTTACCTTGTGCAAGTATTCAAAAAGAATGGCACGCACCATGAATTTACGAAAAAAAATTGTTTATACTAGTACAAAAATCAAATCATATTTACCATCCTTGCTGAAGAGGAAAAACTGTTTATTAAATAACGATATTACGAAACTAAACAAATTGACCTAAATAATTATTATTATTACTGTCAGTGGGTTTGAGTACCAAGTGAATATTATATATTTTTAATGATATTTAAATGTTTGTTTTACTTAATAATCGAAATATGTATTTTAACCCCGAAATAATAGTATTATTATTTTAACTTGGCTTTTTTGCTATTGAAAAACTACTGAAATACAGGAATACCGATTTTAGTTAATCTGAAATAACATGACCATTTAAAAATGTTAAAAATTCACAGTAAAAAACCGAAGACATTTTTTCGAACGAAAAATACTTTTTCTGTTCAATATTTATGAAATGTTTATTATCATGAAATGAAATGAAAAAATATAGTTTATTAAAAGGCATTTAATGTTGAATTTAATAATGTCAATCGATATTTCAATTTCAGGTGATAAAAACTGCTTACTCTTTCTACACCTTGCTGCAAAGTGTATCCGTCGGAGAGAATCGCGGCTAATCGATTGCTATAAAGCTGTCGTCTAATTGCTGCACAAAGAGAATTAAAAACAAAAAAAGCTTCACTTTGGCGTGATTAATGTTACAATGATTGCCGGAGGAGCTTCTCCCGTTCAGTGTTGCCGCTTAGAAAAATAAATACTTCTACTACACACCGTGAAAGTATTTTACAAAGCTTGCAATTTCTCTGACATGATATCATATTACACGCTTTATGACTTTGAGAAAGTTTGCTGCAATTGTATTTTTATAACAGTTTACTTTTAAAAGCTTTAAATAAAGGTCTTGTTTTTTTTTTGAAATTCTACTCGTCAACATGAACACAAAAATTGTTCTCTTTTTATATATTTTTACGTTTTTGTAAATAAAAATATTAATATACTGAAGTAAAACATTTTTCGCAGATCTATTTTTCTTAAATAGAGCTAAAGCAGGAAAATACAGAAATATATATTAATAAAAGAATGACAAACGTAATAGAACCAAATGGAAAAACGGCGTACGATGAAGATAGAGATCATTTAAATTGATCACGTTTTTTTTAAACAGAATTTGTGGAAAATAAACGATAGAAAAAAAATATTTCATTGTCTGTACGCCAAATATCGACCATCAATCTATAATAATAAAATAAATATGAAAAAAAATCTATACGCCACAATTTTTTTGCCAATTTGCTGTGCTTTTTATCTTGGTATATTTTTTTTTAATCAAAAAAACATTAAGTAGTTTTAATATATAGATATATGTATAGCTTGTTATTTCATTTTTAGTTTATATAAAATAATATTTATATCACTGCATATGCATATGTTAAAGTACACAATAAACATAGTATGCTTTTTTTTTTTTTTTTTTCCATGTCCGCTCCCAATATGGAGCATATGGACTACTAATGGAGTTTATCTCAACAGAAGTGTTTCTACGAGAACTGCTTGTTACTCAGTTGCTCAACCTCTCTTTTTCCAAAGAGAGTAGGAATAGAAGGAAAGGGCTTAGGACAGGACTAGTGGTTAGCTAATCGCTCTCTATACGCCCCGTTCATAGGATAGGATGGGTGGGAGGGGGGAATTCAAGACATCACATACATCCATGCCTTTGAACAGAAATTCATAAATCGACTGAAAAATCAATTTATAAAACTGCCCATACTGGGATTCGAACCCGTGCCCTCCGTAGCGGTAGCCAACGATGTTGACCACTCGACCACACAGGCGGCACCCTCTCCTAGTATGCTCTTCCTACTCTCTTAGTATGCTTATTAAACATATTAAATATAAATAAATATGAATCATTGCTTATAAAAATAATCTCAGTAAAATATTGATCAGTGGCTTAATAAACAAAAAGAGAATAAAACTATTTGTGTTGTTTGATTTCTCATTTTAAGAATAGAAGTTGTCAAATAATAACTTTAATAATTCAAAGATTTTTTTATAAAACGATAAGCGCGCGAGACATAAGCGTAATACTTTCGATGGATTCGGCGGTAACTTTGTGGAAGTTCATTTTAATATAAAATAAAAATAACTTTGATTATTCCACGTATTGTGTTACAAAATGTGACACGTGTTTCGCCTCTTTCAGGGGCATCCTCAAACAACTACTTTCGCAAATGTTTGCTTAAGTACGAATGAGTACGAATATGTACGAATAAGTACGAATAAGCACGCTGTTGTTAGCGCTCAATACAACCCCGAAATAAGCGCTCGGGACATTACCGCGCCAGCTCATATAAAATTATTTTGTAGTTTTGACAGCAGAAATTTAATTACCTAAGATTTTACTAATTTTTATATTATTAGTCAATTGTTTAACCCAGTGGTCAGCAAATGTAAAAAATATTAGCATTTTGCAAACGTAGCCGAACCATATAAGTCTCATTGCACACACAGGCGATTTTTATGGAGATCGTTTGACTTATTTGACGATAGTCAGGAAATCTAACGACAACCTGGATGCTTCAATCTGACGGTCTAATTGCTCTCCTATGACTGCGATCCAACTAGTCGGTTATTGGCTTACCAACTTTCTTTGATCAGCGCTACTATTGATCACATTCACTCAATGTTACACCAATCTCTTTTTGTTTCAATTCCAATAGATATTTACACTTATCACTTATTTTATGCGGAACTTTTTAAGCAAAAGTGTAAGAAGAAAAATTACTGTAAATATGCAAAACACAACAATTGCTTTAACACTGCCATATGACTTTTTTAAAAGCACGGAAACCGTATAAAACAGTAGCTATTCAATCGTTTGTACATCAATAAATTTTCACCATATTTTTTTTTGATTCTGAATCTTACACTTGCTCCAACAAAAAACATATCGACTGTGGAAATGAAAAAGGACGTAACCCACACATATAAACTTTACAGGAAGCGCAAAAAAGTGTTTTGACGATTTTGGGCCATATGCAAATTATGAATCATACACAGTGTACGGAGTAAGTGGACGGAGACTTCTAAACTGGAGTTTAATTGACATAATCTAATATTATTTCAGTCTTTTTTCCTGGTTTTAATTTTTTTATACGGTCATCTTTTTCAAACTTAAGAGGTCAATTTAGATACTAATTCAGCATTTGTAGCTTGCATCCTTTTAATAGAACGTGTATCAAGTTTGATACGTTGTGATTATCGAAAAAAAGCTGTTTTGAAAAAACTGTGGGTTACGTCCTTTTTCCTTTCCACAGTTGATATTTTAATATGCATACTTCTAAATTACAATAATTCCAACCAAATCGTGTTAAGATGATAATAGATTTCAATTTTAACTTCACTACGTACATTTACAAATATGAACAAAATAAATAAAAAAGACAAAGAGACTATACAAAAATGTTCTATGTGATACATACTTTTTGACACTTTTTACCTGCTAAATTATGTAGAAGTTTCCAATAAAAATAAACAACATTGATAGAGCTTTTTCAAATTATTATTTATTGATATATATATATTAATATATAACCCAAATATAACATAACTATAAATACAACGTGACTATATTTGATACCAAATTGAATGGAAAAATAAGGGTTATACAAGATAAAAGCTATTTTTGAAAAAAATAGCACTAATCGCAAAACGAGCGTCAAAAACCGATGAATTCAATTGAAGGCAAAAATGAAACTGTCATCACTTTACCTCAGCACGACTGACAAGCCCTTTTACATATATAATTCAAAAGAAAATGTGGAAGAGAAAATCTGTGCACACTTTTTTACAAAGCGCATTATTTCTTTGCTTAGACCACACAGAAAATATTAAAGGTAATATGCTTATATTCATTAAATTGAAAAACAGTAGCCGTTGTTTTTTAGGGATTTTTTTATTTGGACGTAAGGATCACATTTATGTTTCCCATTGCTGAGTGGAAATGTTTTTTTTTAATCCTAAAAATTCTTCTTTCAAGCGAATAATATGTCATTTGTCACATGATTTCAGAAACATAACATCGCTTTCAGCCGCTGAAAGTATTATTTAAATAGGCCATTGTTTTATTCTTTACACGGATTTCATTTTGGGCCTCTGAAAGTTCGGAAACTTTCCAGATCTCCTTGGGCAGAAAATTTTTCTCGTCACTCCAGCTTGTTTGTGAAAGATTGGTGTCGCATATTTGAAAAGTTTAGAAAAGATTACAAAAATTTTCATGATTGCTTGGTCGTGTTGCTCTTCTGGAAAGTTTTCATGAAAACACTTTGAAACTTGTACACACCATTATTATATTTGATAGGTTAAGGAAAGCGTTGTTAGGCTCTGGCTTCTTGATTTAAAAATTAGCATATTGAATGATTTTTGGTTGCTATTTTTTAAAAATTTTACTGCATACAAAACCGACACCATTTAAAGACTTTGTAATATGGATTATAATTTAACAGTCATCCATTTAAAATGAATTTTATACGGTTTTTTCAGGGGTAGTAAGTTATAATATATCTTTGATATTAAATTTTTCTAGATAAGGACAGTTGAGAAAAATTTGTCATCTTTTGATAAAGCCAAATTCGTTTTCATTCATTCAAAAAGTAGTAAACATATTTTTTTAAATATGTCTTACCGATATTCTTACCCTTCCAACAGAAAAGGTCACCAACCTTATGTTTCAATATCTATAAGGTTAAACTTAATCACTGAACATTGTTTATTTATAGAACGATTTATCATTACTTTCCCTTTACATACCTTGCATTCAAAATTAAGTTCGTTGAAAAAAGTTTATTTTGAATGCAAGGTCAAAGTTAAGTTTATTTATTATCTATTTCTGAAACGAACAATTGGGCTTTGATTGTTTTCCAAAGAAAGTTTTATTTCTAAAAAAAATGTTATTTTCTTTGTGAATTTTTAGAAGCTATAAGAAATCATTATTAGAATAAAAAAGGGCAACTTTTCTGCTTTCCGATATTTTCACTTGAAGTAGTCGGTTTCTTCCATCATTCATATTGCGGAGGAGGTGAAATTTATTCCTCTTTTTTCTGAGATAACAAATAACTCAGTTCATCAGAAGCCACTTTCCACTCTGTCTATCATTTCGTTTCTCGCGTATCAACCTATTTATTTCCCCAAAGTGGAGTTTAACACAATCAACTCACCGTATTCAACATTTTCTTTTTCAACTTTTACAACTAAATAATTTCATTATACTTGAGAAAGTAGGCGTGATAAAATCTTATATAATAAGTAGAAGAATGTTTTTTCTTTCAACGTGAACTATGTATGAATGACAAATATAAAATCCTTGCAAAAAATATGCAAAAAAAGAAGCTTATATTTAAAATGTTTTTAAATTATAGATTTACTGTGACTTTAAATATTAATTAAATACAAACAACAACAAAAAATAGTATCCAGCATAAACCATGTCATCGATTTTTTTTATACTAAACACAAATTTTGTACGGTGGCACTTACATGCTATAATTTGTAATATAAATTAGGATATTAAGATATTAGGAGTATCATTTTATATGACTGAATTAATGAAGGCTTAAGCATAGTTATGTTGAAAGCATTTGCTGAAATAGCTATTAACTATAAACAAAATAATATTTGTAGAACACTTTGCTATTTATTTATTGACTTGGCATTTACTTGGTTGAACTCCATTATAATAGGGTAAAAATAGCAACGTATTTAGTTGTACAGTTTTTATATTTATTAGTTGGTAGCTATTTCGGCTTTCGCTATCGTCAGAACTATGATTAAACTTACCTTTTTCTCTGTTATTAAATTTAGTGTAATATAATTAGTAGTAAATATCAGTTTAATTTATCTTATTTACGTTGAAAAACCACCAGATTAGTTGTCGTCCTTCGAAACACTAGAGTCATATTTAATAAGTGTAATACTATAATTGTAATTTAAATCGGGATGTAAGAATGAATAACATGATGCATTGTGTATCTCTTCGGAGCCAGTAAATATATTTTAGAAATTGATTGTATTTTTGACGATGACGAAAGCCAAAATAGATATATACTAATAAATATAAAATTTGTACAACTAAATACGTTGCTATTATTACCTTATTACAATGGAGTTTTACCAAGTAAATACCAAATCAATAAATAAATAGCTAAGTGTTCAAAAAATAATATTTTATTTATAGTTAATATCTATTTCATCAATTTTTTTCATCAGAACATACGTTTCTTTTGTTACCCTATTACTTTAATATTTTTTTACCTTGTCACCTCAGTCAGTATTTGTGGGGTGGGTTAAAATTATTCGTATACAAAACTTTTTGGACTTTTTACGTACGGATAAACAGATACAACCACCAGATACATTTAATTAATTAGTTTACTTATAGTTTCAATGGGATTTAAGAGTAATATAAAATGTTGATTCTGTTTACTTTCGTTTGATCAGTCAGCGTCAACAACGCTGCATTTTAACGTCTGTGAGAGATGCACTGAAGGAATATTAAAGATCCCGACATAAAATATTTATTGTGTTTTCTTAGAAGCATGATATAATATAAAATATATGTTAAATTCACTCACCCATAACAAAATCACTCATTGCTTATGTAGGCGTTCGCAAAATAATTGACACGTCTAGTTTACGATGGCCTGTCATAATATTGGGATATATCATGCCGAAGATTTAAAAAACGTCATTATCCCTTTAATGTCACTTGCCTGACGAAGATAAAATGCTTTTTACCGAATGCGAGTGATATACACCGTGCTCATTTCAAAGTATTGCAATTAGTTTATCAAATACCGGACCCTTTTTGTAGTCCTGGGATTATAGATACGGGGATTGCTTATTTATAGTGCGTAGTATATTTTGCTTTTATTTTATCAATTATTGCTGCAATTCAAATAAATCTTTAGATTACATTATATTTTTTTCTTGAATATATTATATATTTGAAATTTCTTGAAATAATTAAAATTTCTTAAAATATTTTTTAAAAAGATGAAATGTAAACATAAATATTTTGTACGATAAAGTAATAAATATGATGTTATACAATAATAATATGCTCGATATTGTCATTGGGTTCGAGTTACAGTGGTCAATGTCGTTGAATTTAGTGCCGGATCTCACGGGTTCGAATCCCAGTACGAACAGCAATTTTTCAATTGATTTCTTTTCGAAGCCATGACTTTTTTTTGTCTAAAAATTACCTCCTACCACTTCATTCCTTTATCTGGGTAAACGAGAGTGATTAGCCTACAACTATTTATGTCTTAGCTTTATCCCTTTTTATTTCTACTCTCTTTGGAAAAAGAAAGGTTGAGCAACTGAGGAAAAATCTGTTTATGTAGAAAACATATGTGGAGATACTTCCACTAGTAGGTTATATGCTGCAAATTGAGAGCGGACATGGGCATGGACACAAACACATTATCCGTAAGATATGAACAACGCCTAAAAAACTTATTACGCGTATATTTTAAAAAGTTAATCAAATTTAATTTGACGAATGTTCCAATTATTTATCTATATCTAAATTAGTTTTGGCAGAATATGAAAATATTTTACGTTTAGATTATTTACAATGTACTCACCTATTTAGTAAGATACCTAAAAACCTACGTGTACGTATTAAAATGTTGTTCAAATTATACAAGCTTCAGAAGTAAAATTAAATTTATAAAATAATAAATTCATTATTACATTCTTTGAATTAAGTCTATTATCAATCTTTTCCTCAAATATTGTTTTATTTTTATTAATTGAAGACATTTTAATAGGAATTTTCAATATTTAATATTCAAACGATCAAAATTCAAATGACAGAAGCTTCCGAGTGGGGTCATTGAAGCGTTTAAAAATAGACGTCGTTGCATTTGATTTCTGTTTTGAATAATTAAAAAAAAACATAAAATAAATCGAGGTAAATTTATTCATTATGTTGTGTAAAAAAAACCGAGGTTTGTCAACGAAAATCTTTTTAATTATTCAATAGTTATTCGGGCTGTATTACCATTTTACTATTGTATTTTTGACATTTTAAAATAAGTCGCAAAATGCTGGTATAGTCTTATTGCCCAAGATTAAAAGTTTTATTTTAAATTGCTAAATAATTTATTTTGCAAAGTTTTAATGGCATATTTAGAAGAGACATTTGTTTTCAGTTAAATAAACATACATAATTTTTATCAGTCATTACTTTTTTGAATGATTTTTTATAATTAATTCAGAAATGAGTCAATCAAAAAATTACGACTAGTAAAAATGCTTAATATTCAAAACATTAAACGAATAAACAAAAAAACGGGTTTGGAAATATGTTATGGAAATTTATTAAAAATCATAATTAGATGGCTTGCTTGATTGAAATATAATGACGGTATTTGTCTTAAATATATAATAAATTTTGCTAGTACATTGAGATACATTTCTATCAATTTTTATATTGTTTTCTCTTATTATTTTTTCTATTTTGACCATGGTCACTCCATATTCGTATCATAAGCTATTCAATGCAAAATATGTATTTTAAGTCACAAATTTAACTCATCAACTTAGGCCATCAGCAGACTTTCGTGAAAAAAAAATCTATCCATCATGTAACTCCAAGTCACACGTGCAGCACGTTTCGAAATTACGGGGTTCCTTTATGTTGAAAACTATAAGGTATACCTAAGTTTCTTTCGAGGAATTATTGCCTTCATGAAAATTCTTAATATCGTTTTGTCATTGGCGAGTCTGATGAGTCTGGGCCTAAGTTCCAACAATAATAATAATATTAATTGAGATTTTTATTTTTTCGATATCTAAGATCTTGGGCTTTGATATTCTTGTATTTTTTCCTCGAGTTGGTCTTGGACGTGAATTGTTTGTTCTCCCAAAGTGTAGAACCAGCTTGTCAATGTGGATGGCTTTGAATAATGACATATTCCACGTAGATTTTAGTAGGCTTTGTCGAAACTTTCTCAGTTGACTTCCTTGCCAATTTCAAATGCTTATATTTTCTACTACTTGGTTTAATAAATATTCTGTTTGTCTTACTTTTTACATTGCAAAAGTAATAAATTTAAAATATGTATTTTTGTTTGTAATGTACATGTTAATAAATCAATAAATCTTAGTCAACATTTAAAGTTCTAATCGAGATTTTCTCATACATACCTGACCAGTTGGCTATTATTAGCTATGACGCTAAATAAAGTTTTATTTTATTATATTACACTTGTATTAATTTATTACCCAGCTTCACCTTTAGAAGTTAGATAAAAATTGAATGTTGAAAATATTACCGTCAAACGTACTTTGCAAACAAAACCCACAAAATATATTTCGTCAAATAATAATAATGTTTAAAGTAAAAACATGAATTAAATTTGAATCGTTCAAATTATGTACATTCACACAGATTTTGTCACTAACGACCCGAGTTTCGCCTTTCGGCATCTTCAGGCGTTCAAGTGCACGGATGAACTTGAACTGACGCTTAGTAAATGAATGTTTCGTGTTTATATAAGAAATAAATGTATCACCGAGTTTAAAGCCATTGCTGGCGAAAAGGATAAGCCCTTGGGAATTCCCACAGATTTGAGTAGTGAGTGGTTTTAAGAATTATATTTATTTGTTTGTCGGAAAAAGTTTTATGATTATATTTATATAGGGTATAGGAGTGGAGATCCCGGCATATTTAATATTTCATTTAAAATCGAAAGGCTGTTCACCTGTGCTCTGTATATTTCCAAAATTATCTGGAAAAATAGCCTACGAGCGTCCGTATTTGGGTGTAACATTGTTTTCCCTTGTTCCTGATTGAACACGTGTCTTTCCAAAATTAAGTTATTAGCAAAAGTAGAAGTATTTTTTTTTAATCTGAAAGCTGCCATGTGTTCTGCTAATCTGATATTCAGTGTCCTTCCCGTTTTTCCGAGCTCTTTTTCACTCTTTTTTGTTCATTGCGAGCATTGACTATCAGTTGAAAATGCTCGTAATGAGTGAAACTGGTCCTGATCTGTTAAATAAAATGTAATAAAGTACAAAAGGAATATTGTGTTTTTATTAATGCCTTTTCACCAATTGTTGACAGTGACCCTAAAAGTGATAGATATTTACAGTTTAAAAAAAACTTGTAAGTTTATTTCACTCCAACTATTATTTTTAGTAGTATTTTTGCTACAATGATGATGATATATGACAACATGGTCTTAAAATTTATTTCACGTATTGTGGGAAATTGATTTGCATAGAAATGACAGGGTTAGAATAATGCCTCTGTCTAAATGACATTGATTGAGATTAGTGTGACAACTGACGTGAGGTGTTACTGGGCTGAAGTACGATGAAATTTTAGAGTTACGCTGTTCGTCAATTCGACCCTTATTTTAACAGGATTTTTTAATTTATACTAAGCTTCTTGATTTTTGTGGCTTAGAAGTAAAATGTGAACTCCGAGATCAAAAAGCTTCGGGTTTGAGGAGAGACAAAATCTTTTAAAAACATGATTAACGTTACTGATTCCGTGTGTGCTGGTTGTATTTTTAATTCAAAATAATATGAATTACCGATTTATTCATGCATGCATGAATCTTTAGTGCATATATATTGTTTTACTTCAAAGATCTTCACCGTCAACCCTTGGTGGAAAGTAATTTTATTTGAATGAACAAACATTTTTGTACCAATTTCACGTTATTTATTTAAAAATCAAGTCCGGTTTTGCTCGTCACAAGCGTTATCAAATGAATAGAATAAAAATGGATACAGAATTATTATTATACAAAATTTAGTAGCTTGGTAATTAGTCTCACTTAATTTTGTATAATAATAATTTGTATCAATGTTGATAATGCCGAGGATAAGCGAAAACGGTCAAGATCTTTAAATAAATATTGCGGAATTGGTACGAAAGAGTTTCATTGTATGTATTCAAATATACGTAGACTCTTTATTGCTTTTAGTCTTTTAGCTGCCGTAAATAATTAATATTGATTACCTAGCACGCCGGCTATAATTTGCAACTGTTAATTTAATTAGTTATTAACGAGATAAAACGTCTCTGGCGTGTTGAGAACAAAAAAAATACAAGATATCTGGTCTGTGGCAGCTATCGAGTTAAATGAACCCTAAAAAATATTAAAAAATGGTGATGGCTTTACAGTTGCGAGTCATGGCACCGCATACATTTTTTTTAGTAATTATAAATTTAGCTTTAAAAACAGAAACTTGTGCCAAATACATAGGATACGACTCTGGCAGTGTTACATCAGTGGATACGTTAATCTGTCATTTTGTTAGGAGAGTTTTTACAATAGGTATTATATTTTAACATGAAGTCAACGTCGATAGCCTGAAACTGATTTGTTTAAATTTTAACCAATGCCAATGGATGATTTAATAATATTTACTTATATTTATCTATCTCTACTGCTCTTGTTATGCACATTTTAAAAAAAGAGAACAAACATTTCCACGAAACTAAACCCCAAATGGGTACAACATGAATGCTTTTTATAAATAAAAAAAACATATATTTCAGCCACAAAAACATTGCGTTATATAAAGACTTATTTGGTATGATAAGGTCGTTTAAAGATTATATTACCGAGAGACATATTTATTATTGTATCTTTAACATTTAAAACGGTCTTGGCATCACAAAAAGTTCACCCTCGTGTACAGCGGCCTATTCAGTTTCAGAATGGCTTGAGTTATTAATGTTTTGTGGATTAATTATGTCAGCCTGCGAAATTTCTCGCCTTGATTACGATTTCTCAGACGGTTTGCCTTTGTTTAGTGATATTCAAAAGGTTTTTTCGTGAATAGAAGGTTTAGTAAGCTCTGCAAATTAAGTGTTTTTGCCAACTCATTCTATCTACAAGGAAAATGATATTTAAGAATCTTTATATTCAATTAGGCAAAATATTTTTAAGTTAATTATGTGATAATAAGCTCGTATAATTCAAACGTGTTAAAATTAATTAAATAAAAATCCCATTATACTAAGATAGGTGACATAAGTTATTTAAAAAAAAAATAGTTTAGAAATAACATTTTTTTAATGTGGTTAATAGCTATGTCAGATTTAATTCATATAGTCAAAACTATGTTTAAACTTACAGTTAATTTGTAATCATTACAAAAAAATAATGATAACTTATTACCAGGGCTGTGGCGTTGGAGTCGTGGAGTCGCGGTATTTTGGCCGGAGTCGGAGTCGTGAAAAATGAGCGACTCGATTTTTTTTTGAAAAATATATTTAATTATGTGTATTCAAACAAAATGGTCGAAAGTGTTGACATTACATGCTTGGCTGACTAAAGATGATCTGATGGTAACATATATTATATATGTGTTAAAATGAAATTATTGAAAAAAGTCTTCGGAGTCGGAGTCGTTTTTTTTTACACGACTCCGCAGCCCTGCTTATTACGGTAACGAGTCATCATTACAATCGGCTTTGAAGACTAATAAATAATCTCATATATGTCATAATTCCTGAAAAAAAATAAAGTCAATTATAACAATAAAAACTGTATTTTTCAATTTAAGTTAAGATGAAATAATAAATGAAATAATAAATGAGAATATGTTTTGTGTATCTTTTCTTAGTCAGTATATGTATTTAGGTTATTGTAAACTTAAACATAATTCTGACGAGGGTGTAAAGTTGAAATTTAAATTTTAAATAAAAAAAATTGATTTTATTATTATGAAGTTTTAGCAAATAAATAAAAGTTCAATCAATGAAAAATTATTCAATGCTTTCACCACTAAATTCAGGTTAGCCAAATAAGTACCATCAATAATTTCAAATAACCTGAATTTAAATATGTATGCAAAATACTTCACATCAGCTGGAAACAAACGAGCCAGCGAGTTGGAATAATTTAATCAGGAAAATGGAATATTTTTTAATAATAAGGATTACATCAATCCCAACCCGGAAGGCTTGCCTTAAAAAGGTAAAGAGAGGTAGATGCATGAAATTTTCCTCTCAAGCCTGTTACCTTAGTTTCGACGAAATTCTATTAACAGCATTTTTATCGTTCAGTAAGCCATAAATCCTTGTATATCTCTATAAATCTTATTGCCTTTATTTTATTCCCATTTATCTTAAGTGTTACCTGGTTTTTCTTTTTACTGCCTGTAAAAAGTGTAAAGTTTAGACCTGGCACAAATTATTGTGATGGTGGAGTGCTTTTCTATTAAAAGTTTTTTAATTGTGGATTAACCTGGAATAAAACTTGAGACAGTGATTTGCCTAAGCAACAAAACAATAAATACACACAATAAAAGTTTCACCAGAATAGTACCACCCTGTGGTGACGTCACTCGAATTCATAATTTCTCGCGAATGTTTGTCATTCGTATTATTGATATATTATATTTATTAGCACAATATTTATCATATATTGTGTTGGTGCAAACAATTTGACGTTTATCTAGGAAGCAAACCATTTTTTATTAGATTTAATGTTTAAATGATGCTTTCTACGTACTTTATAATTCAGTTTTGGCACGAGCAACAAAAGTATCGAGCTCTTATATTCTTTTAATGTCTGCTGATAAATTGTATTTACGTCATTGGTTACTCCATGAATTTTGTAATGGCAATACCGCAACTGTGACAACTTAAAACATTTGTGACGCGTACGGAGAAGATGACACTAAAGTTAGACTTTGTTGTCATCTAAGTTGTTATTCACAGTTCTGATCTAGGTACTTTAATTTACATCATTGTATTTGACTTTTGATAGATCACTTACAAAACCCAGAATAAATAGACATTAAAATATCAAAGCAATGTTTTGTTTTTGTTAAACAGAAGAAACATTAAGTTATTTCAGATTTAAATAAAATATCAATCCTTCGGGATATAATTGGTATGAATCTGTACATGTGACGTTTTCGCAATTCTCATATTAAAATCAATTCTGAATTCAACATGTAATTCATATTTATTAGGCATACACATGAAGCTGTAATATCTTCTAGCAATTATGTATAATATATCTAATTTCCTACACCGAAATACATTTTTTATGTCTGAGCCGTATTTTGTTTAAGAGATGATGCAAAGCATCAACTTCTTATGTATTTAAATTTATTGATGAGAAAAGTATCATATTATTTCATTTCTATATAAACATTTTATATAGTTGTCAAAATTAATTACAACGTTTTAGTTGTGTTAAACTTTTTTATTTAAAACGAAATAGATTATTTTGTATGCATAATAGTTTCCAAGTTTTTTGATGCAGAATTTTTTGCAGATTTTCAATATAAAGGATATTTTAATCACATGATACTTGATTCATGATAATTTATCATTTTTCCTCATCGATATATATGTCACAGAATTTTTAAATTTTTACTCATCTCTGCGCATATAAAAAATGTAGGAGAAAAATAAGGTTGATGATGGAATAAAAAAAATGTTCTTATTCATTCCATTGTCATTAATGTCGTTTTTCTTAAACATATCTTTTCAGTGAGAGTATAAATTAATACTAATGATTTTTAAGCAAAGAAAATGATACGTTTTTTTTTTCATTTCAGTCTTTCAATTAAATCTCGTTTTAATCTTTTACCATACAATGCGTCTCAGCGACACTGAAGAGTCGTTCGCATGATAAAAATGGCTTTAAAAGATGGATCACTTTTTTGACATAATAAATTACCATACTGAAAATACGATATTGATGCATCGTGCAAAGATTACCCGTATTGTTTATTCTTTGTTATGGTGAGTGAAAAAAAACCGAGACATCTAAGTGTTTTCCATTGCAGTGGGTGTGGGAATTACTTAGAAAGGTCGGAAACGTTACATTATATAAAATTTATTATTTTTTTTACAATCAATTCCCAAAAGAAAATCCGTACATGTAATTTAACAAAGCCGTAATAAAGTAACTCTTCAAAGATATTTGAGAAACATTATTTTTCTTTTTTACCATTTTCATTCGAAATGTGGAGCATATGGATTCTTGATGGAGTTTATCTCAACAGATATGTTTCTACGGGAACTGCTTATTTCTTCGTTGCTCAACCTCTCTTTATTCCAAAGAGAGTAAGGATATAAGTATTGCGCTAAAACAGGACTAGTTGTTAGCTTATTATATTATTATTATTAGATAATTAAGATATAATGTGTAGGAGGAGGAATTCAATACATCACACACACACATACCTTTTAACATAAATTAATTAAAAAAACAATTAATATAAATTCAAACATGTGAGCTCCGTAACCAAAGTCAAACTGTTGACCACTCGGCCACGCAGCCAGCGTGGAAAACCTACAGTATTTTTTAATCTTAAATTTAATAAAAAGGCTGTACCTGACGAGACAGAAAGTTGTAAGCCTCCGATTTCTACCAATTAGTCATTTTGTGTTGGTTTTAATTGATGGACAAACTTATTTTAATGTTCTTTTGATTATTTTGAAATAATCTACAGGAATTTCATTCATTCAATATTATTAAATTAAATACATAAATTTATATCTTTTTTACATCACCATGCAACAATAGGTATGACAACGTGCATAAGACTATGTTATGTTAGTTGTCAACGTGTATTTTATATTTTAAAAATCACTTAAAAAATTAACCTTAAGATTTTTTGTTATTACTATATAAATTACTTACTAGAATAAAGAAAACAGGTGGCTTAATCTAAATTCCATAAATATTGAGTTATTACATGTCCACGAAAAAGGATATTAAAAAAATATCATTATTTATCAATATTTCATACAGGAACGTGACATTTTTTTACAGCATAAAACAGGGTGATCCTTAGCGATTTATTTTCACACATATTTTCTGAATTATGTTCTATATAATATAATGTTACAATTCACCTCAGTCCATAATTAAACAGATATCATTTTTTGGTCAGTCGCTTTGCTGCTATCCTATTTAAATATAATATAGACAGTATTGCACGATTAATGATTACAGATATTTAGATTAAAAGTATCATAATAAAAAAATGAAAAATCACCCAATTGTAAATTGGGCAGTATTCGTAGACATTATATCTCGTTGGCAGATCAATTGAGATTTCATGACATATTTTCATTATTTTGCAATCATATATACATAACTTCACAGCAACCATATCTTGAATACACATCCTAATTTAAAAGACTCTTAGTCTGCAGTGTAACGGTATAATACGCTTAGTAAAGTGGGCTGTTAAAACGTTGCGGGTGGCGACAGTAACAACGTTAAGTGATTGAGTGAGATAGTGGACTCTCTGCGTAAACTTTGGTGGCGTGTACATTCAGCATCTGGGTATAAAAAAAATTGTTAACCCATAACATGCCATCCTAAAAAATCACGTTCCCTGGCATGATGGCATCTCAGTTTCACTGTTTATCGACAGTGCTTAAACCTAAGTTAGATGCTAAAAAATAATTTTAAAATTGAATATACGTATGCTTGAATACCTCAAATGATAAATACTTATTGACAATATTAAGATAAATATTGAATGATTTAATGTCTCAAATATTTACGATTGCATCATGGGCATGGAGGTGTTAAAAAAACACTTATCGTTTAATGTTAAATAATAATCTTTGATGGATTAACATTTTGTTGTTAAATATAAGTTTCTTCTGGTGTTCAATATTTTACATTATACTTTCACACATCAGAGTCGGATTTGCATAAAAAAGGCTGATTTGTTTTATTCAAAAATAAATTCAAGCTTTAGTCACATTTAATATACACAAGCAACCATGGCCGTGGAGTCGTATAAAAAAGAGACGACTCCGACTCCAGCTTCAAAATTTATAAAAAACGACTCCGTATCCGAAGAATGTTTTCAATATTTTTTTTTCATCAGATCATCTTTATTCAGCCAAGTGTGCAATGTCAACACTGTGGACTACTGTGGTTTGAATACACATCATAAATTTAATCATATTTTTTTAATGTTTCGAGCCGTTCATTTTTCACGACATCTAATAACCAACTCTTCAATAACATTAAATGCTCGATGATAATTTTTCAAAGGGTTGTAATTTTCTATTGCTAGAAAATATTTTTTTAAAAATAAAGAACACTACCCTTGTGTGGTACGCTTTTCTGTATCCCTCGTATTTCTTTGCATCGATCCATCTTCATAGGCGTCAACTACGGTTTCTTTCACCTCCTGCATCCTCTTCATCTCTATTCCATCCGCCGTGCCAATATTTGATATCGTGCCCACCCATCCCATTCTTTCACCGCGGCACGCCACTGAAATATTAATATAAATGCGTGCTTTACATAAATGCTTCAAAACTTTTGAACCACGCATGAGTCTTGGAATAATGTAAAAATAATAAATTTTTCGCCGAGGCAATACTCAATGCAAATAAAATTTGATAAAGATCTCAGAAAACAACAAAGTTTTATAGATTTTAAAAGAAGGCAATAACATAATAATATCAAACTATTTAGATTTTATATTTGCAATTAAAAAGGACCGTTCAAAAAGAAAAAAATGTTCAAAGTAAACGTAGTTACTTTTTCATTATTGTGGATTATTTTTGTCACGTAATTGGTTTCATTGTCTTACCATGTCCGCTCCCAATGCGGAGCATATGGACTCCTAATGGAGTTTATCTCAACAGAAGTGTTTCTACGAGAACTGTTACACAGTTGCTCAACCTCTCTTTTTTCCAAAGAGAGTAGGAATAGAAGAAAAGGGCTAGGACAGGACTAGTGGTTAGCTAATCGCTCTCGATACTCCCCGTATGATAGGATGGGTGGGAGGGGAGAATTCAAGTCATCACAAACATTCATGTCTTTGAACAGAAATTCATAAATCAATTTATAAAACTGCCCGTACTGGGATTCGAACTCGTGACCTCCGTAGCGGTAGTCAACGACGTTGACCACTCGACCACACAGGCGGCAAATTTTACAAATTAAAAACCTTAGTAAAGTAATGTTGTCAAAAATAATGATCTTATGCATAAAAAAATAAGGCTTGACTGAGTAGTATAATTTCCAGAGTACACAAGTAAAAACTAACATAATAGAATTTAGTAACTCATAGTTTTTCGTACCATAAATAATTTCATAAACAAAGCAAAAATAAATCTGTCTGGTGGATAATTTCGATTCAAAATGAAACGTTCACTGTCTTGTTAAATTAGACAAACAATGTAACAATTAAAGAAAAACATTACAAAAGCTCACGCAAACAATGTCTCAAGGCTTCAGCGCATAATGCAATTATTAAAAATATCTTTTGAAAGACATTGCTGTAAAATTTTTAGGGTTGAATAAATTCTTTTTCACAACCACCCGATGAGTTTTTTGGATTCTGAGCACATTTGCATTGTTAATTAAAAATTCTATACGGCGAGAAGATTTAAAGCTCCGTTCAATGAAATATTATAGCATAAAATTAATTTTCAATTTATTTCATGATGCATCAGCAACTACTTTGCGATGTTTTTTTTTTTTAAATAAATTTAATAAACAATATTTTTGTTTTTCGTTTCATCGAGCTAAATAAAATAATAATATTAATACTAAGATATATGAGATACTCGTGATTGAAAACATTAAAAACAAAATCTCAAAACAAAAATAGAAAAAATCGTATTTTTTTTTACGTGTAACCAGTTTATTCACTTATAATAGATGCTACCATACGATCTAAGGTTTTTTTCAAGTTAAATAATAGGTTAGCAGTATAAAATTAGTTCAGATAAAAACTGTAACGTGGTTGTCAAATGAAAAGCATTTATGAAGTTAACGTAATTTAATATTTTAAAAATACTGTTTACTAAAAAGGGTTTTGAAATATTATTTCTGAAGCCAAGTAAGATAAGAATTTTTATTGTATAATATATTTCTTCTAAGCCAGTATATATATAAAAACATAGTTCTAACTTAGACGTAAATTAAAAAAAATAATTAATTATATGTACGTAAAAAAAAGTAGAAATAAAAATACATTGATATTTTTTATATAATACTATTTGAGTTCTTACAAGTTTATGTCAGCCCAATCAATTAATAATTAATGTATTCATTTTTTCATAGAATGTGGAATGACGCATGAAGTTTTCGGGAGTGATAGCTTGCTACTATAAAGTAAAATTTCAATCATTTAATATTATAGATTCTAAAGAAAAAATATTCAAATGTAAATTTTCAGCTAAGATTTTGGACATAAAAAGTATTATGATATATAAATAAATAGTTATTTATTGAGATAAATAGATTGTCAGCTTGTATACTTCAACAAACCTTTCTTATGTGCTTCTACAAAGACAAGACTAATCAAATCTTAAGCATATTTCAAGCATATTGGTTGTTTTCAATCATGGTGGTAGTATTCTACAGTCCCTCAAACGTGAAGATGTTGTGACTCAATAAGCAACTGGCAAAGTAAAATATAACGCTTAATCGAACGCATATATAATTACAAAAAACCATTCTTAAATATTTAATCAAACATATCTGCAAATACTATTAATTCATACTGAAAAGGTAATAATATACGGTAAATATTTGTGTTACATTCTACCTTTATTAATAATTTAATTCTGCAACTTAAGACATTACATCAACCCGCATATTCTGACAACGTAATGTTTTGGTATATCAATATTATAACAATGTTTGCGGTTAACACGATAACTCTAGTATACTATGAACTTAGTCCTGATTGCTATCTACAAAACAACTATAGCAAATTCAATGCAGAAATGTTCAAAAAAGTGAATTTTTCAGTATTTAAAAATTATCTAAACAAACGTATCTATGTAAATCAATATCTATAATCAAATAATATTTAAAACATTGAAGCCTGATGAAAAGTTTTAATGGAAGCAAATTGTGAAAAATCTCGGCCTTTGGAATTATAATCAGTTGTTATTATTTTTTTTCGATTTACTGGCTGCACATTTTTGTGACAGTTGCGGTTTTCATTTTGTTTTTTTTTTCATTCCATAGCTGTTTGTATTTTTAGTTTGCCACGAAGCCTGCCTAATTGATATGTAAATATATTGAAATTTAAAGGAAAATATTCATTTTTAATCAGAAATAACGAAAATATGTAATGTACATAGTCCACCAGGAAAAATGTTTAAGTGTAGGTCAGATAATGAAAAAATAGTTCTGTGAAATTTTGTTTGCCATTATGACTAATGAGATAAATATTTAATTAGCATTCAAAGCCAAAACTTGTAGGTTTATAGTTAGCATTTAGCCCTAGTGATCTGATGGTATCAGGTCATGGCAATACTAGATTTATATTTTTGTCAGTTCAAGTTGTTCAGTTCAAGTTTGTCCTTGTACTTGAACGCCTGAAGATTCCGAAAGGCGAAACCCGAGTCGTTAGTGACAAAATCTGTGTGAATGTACATAATTTAAACAATTCAAATTATATTTTTGTATTATTATATTTGCCAGCATTGATTACAGCAGCTAACGACTTACGTCATGCACGATAAACCACGGCCCGGCGCATATTTTTATGTTGCCCGCGAGCTATATTCCTATTTTTGAAAAAGATTTCTTTATTTCTTACCTTAATAACAAAAAAATCTATCTCATTTTCAAAGAGAGTAAATCAACGTTAAAAAAGTATAGCATAAGAAAAAAAATCACTACAAAGCATAATTAATAGGTGTTAATTTAACTTCGGAAAAAAACAATTAATATTTAGACAACAAAATATGCAAACATCATTCAGAAAAAGAATAAAGAATACGTTTCTATGAAGGCATGTTTTGTTATTCTCAATATCATTGCTAAAATGAGTATTTTTTTTTCTGATTTATACTGTTTTTGAGATATTTTTAAATACTCGACCCATTAAAATTTAGCTAAAATGCCATATGTTAATGTATTATATTTTACCATGCCTGCTACTAATGTGGAGCATATATATTCTTAATGGTTTTTACAAAAACTCTTTATTACTCAGCAGCTCAAACTCTCTTAAAGAGTCGGGATAGAAAGATATGACTAGAACAGATTTAGCAATCAGCTGATTGGTCTCGTTGCGCCTCATTTTTTTAGGAGGAATGGGTGTGAAGAGGGAATTCAAGACATCACATACATTCATGCCTTTGAACAGAAATCCATAAATCGCTTGAAAGATCAATTTATTAAAACTGTCCGTACTGGGATTTCAATCCGTGCCCTCAGTGTTCTAAGCCAACGACGTTGATACTCGGCCAGGTAGCCAGCTTTTGTGTACTCATTATTATTTAAAATAAGGTAAGCTTCTGTAATAATCACTTACTTATTAATAAACTCATTGAATATACCTATTTATTGCACGAGTAAGCACGTTATTTGAAGCTTAAAACAAAATGTACAAGAATTATGTTTCTTAAATTGACATAGTGATCCCGAATTAATTCACAGTCATTATCTGTTTTGAATATGTCGATATTATTTTGCGGAATAAGACTTAAGTACGATCAACGATGTCGTGATGTGTACACAATTTCCGACAAACATCGTTAAATTAGAGGAGAAACCACATTGCTTAATCTATATTATAACAATGAAGGGAAATTGGAGAATACGATGCAAATATAACAATATTGATAACTTTATGTGCTCAATTGATTGAAACAACCTTTCTTCTATATTAATACGAACGGTAACTCAGATAACAAGTTTTCACTCACATTTTTTTTAATTATCACAATTAATTTACGTTAAAAACGATGGCATGCGTTACTGATTTGCTATCTTTTTTTCTATCATGAGATAGGTCGACGTTACCATTCACTGTAAAAAATTTTTTTTTAGAAATGACAGTAAAAATATTTGATTCTGTGCAGGTTTTTATCATATATATTAGATAGTATATTAAGCTTGTACAGTACTCCAAAATATGTCGTTTTCTTAGAACATTGCGATTATCATTTGGATTAAAAACAATAAAACAATGTTGTTTATATCGAGAATATTTTATTAGGTCATCAAAATATCTTTCTTATTCTCATTTGGTTAAATATACGAAATACGATTGTAATAAATGTAACAATTTTATAAAAATAATAATCTGAAACATCTAAAGCTTTGGATCGTAGCTGTTAGCTTACATACGTTTTTTGTAGTATGGTAGAGTTTAACCAATGGAAAGGAGATTATATGGTATAGAACAAACGTTTTTTTTAGCTATTACTTACTAATTTAAAGTTTGTAAGTGTCTTTCGAAACCATGAGAATTGAAAAAAAAACTTTCTAGTTTCTTTTTACTTAAACCTGTAAAGCTATCTATAACTGGATATCCTCTCTACATAGATACTAAAAATCTAGTAACAGTTTTCAAAATCACATTTGTGCGTGATTAGTATAAATATCTAAATTAAACGATAAATAAAATAAATATCGCAAAAGACTTATTTTTAAAAGATTTACGAAAAAATGTAAGTTATATCGCTAATACCACAAAATATTATTGATGACAACAAATAATTATATTTAAATACATGATACATATTTTCTATTGCAATATAAAATATTTTTTTTCAACTTTTTACTACATTCGTTGTCTTACAATTTGTGATACATTTTTTTTCCTTTTTAAGAAGCATCATCAAACAGAACATCGTTAGATGTATGAATACACATTAAAATTATTAAGTACAAATAACTAATTCTACAAAATAAAAGTCGGGTTTTTTTTTCAACTGAATGGGATCGGTAAGATACAAATATTTAAAGTACTTATTAAAAATACTTCCCCAATATTGGTTACGGTAAATCTCATTGAAAATAAATAAATATAACAATAGTGAGCCGACTGTATTATTTAAAATGTTCTAAACGTATGATTTATTTTTATTATTGACTTTACTTATTTTCAAAACTTCAAATTCTTCATTCCTAACCGTTTATTATTAACTAGATAGAGTATGTCAACATTTTTATTTTATTAAAATGACAATCGTTTTCCATCACACGATTCAAAAACTCTTATTAAAAATTACACAATTTTTAGCGGAGTAACAAAGTTATCAAAAACAATTTTATATTAAAAATAAACTCCTATAAAATCACATCCATCAAAAAGCTTCTGTTTCATTCAAAAATTCATACAATATAATATCTCTTCTGTAGAAACAACACAAATGTATACTGGCTTACTTTACTGAGAAACTGCCTAGGAAATATTTTATGCCCCATTGCTTGCCTGATCTTAGATCGTTGACCAATCCTGAGTTATAGCAAACCAATAAGTGACACGCCAAATAAAGCTCTGGTATTAGGAAAACAGTTTCAACTTTATTGTAAGCATTATTTTGCTCTACGCTTAAAGGATTTGAATAAAGAATTTGTTTTTTACATAAAATATTTTTAGATCAAGAATTATAATACAAACATTTATTTTAAAAAAAACACATGATTATTTTTTTTTGTTTTTAATATTTGGCTTTTTTAATAAAGCTAATGCCAATGCGACGAATATTTTCAATATGAAAGAACATACGAAATAAACTCTATGGGAATTTTTGAGTGTAATTCACTCGAGAACAACTCTCAGTATTAAATCTAAATTTAAGTCTTTTACATTGAACTTACCGGAAACTGAACCTTAGACCAGTTTGATTGGTAGAACCAAGCTCTTGCCAGCTAGACCACAGCGGGCGACACATTTTAAAACATGTTTACAATCTTATTATTTACTTATTAAGAAATTTTAACACATCAGTTGGAAATACTCGTGACGAGAGAAATTATCGTGTTTTTTGTTTTAAAAAAGGTACAAACCAATGATCTTATTCTATTTAATACAATAGCCTTTTAACAAAAAAATATGGCTAATTAGAATATAAGTAATGTAATTCCAAGATAAAAAAGTTATCTCAGTCACGCACAAAATACATAAACGAATCAATGTAAACTAGCTTACCTTCACATTGTCTAATTATGCCTTACAAAATAATACTTTCCTTTGACGATTCAATAAAAATATTGATAAGTAACACTTAGCAAGATAGTTCTGAATAAAAAAAGCAAGTACAAAGTTTGAATTTCTTATTTAAAGCTTCTAGCGTCGATATTATGTGTTAAATAGATAAATAAAATGTAAAAATATGGATGGTTTTATGCCTATCTAATATAAATTAAGGTTGAATTAATGAGGACAACTCGTTACCTTTAAATCTACATTCACAATAATAAACCGATACAAACGTGGTGTCTTTTCTCAAATCGGTAAAATAAATGCACCAACTGAGTTATCCTAGATACAGAATTTAAAATACGAGAATACCATTTTGTACTCATTTTTGTTACTTACCAATATCTGCCAGTACGGTGACGATATAAATATGAAGATAATAATAGTGTGAAGTCGGTCTTCAAATACGTGAAGCACGTATCATATATAACTACACACAACTGGAATAAGCAGTATTATATTTAACATGAAGTTGCACAAAGTAACAATACAATTTTGTTACTGATTCAGATAGATATTTAAAACGTTTTCGGATGGTACCTACAACACTTTTTTTGTACTAATTTTACATTACATATTCTTTCATTTTTACTACAAGTTGTCGTTTGTTTTTATAAATATCATGCCTTTCAGCAAAAACTGATACATTAAAAGTAATGACTTAATATTATTACTTAGTCAATACAATAAAGTAAAACATCATGTTTCTACTTTGTGGATTAGGTGTAAATAGCCAATTCTTAACAAGTCAAGTTTCATATAACATTTTTTTACCTGATTTTTACTCGCTTCCCATAATGACAAAATGAATGCAGATTTTGAAAGAGACACTTTCATATTAGTAACGATACATAAATTAAAATAATCGATTTAATAACAAGCTAATTTAATTTTATTAAAATTTCTTACGCAGGATTTTAAAATTGTCTAAAATACAGCATATTACTTTTGGCACAGAGATTGCGAGACAACTGTTACCGCTTGGAAAATAAATATTCAATTTAACAATTAGGGTAATTCTATGCCTACCTTATTACTGAGCATATCTATTACGATTCTCACCAGAAGCTATTAAGCCCAATCGTGATCCTCAAAACGGATTCGTGAGAAGACATTTTAAGGCGTATCTTGCCACGCCTTCCCCTCCAACAGAGATCGTGTGCGGAATGCCAGTATAGAAGTATACACGAGAGATGAGCTGATATGATTGCACATCAATATGGACATTAACTGTTAACATGAGACAAGAACTGTATGGGAACAAAGCGAAGTCTTACTTGTAATATACCTTGACCATTTTTCAATTGAAACTTATAGTTGAAAGTTGCTAAAAACAGGCTGATATATTAAAGTTATATAATTGAGTTTGTATCCTAAGGCATCTCAATGTTTTACATCTCTGTCACAGTGGTCCAAACGATATCCTGGAAAATTGCAAGAGTAATTATAATTCAATACAATGTATGTTGCCTTTAACTAAATTGTGTTACAATTGAGTGACGCTATAAAATACGAAATACACAAAGGGAAAACCAAAATTCTATTTCAATTGTGTAATATACTTATTAAATTAAATTAATAAAACTGTCACTGGCAATGTCAGTTTTTAATATGTTGATTTTCGTTTATTAAATGACGCACTCGTCGTCTTTGTAGTTGGTATCAAAAATTCTAGAAAAAAAAACTGAAAAAAAAACAAAAGACTCTCCAATCAAAGCGTTGCTAAAGGCGACCACCATAAATAATAATGCGTTTTAAGTAGAAGCGATTCAAAAAGACGTTTAAAAATTGATAGAAGAAATCTAGGCTTATATTTAATTTTTGGTAATGACAATAAATATAATATATAACGTTAGTATAATATTATTAAAACTACTAAATTTTTAAAAAGGTGTGATTTTAAAACTGAGTTTCTTATACCTTGGTATTCCAAATACTTTGCTATTATTATGTACTTTTTAGAATATAGAGTTTTACAAAATGAATGCCCATTCTATCAATGAAATTTGAATTGTAAGTTTATAATTTAAATTTACTCTCTCCTCGTATGACGAAGTAAAGCTATATAATTGAATGCTATGTTTCGTATAAATTCTCTTATTTTTAAATTGAAATTGTCCGATTGATCATAAATTTAATTGTTTTAATTTAATGTCACGTTTGAAATACTACAAGTTGGTTTCCCACCACCACCCGTTGTGTATATGCAGCCAACGAATTGAAATACTACAATCGGAAAGTTCTTGGCCTATGATACACTAAGTATATACTTGACACAATTAAGCCAGCATGAACTGGTGGAAGTAGATTTAGCAAGCCGGCTGATTCAATTCATTTAACCCGTTAACAGCTAGAAAAAAATAACGTTTTTTGTCCTGTAAGCTAGCAATTTTCTAAAAACTAATAAAGGAAAACTTAATATTCATTTTGTGAGTCCTTAAGAGATGTCGGACCCTTTTTCAATGATGCAAACTCTAAAAAATATTTATTGACGTTGTATTAATGACAACACACTGGTGGGTAGCGTTTGTGGTTAGTAGGTATGCGACACACCGGTGGGTCGTTAGCTTTAGAGTGGTTAAATTACATAATTAGTTAGTTTGGTGAAACGTATTACATCAAAATTTAAATTTTAAATATAATTAGCACTCGTTATTTTTTGAGGATTGTTCATTTTTTTCATTATTTTTAAGTTTTCCATAAAAGTATCTAGAGATAGTTTGAAAAATAATAAAAAACAAACAAATATTTTTTTTACTTTGTACATAATAAACAACTCCGCAAAAAATATTCTTATTGCAAATTATACGATTCTTTGCGTTTTTGGTGTATAGAAAATGGGGCTTCTAAGGTAATTGTTTTTCAAACCGAGTGCTATTGGTTTATACGTGCCATATGACAATATGTTTAATCTTTTGAAAATATTTTTTTTAATTTTTAATTTAACGATATTTATGTTTTGTTTGTTACCTAGTGAAACCAGTTTCATATTTAGTAATAAAACATAAACGTGTATTTTTCATTTAAGATTTATAAAACGTTATTTAAAGTATCTGACTTCGTTTTTAAATCATTCCCTGGAACGTTTATAAGCTCGAGTTTTTTTACTGCCAAACCAAAAATTGCGTAGTATGTCTTTGTGCGTAATACATTTTTTTTAACTTTTGAACGTAATCCTTCAGGCATACGAAATCGATTCACAATCGAATGAAATGATCTTAAATATTTGTCGCACGCTTTCCGCGACATCCGATCGCAGAAACTGCGCCATCTTTTATTTACTGCGTGTTTTTATATATCACCAAAATGCGCGCAGAAATAAAAATACAAAAAAATGTACATTGGTTCACGGTACACATTTTGTATGAATAGGCTTATTTTTTGAAATATCACCCAGCATACTGTCAATAAATAATACCTCCCCGCACCAAAGGATAGTACTGTGTGGAATATGCTACTTTCATATTATATTATATGAAGAATAAGTTATTTATTTCGTTATTATTTTTCCTACTCTAGAAACATTACTGTTTTAAAATGATACTCTGTCTCGTTGAAGTATCAATATACTTTTTACACTAAAAAATATGAAAAATTGCATATAGATTTAATTCTCAAAATTTTAGTCACAAACGAGTGAAATTAAAACAACGATTTTATTGGCCAATTAAAAACGTTTTGCCCGTAAGATATGAGTTATGTTAACTGTCAAATGATATGTCCATGTCAAAAAATACACAATTTGCGATATTTATTTTTATAATAGATATTTGTGACTAGATATTTTTGTATCGAACTGGTCATTTTTATCTAGTAAAAATATAAATTAACAGATTTTATTAAAAACAATTAGTTTATTGAATGAAAACAATAAGTTAAGTAGTGTAAGATAAACAGATTTTTAAATTTGAAATGGTAAACAAGTGCAAGAATATCTCAACTTTTAACTTGCCTTTTATGTCCTACAAAAGGGAAATTTCCACTTACCAAATCTCTGAATAATAATTAAAATTACGTATAAATTATTTCCAACGACTTAAATAACAAGATATTTACAAAAAAAATATTGCGTTTTTTTTAATACATGCCCGCTGTGGAGCATATGGCTTCCTAACAGAGGTATCTTAAACGTTTTTTTTTACTATGAGAACTGCTTGTTACTAAGTTGCTCAACCTCTATTTTTCAAAGAGAGAAGTGAAAGAAAGGATAGGAGAAGTGGTTGGTTAATCACTCTCACTACACCCTGATATTTAAGAACAAGAATGGTGAGGAGGAATTTTAAAACATCTCAAACATCCATGTCTTCGGACAGAAATAGATAGATCGATTTTTAAAAAATTCTATTCGTAATGAAGTTCAAACCCGTGAGATTCCGCATGGAAGCCAACGAAATTAACCACTGTGCCATGGAACTCACATATATTATTGCTTAACTAGACATTACAAGATTTGTTTTGTTTTTAAGGATAATAAACTATATTTTTTCATGGTTATTTAAAGCAAAGTATATGTAATGCATTTCACTTTGTAGTTGGCAATGCAATTGAAATGTGTTGATTAAATTTCAAATCATTTACCATCACTCATTAAAAAAATGAAACAAAGAAATGTTATCAAATTGAATACGCAATATTTAATTACATATTATTTCTATGTCATTCAAAATAATTAAAACCTTCTCACGCTCACGCATTAAACTACACAAAGCATTAATTTAATTAATCAGAGTATTAGTAACGCTACTCTGGCACACACTAATAGATTCAATGACACTATAGCTTGCCCATATTGATACAGCCATTCCAGCAATTAAAAAGGTTCTAGAAATAAATGATCTTATTAAATTAAATATGACTCGGTCTTGAGGAATACTATCAAAAATAATATTTTAAGCAGAATATTTTAACGATGCTTGAAACTTTTTAATGGTTCCATTTTTTTAAGATATTTTTACTACATCCACGCTCAATTAAAGCCATACTTACATTACTAATAAATAATAGATCATTTTATTATGAAATGTTTTTAAGATAAAAGTGCGTAATATTGTTGCTCAACTTTTTATGTTGTCGGTAGTAAGGACAGAATAATGGTATTATAAAAGAACTTAGGTGCGCTACTTTGTTAAATATTGAAATGTGTAGTTTACAGTAAAGTATCACGGACAGCGTTACCTTTTATTGCGAATCTGTAAGCCGTTGTGAAACTATCAAGCTTGGGAGTGCCGGTGTCATAATATGTTTTTTCTCACTAAAATAATTATTATGTGAGATTATTAGAGAATGAAAATCTAATGAAACAAAATGGTAAGTCAACCATTATCCTAAAAATATTTATACTAAGATTGTAATGCTTACGAGATTTCTTATTTTTTTCAGAAAAGTTAAGCAGAACTATATGAATTTGCAGATTCTTACTTCTTAATGGTTGATAATTTCAGAATGGTTGAAAATAATTTATCATGACGAGAATAGAACTTTTTTTCCTATGTAGAAATTTTAACGACATTTATTATTCGTCTTAAATTCAGTTTTTTCTAGGACTTTGGAGTCGGAGTCAGAGTCGGAAAAACCGGAGAAAAATAATTTTAAGATATTGCAAAATTAAAAGTCTATTCATCATTTTGATTGATGAAATCTACTAGACTCAATTTTAGTAACAAGAGGGATTTGATGATATTAAGACATGTTAGGTAAACAGAAATATTAAAAAGAATTTAAAAAATCGGAGTTTTCACTCTTTTACCCAAATCCACAGGCCAAATTTTCCGGAACCAAAAACACCACAATAAACCGACAAACTACATAAATGAGCCACGACAAAATAGCCGCCATAAAATAAAAAATAAAGTCTTTTTTTTGTTTTTTGAATTGTTTATCGATAGAAACAATCTTACGATAATCAGTGAAATTTGAGATTAAATTCGTGCAGTAGTATTTTAAAATCAACAGCTTTTAACTCTTAGTGCTGAAAACAAAACAAAAAATACAACAATATGTATTTAATTCTATGTATCTGTGTCGATTTATACCTGAGTTTTATAATGGAATGCCCGAAATATTTAATAACAAATGACTAATAGTGTTCATCTATCAGTTTATAACTTATGGGAACAACTTAGACAAGAACAGGATCACGTTGAAATTAATGTGATAAGAATCAAATTTAAATCGTTCAAATTATGTACATTCACACAAGTTTTTTCACTAACGACCCGGGTTTCGCCTTTTGGCATCTTCAGGCGTTAAAGTGCACGGATGAACTTGAACTCATCAGCAAATGTACATAATTCAAACGATTCAAATATAATATTAAAATTCCACCAAGCACCTTCAGTCGAAATCTTAAATTATGGAAAGAATCAGATAAGGTTTTTAAAATACCAATTATGTCAAAATGTAGGCATATAAAGTTAAACGAAAGACTGCAAGAGTTAATTAATGTCTTTGTATGGAAGTATTTCTAATTTAAAATATTTAAGAAAGCTAGAACACAATATTAAAATTTAATTTCCAATAATTTATGTGTATATTAAATTTTGTTATGTCTTAATATGTAGATTTTTTCATTTAAATCATAATATTACGTAAAAAAAAATGTTTTCTCATTTCTAAAATTGCTTTTATCGTAGGCGTTTATATCGGAGCACATTTGGTTCCGGTGCTTTTGTCGGGACACCCTCAAAAACATTTAATATCTAACAAAACATCCGAATGTCTGATGACGTAACTGATGCAATGTTATTTTGTGCTGATTTTTTGACGTCTATTTTTCATAATTGAAAAAAAAATATTTTGAAGTAACGTTAAATTCTGGATTTATGTTAAAAACTGGCAAACACGTATTGATTTTGTATCGAAATATGTTATCCAAAAGCAATAGTTATTTAATGTATTCTTTGAATCAGCATTCTGTTAAAAAAGGTGAATAATAATTTTATCAAACAAATAAGGAATATATACGCTAGTTTATTAATTTTATTATTCTCACCGTATTGAAACAATGCTAAATTGACATTTTCAATAATCACGAATATATTATAACATCGGTTAAAGTGATTAATAATTAAATGTTTACACATTGCCGCAAACCCAATTACAACTCTGTGGTATTACAATGTTTATTTTTAAATACAATTTTCATTTATTTGAACTCATTATTTAACAGATAAATCAAATAAACAAAAATTGTAATGAAATCTAGTCGATTTGTTTTAATTCATTATGTAATGTCAATTTTTTTTAATATTACATATTTAGAGTGATAACTGATACTTGACAACGGTTATTCAAAAAATAGCTTATATAATGTAAAAAAAGTAATTTTGATGCGATAAATACGTTTTTTTATTAATGTATATGTATAGGTCCTATGGTGCAGCGGTTAGCGTTGTGGGCTTCCGTGCCGGATTTCACGGATTCGAATCCCAGTACCAAAAGCATTTTTCAATCGATTTATTGATTTCCGTTCGAAGACATGGGTGTTTGTGATGTCTAAAAATTCCATTTCAAAAAACTCTTTCACTTTAATAATAAATACAAAGAACAAGAAATATTATTATCACAAATTATGAATATTCATTACATTCGGAAAATGCTCTGGCTTATTTCATATACTGTGAAGTCGTAGCAGGAAATTTTAATAAATGCAGCTATGAATCTCTATCTTATTCATTTACAGTGATCAAGTGTGAGAAAGACAGATGCATATATTAAAAGTCTTGCGGGAATTTGTATTCACAGCTGGACTTAAAATTTGCTAATGAGGTTGCCCAGACAATAGACACTGCAGTCTGCATCTTATTTAATTATACTTTTTTAAACAGTGATTAAGGTCTTTTTTAATTACTTAAATATATTTATCAATCTTTGAATGTAGATTAAAACTATATATTAACAATAGTTTTGTGCTTATTAAGTCAGACATGTATTATTTATCGATAAAACTTTTAGGATTAAAAAAAAAAAAGTTCACTTCTGTTCTGGAAATTGAAATCATAAAACCTCAAAGACACACAACGCTTTTTAATAATAATTTCAACAATGATTGAAAAATTGGTTTTCCTAAGACATAAAGGTATTTCAAATAAAACATTAAAAATTAATTTTGGCTATAAATATTGAAATATCACAGGTTAATAAATCCACGCAAAAATATTTAAAATCTCGAGCAAAAACTGAAATACGATTATGAAGATTTTCAGGTTCGTCTATATTAGAAATTGTTATCTGAGTTTTCTTGCCTTAAATATAGTATTCACTTTTTCGATTTCAATTCAATATAATCGAGACATAGAGAAATTAAATTCGCATTCAATAAAAACTTCAATGTTTCTCCAAGTAAATTATTCGACATTCTAGTCTTATAAATTCTCTCTACTGTATCATATATTGGCAGTCAAATCCATATTATATTTATTTTCATTTAATATGCGTAATTATATGTTATATATTTTTAGCAGTTTACTTTTAATATAATAGTATGAAAAACAACAAAGTATTTAGATCTAAAAATATATTTTTGTTATATAGTTGATAGCTATTTCGGCGTATGCTTACATCAGAACTATAGTGCTGATAAAGTCAACTATAAAAATAATAATATTTGTAGAACTAAATCCTTTGTTTTTGTTTACCTTATTACAATATAGTTCGATCAAGTTAATTCAATTGATAGTTTACTTTTTAATAGCATAAAATATATTCCTAGCTTAATAATAGATTGAATTATTCAACTTTGAGTCGACAGTGCCACCAGATGGCCTTTTTAAATCAGATTTTTGGCTTTGCACTTCTAGTTAAGCTTATTATTTCTGGCACATGGCCAGATATATAATAGTGTATGCGAAAAATAAGATCAAAACCTGCAATCTGCAAACCGCCATCATACAGCACTATTCTAGGATTGTTTCTTTTTTTCGACAGTCAAAAACAAAGAGTCGTCGGTCCATTAGTGGATTTACCTTATCTTTTAGTTACTTACGTAATAAAATTAAGTACACATGACCAAATAAAGAAAATATTCCTCTTTGGGTAAACTTTCATGCCATCTGGCCACTTGTATACTGGTTCTTGTGCGATAATAGAAAATAATTTATTACCAAGGGGGAAATTCAACACGTCATTTTGTGCGCGTAGTCGCTGTAATTATTTTATAAATAACTTATATATAATAAAACCACATAATAACTTGTTTCATAATTTATATTGCTCTTTTGCTTTTAATATTTAAACGATAAAATATACAACATCTTCAACCGTGCTCAATTTTCTACTCGCCATTACCCTCTACGCCAAGATGGTCAAAACAGCCGATGATAAATATGATATTAAGAATCAGTTTATGAATGTAATTAGGGTGACGGGATTTTTTCGCAACGTAGATAATATAAAAACCAGTGTTTTAAGATTCAATAACATGTTGTCATTATTACTAGAATTGAAGAAGATTTATATTTAGAACAACAATATATACATGAAGACAGTATATACATATCTCAATGGTGACGGAAAAAAGATCTTAGCATTTTCAGTTGCATACAGGACGTATAAGACGTGTGATCATTAGTCAATTATCTAGTAAAGAATTCATTCAACCATTCAACTCAGTATGACTTGCAGACCATGTGAAAATTATGGTCTGCTTTGACATCGGTTTATAATAGCAAAACTTCACGAATGGATACACAATTTCTTAAATTTTTTTATCCCTCCGAGAACGAGCGTGACCATATGGTAACAGTAAACAACGTTGTCTATCGATCAACCATAATATCGGTGCCTTGACTCAATTTTGGTTAAAAAGGATACAGACTTCAACTAGTCATCAGCCGCTGGGACAAAAACAACTACCAAAAACACATGCGACTTTTTTAAATTTCCGTTTATTTTCAATGGAATTTTAAAAATTGTTATTTAATGTGTTACCAAAACTTTGAATTATTTACACTTATTTTACTAATATATTTGTGTTGATATTATTTTAATCTAAAGAGGTCAAATTGTAAATAATTTTGAAAATTTTATGTTTAATAATATCGACTATGGAAAGGAAAAAGGACGTAGCCCACACATAGCAAATTTTCCCGAAAGCACAAAAAACGTGTTTTGATGATTTTGGGCCATATACAAATTACACATACACATACACAACCTTGAGGTGCACGGAGAATTCTAAATAGGTGTTTAATTGACATAATCTAATATTAAGTAAAGAAATTGTCTAGGAAAAACCTTGTTTTTAGTCTTTTTTCTTGGTTTCAATTTTTACAAGCTCAACTTTTTTCAAACTTAAAAGCAAAATTTAAATACTAATTCGGCATTTTCAGCTTGCATCCTTTTGATAGAACGTGTATCAAGTTGTATACATTGGGATTATCGAAAAGATCTGTTTTGAAAAAAACTGTGGGTTACGTCCTTTTTCCTTTCCACTGTCAATATATATATTTCAACCCCGAATGTTTATGTGACCATACGGTCACACTTGTTCTTACTATTGTCCTTACACAATATTACACGGGGTGTATAAGGATGAGCATGAACATATAGTCACGCGGGGTTTCTATACGACTTCGTTTTTTTTCTAGAAATAAAAGTTATCCGTGACTTCAATGTGACTTAAAATTTATTTTTTTATTGAAAAAACACTCGTATCTGGAGATAAGCTTTTTTGCAATTTTTATGCTTATACAGAGATACGATGTTCGTCATAACTGTGGATCCTTTTTACCGCTCCACTCTTCAACGACCCTTTACGCAATATATTATAATATAAAAAGGTTAAAACACAGTTCACTTAACATACGTCAAAAAAGTTTCAAAATCAGTGTCGGCCGAGACGGTTAATACGCCCGCTTGGGCAGCCAGCGCGGGGGTGCCAATTTTGTCATTCGGGCAACAACACGACGGGGTGTTTTGCATGAGGCATAAAAATAATGGCCTCCCCGTGTCACTTGCCACGTGACAAACGACCGTCCCGCACGTGAATTATGCATCCCTGAGGATAAACAGGGAAGGAATTAGCTAAGTGCGGGATAACGTGGGATGCTAGTATAGTTTGCAAGTAGCATTTCGAGATGCGCAACACAGTGTCGCCACACTAACAAAGTGTTGATATTACATGCGACGCTGTTTATGAGATAGGGTCTGTTTCAGTGATTAAAATTTCTTGTTGTTATACATACATAGATAAAAACTACAAGTATATGAATAAACTTGGAATAATTAATCGTGAACAAAGGTTTGTTGTTTATTATAATAGATATAAAACTAATACTACTGCTCTAATAGCTGCATAGGCTACGAAACAAATATGTGTTATATTATTTTTGATATTGAAAAAGTTATTCAAACTCAAAGTTATCCTATTATTTTTTTTTACTTTGACGATCACCTTTAAAAATTCATCTCGCTTTTGGACTTTGCAATCTAGTTCGTTTGACGCACATTTTATTTTTGTTATTAATATACAAGATGTTTTTCATTATTTTTTGACCTCGTCAGTACTTAATTTTTTAGTAACAATATTTAGTAGTGTTTCGTAGTTTTTTTAATGCGATTTTTTTATTATTATTTGGATTTAGTCAAGAAATAAGAAACCAACTTACGTTTTTAATTTCGCCTAGCGAGAAAATTCTTTAAGTCATGCTTTTCTTATGAAAAAGGAACCAAGAACAAAGTATATGTCATAAACATCATAAACAAGTGTTCTAAGGATATATAACATTTGAACAAGCCATGTATATACAATTTGTATAATGTGCTTATTATAAGCTCAATCCTTGGGATCAAATTATAATTAAATCAAAATTAGACAAATTGTAGCAAATTGTTATAGCACGAGCCCCTTCTTATTTTCAAACCATACTATAGTATTATAAGCTCAATGAGTATTCTAGTATCTCAACTTAGATCGAGTTAATAACACATGCTGAAGATCGTATATCAAACAATATTTGTAAAAAATCAACAATTAATATTTATTTATTTATTTAATTATTTAACTTACTTAAGTTTAAACCATATACCCTTTAATATCTACGCAGATTATATATATTGGTTACACCGAGAGACATACATAATTATTGTCTTAAATGCTTTGATGTAAATTTACTGAGTTAGAAAACCAAATTACTCAATATCATGAAATTAAAGATTGCCGCTGAAACTGTTTGGTAAAATTTCTATATTAAATATTAATCGTTCAAATTTTGTACACTTAAACACGTTTTGTTACATGCAATTTAAGAGACCTACAGAAATTATATTTGTTAATGTGATTACTTTCCCAATCGATTGAACGTCATTAAAATCAAACATTTAGTAGAATAATCCAGATCGCCATCAATAGCTTTTATCTTTGTGATTTTTCTTATTGTATAATTGTGTACACGGTACAACTATTTACCAAGCGTCAGTTTAAGTTCATTTAAACACTTGAATGTCTAAAGATGTCAAAAGGCGGAACCAGGGTCATTCAAGACGAAACGTGTAAAAGTGTGCACAATTTGAACGATTCAAATTTAGTTTAATATTTTTTTAAGTGTATAATTAATATTTGTTTCTCGGTTTTTATTTAAAATAAAATTTATACTGTATCAAATAACTTTTCGTGTTAAACTGCATCATAAAGCTTTGATCGGTTTCTGGATAACGTCAATGGCTCAATTTTTATATCATTTTTAGTACAAAGCAAGCTTGGTTACACACCATCTCTTGCCAATTCTATTAACATAATCGAAAGTTCTTCTAAAGCGCTTTTGCGATTGTTTCGAAAGTTTAAAGTACTACCATTACATGATAAAATAAAAACGTAGTAGTGTCTTTATTTTCGTATTTTTTCAGTCGGAAAAGAGTCACGGGTCATGTGTTGAAAATAGGTTTCGCAAATGGCGGTTGGCTTGCACAAATAAGGGCTGTTCATTTAACTAAACGGCCTTGTCGTGACCGGGGATATCTTAAAGCTTTCGAAAAAAAATCGTTTCACGCTTTCGATTACACCGATTATATTGGATCGTGAGTGTTCAACTTATTTAAATAAACGTTCACAGATGATTTTGTTTATTGCATTTTGAGTCGATTAGAAATCATTGAAAGAAAGTCAGCATTGGGTAAATCATACACTAAAAGTTTGAATTATCACTGAAAAACTATTTTACCACTCGCGGTTCGGAGACTAGAAAAATACCTCTCTTCCGATGGGGGTCGTCTAGGGACTCCAGTGGTTTCCTCATTATTGGCCTTATTCTTATGAATTTAAAAAAAATGGTTTTAAAATATTTCTCTGCATCATTCCTCATACATTTTTTATAAAAGTCCGTGGTTTTTTTTTTAATAAATAATCATATTTTAAGTCTGCGCGTAAAAAAGACGTCATCCCAGCACACATATGAAATCGCGACTGATGAGATTTAGCCCACCAATTATTGCACATGCTATTTTACGAGTGACCGCTTATCGCGCCTTCTCATGCTGCCAGAACTTATATAAAATGAGGCATCGATGTAAGTAAGATATTGTGTATTTTTTGAGAATAGTATTCCAGGATGCATAAATTATTATCTTTAAATTCGTACACATCAATCCGTTTTTTGTTCTACTTCGAGGATCTTTTTTATTTTCTGTTTTATTTAATAGAGACGGAACTAGCGATCGAATATTTTTTTTCTTCAACAAAAGATCCAAAAAACTATGATATAAGAATACATTAATTATAAACATTGTATCACCTATATTAAAAAAGATATTTAAGAAAATGTGGGTATTGGGGTCGCATTTCTTGAGCTTAGAACAGGAAAAGTTATTTATCTATCGTATACAAAGTGCCTTAAGCACTCATTTAATGTGGGCCCATTAGAAGTTAAGTGAGTGAGCCAAGTAATATTTTAGAAAAAAATAATTTAGATGCTTTGTAATACTGTACGCGTCTTAAAGTATCGTAAAAAAGAAGTAACTTCAGTTAATACAGATTGCAATAGTTTTATCTTCGTAAAATGCAAAAAAGCAACACTCAAAAACACCAAGTAAAGACGTGATTGTACTTAAAAGACCAAGAAAAAAGTTTTACCATTTTACTATTATAGTTGGCTCGCTTTACCTCTCGAGAGCTCATATGATCTAAGACATTGTCAATAAAGCAATGTTCCCCTACAAAATACCAACCGTCTTTTTCCGATAAAATCCGGACCAACTCACTAGGTAAATTGGAAACAAATACATGACACCAAGTCACGTGTTAACAATAACCATGTCGATATGAATTAAAAAAAACATAATGGTAATTAAAATGTTCTTGTTTATGAAACCATACACTTTTAGCTGCAAAATACTGTAAATCAAATACATTTCAATTCAATAGAGTGCACAAAGGTTAGTGTACTTATTGGCATAATTTTAATAAAAATCGACTATATGTCGTTAAAATTATGTCAGCGAACGGCTAATCAGCTTCGCTGGCTGCGTGGTCTAGTAATTTACGTGGTAAGCTTAGAACACGGAGGTCATGAGTCCCATGATGGACACTTTTTATAGATTGATTTTTTAACCGATTTATGGATTTCTGTTCGCAGTTATGGATGTCTTGAATTCTTTTACCTCCTACCCATCATATACATAAAAAACAGGGCGAGAGCTAACTACTAGTCCTGTTATTCTCCCACTTCTATTTTTGAGAGGTTAAGCCAGGCGTGGGTAACCTGCGGCTTTTTGACTACTCTGGTGCGGCCTTCTGGTCAATTTTGTTATTCTGCAATTTTTTGTAAATTCGTAAATTCCTGAGATTTTAAATTTGAAAATTCCTGGAATAGGTGCCACGCTGCATATTTGGGTAAATCCGTAAATTATTGGGATTTTCGATGTCAAAACCCTTGGATGACTGGGCTTTATAAATTGGCAAAAAAATTGTTTCCTGCCAAAGATTCCCATGGCAATGTTTACTGCGGCCTTATGTCGAATCAGAAAAATTAATGCGGCATTTAAAGAAGAAAAGGTTCCCCACATAAATTCTTTTGTTGAGATAAACTCCATTAGAAGTCCGTTATGGATACAAAAAAATGCCTGCACCGTCCTATCTTTACTCAAAATTTTGTGTATTTTTCTTACGAAAGATTGACGGTTCTTGTCTAAAAATCTCGTCCTTATCAAATTTAACTGGGGTAATGTAACCCGTTATAATCTCGCAACTTCTGAATCGTAAACGCAATCATACCAACCGTAAATTTAACGTATTTGCTAAACTACGCTTTTCTTATGCAATTTGGGCGCAATAAGATAACAGATCTGTAACAAACATACGGTAAAACGGAGTGAGGCCGGGTTTACGGCCTCCGCCAATGAATGCCGGAGAATAGGGTCTGCCCAAAAAGGTCAACAATGAATAAAGTAGTAAACCTTGGTGGCATACAGATGTTAAAGCTAACACTAGCAGGTTATTACAATACAAAAGTGCTGTAAACAGCACGATTGGTGCTGTAAAATGTATGATTAACAGGCCTTCCGTGCTTTTCTTTGCTGTATGAACAGACACCTAAAATAAAAGAAAACTCACAGAAAAAAATACAACGATAATGTGGAAAGGCAAAATGATGTAAGTCACGGTTTTTTAAAAACATCTTTTTTCGATAATCAACGTATACAACTTGATATACTTTCTATCAAAAGAATGGTGACTGAAACTAACGATTTTTTGCTATATTCGCTCCCTAGTCGGTGCATATGGCCACCACATGATTTTTCAAGATTCTCTGTCCCCCACCAATCTTCTTGCTTCCTTCTATGTCATTCCAGCGTCCCGTAAATTCACCAAGATTATACATCGAGCCTATAGAATTTATAGAATGTACTCGATAGTATAGATCAACCATACTGAACCTTTTTTTCCTCCGGGCCGCATTCTTATATTTGCTTCTCTAGGTGGGCCGCAACATATTTATGGTATACTCATTTTTTTAGCTCACCAAGGAATTTGAAATCCACGATTTGGAATACCTTTTTTCCCAGATATCTCCGAAAGTCCTTTTTTTAGCTCACCGAGGAATTTGAAATCCTCGATTTGGTATACTTTTTCCCCAGATATCTCCGAAACTTCTTTTTTTTAGCTCACCGAGGAATTTGAAATCCTCGATTTGGTATACTTTTTCCCCAGATATCTCCGAAACTTCTTTTTTTTTAGCTCACGACTTAGAGCTTACTGGGGCGCACATTAGGGCTTACTTGGCCGCAGGTTGAGTATGACTGGTATAGATGGTCATCAGCGGCTTTCTATGACTGCAGAAGTCATCCAGTCTGTAGAAGAGACAAGCACACTTCAGGCTTTCTTGAAGCATTAGCAGCACATGTCCAAACCAGATCCATCGTCGCTTCTTCACTTTGAAAATAATTAACGGCTGTTAAGTCCGTTCCTTTATATCTGTTAGTTACGAGTTAGTATCTTAATATAGCATTTATGATTAAAGAAGGGCATGTTAAAATTGCCACCAAGAAAAAGGATGTAAAAAAAAGTTTTTCCTAAATAATTTATTAAATTAATGATAGATTAAGTCAATTTAAAACTAGCTTATCAGTTTCTGTGCACTTCGTGGTTATGTATGTTTCATAATTTTCTCTTGGTCCAACATCATCATAAAATGTTTATTGTGTCTCCTGTAAATTTTGCTACATGTGGGTTACATGGTTACGTCCTTTTTCCTTTCAACTTTCCAGCAACTGCGTAACAATAAGTTCTCGTAGAAAAACTTCCGTTGAGATTACTTCCATTACGACACCATATACTTCATATTGAGAGCGGACATGTATTAAATATACACACAATATAATTATTTAATATTGGAAACCACTAACTGTAGATTTTGAAATAAAATATATTAAATTGACAAACATTTATATTTAAAATGTGATATTTTGGGTATTTAACAAACAATCTTAAAAATGCTTATTTATAAAGCTTTTCGTCTTTATACGAATAAAGTGAATGTTTTATTGTGTTTTTAATTACTGCTTAAAGAGCTCTAGAGAGACATTTTTTTCTAAAAAAATACTGAAAAACGTGTAAAAATGTTGAAAAGCGCTTTTAACCAATATAACAAAAGTAACCAGCGTTATAAACAGAAAAAATCCTAATTGTTTGTCGTAATTTTTTCATGACCGATGTTTTCTTTCAATTAACCTTTTTTTTATTTTTTAAATTTATTGCCTAATAAAACCGTCCTATTTTTTACGGTAGCTGTTGAAATATTTTTAAGAGCTGTTCTTAAGACCTATTTTCTCTAATTAATTATTCATAGCATTGCACAGGTCATACTATAAAAAAAATATTTGAACGTGTATTCATTGTTATATCTGTTTGATGACCATTTTGGAGTAACCATAATACCAGTTTAAATTTTTAAAAAAAACAATAAAACAAAAAATCTTGCATGGGAATTACCCAACACAAATAAAGAACCAAGTGCAAAAAATTGATATCACGATAAGGGGTAAATTATTAAAGACAAAAAATATGTTTGTTCTATGATGATATATAATGCAAAAAATCACAAGACAGCCAATAAGATACAAAAACAAATTCTATAAGGTTGCACAGAGTGCCTTTCATATATAAAAACACACATTACAGATTCGTCCTTTTTTATCGCTCTGTCAAGCATTTTTTTTAAGTTATTTGCAATACAACATATGATTTGACTTCCAATGAAGTTCGATTTTAAACTTTTTCTATGTCGTACCTTATTTCATGTTGTTTATAATATCATAGACAAAAAACTAAGATTTTTCCTTCGTATAAAACCCTCATGGTGTGACATATTTAGACATGATTTATCCCTAGAAAATCAATATAAAAACCATAATCTAAGAAATATCGTAAAGTAGCAACCACTTGATGTGAAAATTTTAGGTTATTTTACCCGAACGAGCGTGACCATATGGTTACAGTAAACACCGTTGTCTATTGATCCCACTATTCATCCTTTTTCTATTTGAATATCGTTGCCTTCTCTCAATTTTCGGTTAAAATACAGACTTCAGCTAGTCATCAGCGCTGGAGACGGAAACAATTACCAAGAGCACGTGCAATTTTTTGAATTTACGGCTATTTTTAATGGACTTTTTGAAATTGTTAGTTATGAAATTATTTACACTACGTTTACAAATATATTTTTGTTGAAATCATGTTGTTTTAACTAAGGAGATCAAATTGTAAATAATTTTTAAAATTTCACGTTTAGCTATATTTCATCTCCGAATGTTTCAATACACAAATAGTTTCAGACATTCAATTGAAGTATATTAATTAGGTGTATCGTTAATGTAAAAACATCGTCAATAATACTTGTGTAGTACAGTAAACTTTACATGAGTAATTACAGAAAATAAAATTATTAGCACTAAGAGAATTACCAATTTACTTCTGAGACTGTTTTCAATTAAGTGTCAATCATTATGATAAATTACAAATTAATGATAGCGTTAGAATTTCTGAGAACGTATAATTAAATTTAATTATGGACAGTCTAGTGAGAAAATCTCAATCTTCAACATTAAAACAGTTTTAAAATGAAGTTGAATTGAAAAAATAAATAAACATGATTGATTAAATATTTGTATGCGTTTTTTTACGATATTTTTTTTTTGTATGAACAGCTATAATTTTGAATATATTATTATATGTGCTTATTTTATAAGATTTTAAAATATTTTTTTTTAATACTGAAAAAAAGGAATATAATAGTTCAAAAGTATATTTTACATTAAAGTGGAATATAATGTTTATACGCATATACGAAAATATAATCGTTTAAGCCGATTTTTTAAAATTTATTTTTGATTTATTTTAAACATAAATAAGTGAATATTTTTTTTTTGCATCACAGCCAATAAACGCTCCAACCCATGCCGAATATTTCATATTTTAATCTGAACCTTTCCGGAACTTGATCCTAGGCCCATCTGATGGCAAATATTTCTCACCACTTAGCAACGGAGGTCAAAATTGTTGCTAAACAGAGATGCATCCAGTTAATCAATAAACTTTTTCCACCTCTATGTTTACAGAATTAAATTGATTAAACGTATACCAACAAGCATGGATAATAAAATAGATTTTTTTCTCTATTCTTTCAGTCAGGTCCGCTCCGTTGATTTCGGTGGCATGAGCTTGGACGCGTCACCAGGAGGCAGTGGTGGAAGCAACATCACATCCATCATCAAATATATTGTGAGGAGATTGAAGAGTTGGAGTGACGAAGAGAGAGGAGCGGTCGTCGTCGCGCCATGAGACGCGCGAGTCCTCGTCGGCCGCTGCCACTCACGATCCTTACCATCCTGTATACTGTTCTTGGTGGATCAGCTTTGGCCAGTACAGGTGAGGCTTGAACTAATATAAATAGTATAAAGCTTAATCAACGGAGAAGTAAAAATATAAAAAAATGCCTCCCTTATAATAAAAATAAATTGATTGTAGGATAAGATAATAAATGATAACATTATTTAATTTATAAAAAGTATTTAAATGACCAATTTCGAAACTTAATAATATACCGTTTTAAGCATTTGATAAAAGTATTAACATATTTTTGATCACTTGTTGAATAATAAAATGTAATTATTCGTATTTCTTCTCATCCTGGGCATATAGAAACAAACTTTTTTCATCTTATGATAAAGAGTTTTTTTTGTTACATATATAAAACTATCTGTGATGTTTTCATACCTATACTATTGTGAAAAAAGCAAAGCGATAAGAATAAGCTAAGCAATAGTTTTCTAAAAGTATGTGCATTATAAAAAATATCTATATTTACCCTTTCTGAAACATGAGGTTCATTTGAAAGAATCAGTTCCGAGCTTTTATACAGCATGTTGTTTTAAAAAGTATTTTTAAAACATTTACATTCGATAAAATACACATTAAAAAACGTAATAATCTCGGTTTTTAATGTTACCTTGTAAATGTTTGCTTTGTATTTTTTCTCTTGGAAAATACGGTTCACATTTTGTATACTTACTTTGTTTAAGACGAGAATGCAAGGCGGACTTTTGGTAGGCAAAAGAGATTAAGAAAATTGAAAAAAATGTACAAATAAAAATGCTCATCGACCCGTAGCATGTAAATACTAAAAAATGGGTTCTATTTACAAAGAATTCTTTTGATATTGAAAAACAACGCTAAACGTAAACACGGCTTAAGCTCATTTTTATGTTACCTACTTAGAATTGGTAAATTAAAAAATATTAAAATAATTACTTACGGTTTGGTAAAAAAAATATTAGCCAGACAATTTTTTGGCCAATATCGTGGAACTTTTTACTAACCACATTAAATATCTTTGCGAAATAAACTATTCACTTGCGTATAGATATAATATTGAAATTAAAATGAGATATCAGATTAATTTGAATTCTTTCTTGATATTAGATTATTCAATTAAAAATTATTATTCTTACCCAGTAAAGGGTTTTAACTATTGCACACTCGAACTTGTAATTGTTTTATGGATTTTTATTCAAAGCTCTTGATATATCAATGCATTTTTATCAAATTCATCTCTCCTTGCTTCCAGATAAGTAAAAAGTCAATATATGTAACCAAAATATTGTCTTTAAAAAAAATACAATCAATCATAAAGATGGGGCTAAACTAAAGATACATTTCATACTATCAAAACACGTGTCACACCCATGTTATTAAGACAACCTGTGTAATATGTTTTTATTAATTTAATTTAACACTTAAAATGAATTTTTTCAAAGATTCCGTCGAACCCATTGAAAATATTTAAATAATTTAAAGTAAGGTTTTTTCAGTTGCTTGTTTTCTCATTGAGACTTCATTAAACTTTAGTTTACAGATTATTTAGAATACCTGTACATATTAAGCTAGAACACGCGTAGAAAAGACTAGTTTTTTCCAATCTAGCCGAGAGAGAAAATGTTAATATCATAAATAATACATATTGTCGTATTATGTTAAAACTTTATAAATGCTTTCCATGTAATGCCGCTGATACATGTAGATGTTTTCCAATAAAATTTCTCTTGACAAACTACACGCAGGTTTTATTGCTCTAGTAAGAGCCCATTACATACTCCTTTGGTAGACATTGAGTTCTATATAAGCTTGATTCAATAGTTGTAGTGGTACAGTGACATAAATCGTTTTCAATTCAAAAACGCTATTTGTCCTATTCTCGAACCGTTTTATTTTTATTGTGAATACGTGTATTAGTGTTTGCTAGTCTAATAAAATACTTCAACGCAACGTAAAAATGAAGGCAAACGAAAGGATTTCTGGGTGACGTAAGCCGCTTAAAAGTAGCTTGTATATATTTTTATCGCCCATACGCAGGGCTTGTTACTTTATGTTCTATTTCCTATATGGAAGAAAACATCTCGCAAATATTTATGTAAGGAAAATAAAATATAAATTGAAAAGATTGTATTCAAATAGGTGTATGATAACATTGTTATTCTTTATACTGGTAACCACTTTGGTGCCGTTAGCGATATTTGAATATTCGAATTAGTGATAAAAGACTACAGTTTGACATGCGTTTTTTTAATCAAAGTGCTTCAAATTAAATTATTTTATTTTCAAAATACTTTATTTTTCTCCGCCACTAGTCAAAGTAGTTTTTTTCACTTTTAATGTGCTAACAGCTTGGTTGAAAAAAATTATAGCGAAACCGGTCTTGATCATATAAAAGAATGTGAGAATCGGTAAAAAAGTGTTTAATTTTTGAAAATTGTTTTTTTTCGAATTTCAAGAAAACTAATATGATATAGTTTTAATTTCAGTACTTACACAGCGTTTATTTCTAATTTTTAACTAATAATTTGAACATTAACTTTCATAATTGGGGTTGCCAACATGTGTCATTTTGATACGAATGCTTCGGGATTGAAATTTTTTTTAAGCATACATATTGTACACTTTTAAGGTGTTCACTGTCAATACTTGGAGGAAAGGCATTATACCAAGAAAAAACCCATTGATTTTATTCTTAATTACATATTGTATTTCAAAACAAAATTATAAACCTTTTCGTTTATTGTTACTCTTAATATTGCAATTATGGATTGATTGATGGTTCCGGGGTGACGTAAATGATTTCCACGGTGAAAATGAATGAATTTGAATCCATAAAACTTTTACAAGATTCATTAATCTTGAATTATTTATCTTTGTTTCAGTGTCGATGACTCAACCAATTAAAACGGAGAGTGAAAGCATAGAAGTACAACCACCTCCCTTACTTTCTGGAAACTTTGAAATTCCGGTCATCAAACCTCCACGGATAGAAGCAGCAAGAGAAAAGCTTTCGCAACTAAAATCTACCCCGAGAACATCAACTTTAGAATATAGAGACTTTTTCTATTTTAATCGCGAAAAGGGAGTTAAAAATTCTACAGTTATTGAAGTATATCAAGATACTATGCTTAATTCTGAAACATTTGATAAGAAATCCAATACTAGTCATTGCGAAAAATGTGTGTTTTTTAATAGTGTAAAATTAGATACGGTAAATTCAGAACTTTTACGTAAAATAAGAAGTCATCCAAATCAAAACCTATCCGCAGTGCTGACAAACAAAAACAATTCAAGAACATTGCTAGAATCACAGTTAAAGATGCTTTCTCAAGTGTTGGAACATGTCGGAAATACAACATATTCTCCGTTAGAAATTGAAAATTTAGTCAGGTCTAAAATGAACGATAGTTTGAAGTCGTCACTGGGATCTGTCGACGTGATGGTTCCGAGCCTTGCAGGAATGGGCGAAGAGTTTTTAAAGTCAGTGGAAAATAAAGCAAATTCATCGAGTGGCAGTTTAAAGAATAAATCTTCGGTTCAAAGACTTGGCAGAACTGATGCCCCGATGCTGAACTATATCTTCGACACTTATTCGTCACAGAATAAACATCACCACAGGAATGACAGGTAAATATATTGTTTTCCAAAACGTTAGTTATACAATCAATCAAAGAAAACAAACTATTCTTGAATGACCGTTCTTTTTAAGTAAAATATATTACTATACCAGTTGGTAACATTTGAACCATTTTGTCGTAATGAAAAAACGATTATGTTTAATTTACATAGTAATAAAACCTATAAAAAAATCCGTCGTTATGTATACAATATAATTATTACATACCACAGTATGTATTTAACAAATGAGGAGCTTAATAAAAATAATAATGTTGTGCTAGCTTTCGAGAAACTTTTTAATTAAGTTTTCTATGCAATATACATACAACATTTTATTAAAAGCAAAATTGAGTTTATTATGGATATATGGCATTTTGCGTTACTACTCTATGAACTTTTTACTGCACTCGCTATTTTATTCTATCTATGGTGATTATGTGATTAGCTAGATGCTTAAAAGTTTTTAAATTTAATTAAATTCATAGCTAAGTATTCTAACAAAGATATAATAATCAATATATAATAACATTCTAAGTGTTTCATTGTTACAAAATTCTGTCGGTGTTCTGACTTACTGACACAACTCACATCAAAAAAATTTCAAAGAAATTCAATATTGACCAATCAACCATTATTTGACATACATATGTATTTATATACTAGATGGTTATCTGATTTAAGTTTTTTTTTTGTTTTGATGCCCGATGATTTAGCAACAAAGATTTGTTTAAATACCAGATTAAATATTGCATCAATTACTAGAAAACAAAAATTGTGCGTGAAATTAAAAGCTTTACGTTTATAGCTTCCTCGTACTTCTGAACCTAAATTTAGCTTAATAAAACAGGTCAAAACATCTCTTGATGAGTATTTTTTGCCCTTATAGCTTTTTTATAGCGATGAAAATATATATTAATAAAAATGTTGAAGATAGTAATATCTAAAAATGATTACATATTGGATTGAATAAACGTCAACCTAGTATAATAGTTTAACTACTACACAATAAAACAGTCGTTATGGTTATACTGCTAAGCTAAGTACTAAAATTGACATTGTAATAGTTTAGACATTGTCTTAATTTGAAATATAATATCTGGGTACTGTCATTTTAATATAATAAATATCAACAACAATGCATTTTATCGTCACATCATATGAATATAAAATGAGCACTACTGCATATGAAGTATTTTGATCGATGGGCTGAGTCTCACACATTAATACAGCTTTGATAGCGCACAGTTTTGGATTCAGAGTATTTGAAACATTATGATATTAAAAATACAATAAGATGTATTTAAATGTTATTCTGTATCGTCAAAATGAAATTTGCACTAGCTTTGAAACCTTAAAAAAATCATCGTTCTTGCCTAGTAGCTTTTATCGGTAATTAAAAATGGTATTCGAAAGCTTTGCTTATCTTTTCTGTTATATATCTATATTTTTATTGGTACATAATTGAAGAGGTCAAAAAAAAACATGTTAACACAGATATTTAGATATTTTCAAATTGACTTGTATTTCAATAACTATTGGGAAAATTTTAAGATTTTTTAACAAAACTGTGATTAAAAAATAAAAAAACACTGATGCAAAAGCTTTGTTTTATTTTATGATCTTAAATATACATTTTTTGACAACTTCACACTCATTTTATTTTATGAAATGATTAATTTCAAGACAAAATATGAACTGCTACATTATGTTTTCGCAGTTTCTTGCAAAAGATATTTTAGTTAAGAGTTGAAGAATTTGAAAAATATAAATAATGCAAATCTCATTCGCAAGAGGTGCCATGGAAAGATATAAACCTTTTAAAAGTGAAAAGTACGCGGTGATTTTGGCAATAATGCTTCATTTAACCTTATTCTCGAAAATGACCACTGCACACATCATAAATAATATATGAAGATTGAAGTGTTCAATTGCAGCTATTATAAAAACGTTTATTTTTTTAATGTAGCTAAAGCTACGGGAATTATTGTTATTTAAAATGTGTTCATAGTGTGAATTGAGATGTTTTGCTTACTTTAATCTAAATTTCGATCTTCCTACAAAGTAACAACAAAAACACGAAATATTCAACATTTTTTTCTATAACCATTGACACGTAAAAAGTTTTAAAGCAAATTATTAAATTATGAGATGTACACAAACACTTGTGATCTCAATGTTGGCATTTAAAAATCATATATGATAATAAAAAAATACAAATTTTAGACATGAAGACAAAAAAATTTCGGTCAATTAAAAAATCATCATCAAATTTGTAGTTTTATTTTATAATCACTTTATAAAGAGTCTTTTATATTAATAATTATCCATGTTTTGTTTTGTTCGTTTTGACATTCCTCACAAACATTCAGAAAGTCAAACCTAAAATATATAAGTTTGCTGTAAATATGTATAATATAATACAAGTACTGTGCCATATTTTTATTTATTTTATTAGCAGTATAAATTACACGTAGTAATTCATGATCTTTTGTTTTTGAAAGCCTAATCAAGAACTAATTATTAGTATTTTATGGCATTTTGCGATATTTACTGTCCAATCGTATTAAAAGTAGCAATACAAACAAACGCAAATTGTTTTAAGCAGACAAATTTTTCCACCTAACATAATTAACTTTTATTGTATTAAGATGGAAAAGAAAAAAAGTCGACAACTTAGGAGCTATGTTGTTAATTTTCTTGGAGTTACTGGCCCACGGAGAAACTGGAGAAGTCTTGTTTACTCTTGGAAGTAAAGTTAAATAAGTTCCTAAAGAGTTTTCAAGTAAACCAGTACTCTCTAAATATTGGTTTTAAGCACTACAAAACTAAAGATAGAATCCCATTAAGGATCACATTTTTTATCTTAGTGATTAAAAAACATGCTATTTTTATAGGTCATCATGTTTTGTTTTAAAATAGTGTCGTGCTTATTTTCTTATCTCTCATATTTCAGGTTTTTTTTCTTTAAGTCAATAATTTAAAAAAAAAATATCGTATTACTCAAACAAGATTATAAATTTATGTTAATTTTTGAGAAATTTCTATCACGGTAGAGTTAACTATGGAGATCTCGACTAGTTTTCATTTTTTTCCTCATTTTGAACCATTCTCTAGGAGGAAACAAGTATTTTCTTTTGATTCTTTTAAACTGGTTCCTTCATCTGATCCATCTGACAATCTTAAATTCTTGTGATTAACAAATTGCCTAGTAACATTAGTCTTTCATCACTTTCCAGCCCCCAGCAAACAGTTTATCTCTTTCTCATATTAAATTATATAATATATTAATACACTGACATCTTTCTTTTTTGAAAAAAAAAATGTAATTTTGCAAACAGTAAAGAATTATCTATTACCAAAAAAGTAGCATGTGGTTGAGTTTTCAACGTAGTTGGTTTCGATTACAATTCTCACTTGTTTGAATTCGACAACGAACATTTACATTTTTTTTTTAATAAAACTATGGATTTAATATTAAGTAATACCTTAATTTCTTTCCCGCCTCTTCTTAGAACAGATTGTAGAAAGATAAAAGAATACTCAATATTTGGTAACTTAAAGATACAGCAAAATCGATTATATAATACGTATCTATTTACATTTAAATGCATGGATAAAAAGATATCCAAACTATGTCAAATACATTATCAAAACTTGAAAAATATTTTACATTGAAATAAAATTCATAGTAGTGAAGTATACCCGCTTAGTGTATTAAATTATAGACAAAAGAAATATTATATCGTTAATATCTACGATATGTAATGAATAACAATACGACTATCTTACAGATATATAAAACAAGGACTGCTGGCATTTAAATATTTGATTAGAACATGCAACTTTTCTGCAAATTGGATGCCAGTAACGTTTTGTATAATACTGGTTTATAATATTAAAAAAAAAATACCATAAAAATAATCTGTGTAAAATTCAGAGACAAAAAAATCAATTTCTTTATGGTAGTTAAAGAACAAAATTTAATAAAGTAATTGTCAAATTTAAGGATTTTTTAAACTACATATTTAATTTGTACAAGTTGTATTCAATACAATGTTAACTTAAATTCAATTCAAGTATGTTTTTAAATTAATAACATGTGTTTTAAACTCAATCACAACAATCTTTTTAAGCTTTATTTATTAAAAAAAAGCACAATATGTGTACATATTTGCACTTTTATTTATCAAGATCAGGACCGGTTTTGTTCATGGCTAGCATTGTCAACTGATAAGAAATAGAATTTAACAGTGATATTCATACAAAAACTATTTGAAATAAAAAGGTTTGTTTTTATTAAAATATAACGTATTTTTTATTTTAGACGAATGAAATTATTATATCAGATTTTTCTATTAGACATAGAAAAAAACTCACTAAATATATGAATACACATGTAAAGAAAAAAAGGTTGAAAACTGCCGTATAGTCGAGAAAAGCAAACGTGGTATATTTTACAGTAAGTAGCATTACGGGTAGGCTTTCGTTTTCAATTCATCTTAAAGAACCGCGTAGACTGAAAACGAAATGTTTATCTTAGTAAATCCACGAAACAAGAATTAAATTGGTTTGTTGCATATTATTTTGTGGAAAATGTGCCAAAGTTCTGGAATCATCAGAGATTAATAGTGAATATTCTAGATTGTTCAAACAACTTCAATGGGCCGCTGAAATTATTATTCCAACTCTGATTTAGTATAATCATGACTATTTACTTTGCCCGTTATTGCTGGTCAAGTAACTTAGGGTTTCAACACTCACATTTTAATACATCATTATTTATATGATATTTTCACTCGATATTTTTTCTAAGTAGATTATACAAAGTGTTATTAATATTCAAAGTTTTGAGCCCAAAATAAATATACATAGAAATACACAAACGCCCTATCGTTAGCAGAGAGTATAATTTTAAGACCAGCTGTTTTGAGTTATGAATGCATATATAGAATAGCTTGTATTTTTTGATAAACAAGTTCAGCTATGTAATGTGTATTTTTAAATAATTTGAAAACAGTATACATACATGCAGTTCCGATAAAAGCTATTTTGGTAACAAAAAAACTATCAATTACTTAAAATGTTTGTATATGTAAATCAAATTCGTTAATCGTTACTGAATTCCGTGATGTTTTTAGATCGATCAGTAATAATAAAGTGCATACATAGGGATGTTAAAATTTCATGATTATGTATATATATTTTATATCTACATATAATAAAATAAATAAATTATGGTTTTACTACTTCTCATACTTTATAGCAGTCACGGAAAAGAACAAACAGTATATTTTTCATAATTGTATACAAAAGTCAGTTGCAATATTTTTTTTTAGGTGGTACAAGATTTTTTCAATTTTCATAATTTTTGAGATTTTGGACACGGGTGTTTGTGATATTTCTTTTAATTGAAGTGATCTCAAGCAACTTTGGTTCATTAAAAAAATATATCGCCTAGGCCGTCCAGTCATTTTTTTTAAATTAAAACTTGTGATACATACAAAAATGAAAACATGAAATTTTCGAAAATAATCAATCCCGGGATTCTGGGATTACGGGATTGAAATATTGTGAATCTCAAAATCCCGGACCACAAAACGGTTCCAGGATTAAATGCTCTACATACTATAGCTTTCATTAAAATATACATAAATTAAGATTGTTTGCCGTTATGATAAGTATTTTATCGTCATTTTCACTTCTGGTGCAAAATAAACTACCCATTTTTTTATTTATCATTATTAAAAAGTTTTATGGAATCAATATAATAACTTAATACATTTTAAAACGTTAGAGCTTTTATTATTCCTATCTAATGATATGTCACCTTTTTTAAATGTTTGATACATTGTAAGTTGAAAAGGTTGTTTAGTTTTTGTCTTTCTTTCTCGTTTATTGGACTAGGCTTATGGAAAAAGAGATTATGATAAAAAAAACGTCTTTTAATACTTAGTGGAATGTTAAACATAAGTGACTCATACAAATAAACCCCATCTCGAAGCTAAGAAACTATCATAAATTTAAGAAAGCCTTTACATAGATAAAGACAAACATTAAAAAGGTTCTAGTGATCGCTTGGAATTACCTTGACCTTCAAAGGCTTGGAAATTGTATAAATAACGTTTATTATATAATTCTTTTTGATTGCTGTATGAAACTCTTGGATCATTGTTTTTTTTACTTGCTGAGTTATGAAACTGTAAAGAATAATGTAAAAAAAAACTTTTAAAAGAAAAGCCTATTCTTTGGTGGTATATTATTTGATGATACAAAAATTGAGAAATTAATTAATATAGGTTTTCTTTGCTACTCAAGCCGTCTATCACTCATCTTAGTAAGATTAAAAATAGATAAATATAGAAGTGGAGTTAATATCCACTAAACATACTTGATAACACATAATACAATCATTTGAAATATATAGAAACAATAGGCATTTAGTCATCCTAAAAAATATAATTTTAAGCGGACTCTTGCGTTTTTCTATACAATCTTTCAACTGCTAGGTGACATTTTGATATCAATTCGCCAATGATTCTGTATACAAATTTATGTTTTTAAATGCAATTTACTGTTAGTTCCCAATCAGTGAGTAAAACATAATTAATATGCCAATTTTCATTAGTATTAACAGACCAAGCATCTGTAAATCATAATTATTGTACATATACAAATGCATTTAAAAATCAGTTGGTCGAGCTTACTCTAATGTTGCCATTTTTTCTTTCAAAAAAATTAATAAGTACATGATGCAGATACTGAGTAGCTTTTTTGTATTAACAAATTTAACCCAGGTCTAAAAAGGCATTTTTTACGAATAGCTCAAACTGTTAAAGTATCATGTAAAGTACAATGGGTGCTTTTGCATTATGTAAAGATTCCACACATTAGTAAAGGTGCTAATTATTATAAAATGGAAAACTTATTAGATTAAGAACAATTGGTTTTCACTAAGGCTTGTCGGTTTTCAAAATCCGGTTTTAAAAACAGGTTTTTTTGCCAAATTTGTGACAATCGAAAACCGTTTTTTCAACTTTGTAACCGGTTATACCGAATTTTCTATAAACGCGTCTATAAACAAAATGACAGAAAATTTGAATCTTTTATTTGATGGCTCAAAGACCGATTACTCAGCAAAGGAGTATTTTTAATATCAAGAAATTTTGTTACAAAACGATCAGTGGACGCTTTGTGTTTTCTCAAATCATATTTTTCTGAGGAGTAACACCAAATAATTTCTTTTTGTGTATTATTATTAACAACATTAAAAAAATGAACTTTTCTCGCTATGTTAATTGAATTATCCATTTTTTATAAAACTTCGAAAACCGGTTTTCGGACAATATTGACATTCGAAAACCGGTTTTTTCAAAAGTCGGTTCTTGTATAAGCCTTAATGTTCACCTATAAAACCTTTTCGATAACCAATTCAATCTTTAAAACACTTTTAACACACAAAATAACCAAGTCATAGTTAACTGCTCTTTTGAAAAACTGGTCAATCATTTCTTAGTTTTTACGCTGCTGTATGAAGTATGGACTCAGTAACGGCTGAAAATGCGTATTGGCTTGTGACAAGTACAGTTTTATGGCATTATAACAGTTTAGAATAAGTACAACAACTTTTCGTGATACTTTTTAATCTAGAAGACTCATTCCAAAAATATTCTACTCTTCAAACTCATTGGCCTATTGCTAGCAACAATAAACATTTTCCACTGATTAGATATTCCAAGAAACTCTTTCTTGTGGTTGTTATTTGAAAAATAATTTGCCGAAATCCTTGGTCAACAAATATTATCTCACGCCAGCTTAATCGATTGTGTTTCTTGGAATTATCTAAAGCCTTCAGAGGGCTCTGTGATATGTGCGTGTTTGGATAATTTTGTTAGTAGTGATTATAGCGGGCCAAACTAAGAGAATTAGTATTCAACACAGACTCTAGACGGAGCGGATGTGTTGATATACTTTTAGTAGAAACCCTTTCAGAGAGGGTAATGTTATTTCTATATAACTAGACAGTAGAAAGGACAGAGATGAATTAGGACAATGCTTCGAGTGAATTTTACTTCACTCGCCATTAAAACTATCATATTTGCAAATTTCGAGTCTGTAGCTGAGTAGTCAACACGGAGTCAAAACGTGGTCATGAGGCAAAATCCATAAAAAAAAGTTTTCAAAATACAGTGGAACCCCCAATTACGTTACTCCAAACTACGCGCCAAACTGAAATATTTGCCGCAAATCCCCCAATTGCGCGGACGCATTCCGCTGTCGTTGCTGCAATACACAAAGCCGGGCGGCTGTGTGGTGCATACAGTCTAACATTAGTGAACGTCTGTGTATTCGGCACGTGCTAGGCTATACACACAGCCGAGCGGCTGTTGTGTGGTGCATACAGTCAAAAAATTATCCACTAGGTAACTAAATATTTCGTCCGTATATATTTTTTGACGTGAATACGTCTTTAAAATTGCTTCCATAGGAAGGCAATCCAAAAAAACGAATGATAACGAAATCGGGGGATACAGTTTGGTGTTGCAGCTTTATATCTATCATCGCTATCCAAAATTCAATTATACCACTAGATAGTTAAAGAATTAAAGAATTTATTGCGCAGGGCGGAAGGGGAAGCGCCGCCATTTTGAGGTCATTTTGCTGCGTATCAAGATTTCTATTTACTATAACTTTTGACTCAAAGAAGTTAAGATGTTCGTTTAAGTTTTAATCGTTAGCTCTCAACAAAATATATCGATTATAGAAAAAAAACATTATTGTAATATTGTGACTGTGACTATAATAAGGTGTTAAGAAAATTCAAAAATATATAATGTCGGGCTTAACGCGTCAAAAAGCCAAGTCGAAATACAAAGATCGCATACGGTTGGAAAAGGCTTCTTAAGAACAATCGAATGGTACTATTAAAACACCATATGACCAAGTCAAGCAGTACCGGCAACGTAAAAATGGGGCGTAATATCACCCATTACGAGACGTATTCGCTTACAACACACGGCCGTGTCATTGACATTTTTTTCATGGACACACCCCATTATTTTCATTTATTCTTAGTTTGCATTTTTTGCGAAAAAAAACTTAACCCCTAATTTTTGTATGAGATTCACTCCCCCAATTACGCGACTCCCAATCACGCGGTCCCAACTTTTGCGTAAACGGGGGCTTAACTGTACGGAAGTCATAATAATATATGATAAAAGATTGGTAATGCGACGTTAGTTTGCCCCTGCTATGTTTTCATATTACTAGTCACTCAAAATACAATATTGCAATCATCCATACCTTTGACTATTAGTATCACAAAAGCGAGTGGGTGTTATAATATAAGCCATCGAATTGGAGTTTTTTTTTATATCAAAGCGGTAACTTTCAAAGAGTGATTCTATCATGGAACTTTTTGTGATTATATACGTCATCAAAAATATCATTGCAATCAAATTATATGTTACATAGACTTTTGTCGTTTTTGTTTTTCTAAAATTCAATTTTGTTTTTGCAAACATTTTTTTAATGTTCTTAGTAATAGAAAACGGAAACATTATAAACACATTTCATTTTTTTTTTTTTTTATTAATTAAAATTTAATTAAAAACTTCATTTAATTATATTGTAAGAAGAAACAATTTTGGGAATATTGTAGCTGTTATTAACAGGGCTTCGAACCGGAATGGAACCGAAAACCGTTAAAACCGTTATTTTTGCCGGAACGAAAACCGGAACCGCTAGTATTTTGGGCAAATTACTATAGGGTTTTGAGATTTTCAAATTCCTCAGTGAGCTAAAAAAAACGAGTCACGGAGATATTTTGGGCAAATCGGTAAATTCCTGGGCTTTTGGATACGAGCTAAACCAAAAACCGTTATTTTTGCTGGAACGAAAACCAAAGCCGAACCGATATATATATATTTACTTGAACCGGAACAAATAACAGCTCGAAGCCATGGTTTTTAATACCGATATTTAAACGAGAAAATTTCTTTTAGCATATTTTAGAATGTTTTAGAAAAAAAAATACTTCTGTTCTGGCGGAATCTGTTACTTCATGATTTTTTTTTAAATAAAAGTAAAATAGTTTTCACTCTATAAAACTTCATTTTAATTTATTAAGTATGAAGTTATTTGTGTATTAATTGTTGATTATCCCACCACTACCAGTTATGTGTATGCAGCCGCTGTTTCACGGCCGTCTTCCATAACGCAATACGGTGAAGAAGAGCAACCAATTTACTATCAACATTATTGACCCTATACAAAACTGCACGGGACCGATCTTTTAACCATGCCCTGCTGTGCTTTATGAAATATAGATAGAATGTATCCGTATTCTGAGAATCCACCGTGGCGGAGGAGTTGCTACTCTGCGTTGAATTTAAAGAGGAATTAAGAATATCCCGTTTGAATTAAGGGAATATTTTTAAGCCAATCGCTTAGAATTCGATACAAATCTATACATCTATTAAAATTCTTTTGATCCCTTTAGAACGAAAGGAAAAAATCGTTTCTGACTCAAAAAACATCCAATTTAACTTTTTCTCGTATAAAAATAATATCGATTAATGTCGATTTCATAATGAAATTATTTTTAACGAATCCCGTTTAACTGGTTGGAAAAAAGACACAATTATGCGTTCTTTTGGAGTACCGATGAAAAAACCTACAGATTAAAACACATTAAAGCGGTTTCATTAAGGAAATAAATTCAAATAAAACTTATTTAACAATACAGAACCCTCCTTGCGCCATTCGGAGTTGGTAAATTTTGCGAGACGGTAAATTTTAAAGATGGTAATTTTGAAGGGCTTAAAATGTTCTCTCGAATTCGGTCACTTTGAGCTTTGATGTCTTCAGTAATTTTGCGCCCTCGTATATTGCTTCCGCTTTTTAAAAGTAATGGCCCATCAGATCCTACTGAGCCATTCTTTTTTTTCACAACGATTTCTGGTCCAATATCATTCTTTGAAATAAATAAACATCTGAATGACGTATCGTAAATTTGCAGATTCTTTTTTTGTAATATTTATACACTAAAAAAATAGAATTTTCAGAATTTATTTAACAATTTCATAAGATGCATGGCCAGTATTACTTAGCCAAATCAAATAAAGCAACGAATGACAAAGTATTGTAATGAGACATGAGATTTTTAGTCCAATATAATTCATAAATAGTTTGTATGATTTGTGTTACTCAAAAATGCTATCTCGCTAACTGAAAACAGTTCTGATCGTACCAAATAATGATGTATTCAAATACTGTTAGTTATTTTACGGTAAAACAATATAAATTATTAAATATGTGAGATGTTTTAGTGGCATTGTAATTATAAAAGCTTTTTCAGAAGTACTCTTCTTAAAATAGTCTTAACTACCTTTGCGAAGATTTATTCCGATTTATTTTTTTACGTGTAAAAGATTTCAAAATACCCGCATTGTAAACTTTATGACTTTTTAAGCAGTGGCTGATTAAGCACTTTGAAGGCCCCAGGCGCAATAAATTTTGGAGGCCCTGCTTTTCGAATAACATAAAAGTACTGCAAACCTCTTCGTAGAATAATAATGAATATTGAAAACTGAAATATAAATGTAAGGGTTTACGTAATATATCCTATCTTTGAGGCCCCTAAAATGCGGAGGCCCTAAGCACGCGCCTCTTGCGCTTATTGGGTAATCCGCTACTGTTTTTAAGGTTATAATAGATATTAACTAATATTTGATTTATTTATTGACGGTAACAAAAAATAATTGAAACAAACAGCAATATACAAATCAAATCCTTTTTTTATTAAGTAATCAGTATTAAATCAACTCGCCATGGTATAAACAACCTTAAAAAGAATAAATATCTTAACATCTCTGTCAAGGAAAACCATGTTTATGTTATCTAACAATTTAAGTAATTTTATATTTTTTTCACATATGTTTCTCATCTGATTTTATAAAATATAGTGCTTAACTTCTTATTATCTTTTTGGAAATGTGACTGCAAAGGCTTAAAGCAATCAACAAAAATATTTGTTTCATTGAATGCTAGAGTTAATTACTACTTGCAATTAATTATTAAACGTTGAAAGCGCAAAATTATCGAATATTGAAAGAAACTTTTCACACACAAGCTATCATATAATAAGAAAATCAATTGCAAAAAATATATATAAATTTATTAACAATATATGCTAGGCTTAACAAATTTCATATTGTGCAGTTCAAACATCTATTATAATTGATAACATGAGCGAAAGATATTTGAATTTTAATCTTTTTTGCGAATGCGAAAATGTTATATTTTTGTAAAGCCGCATATGTATGTAATAATAGAACTTTTTTTCACAGATATAAATTAACTTAATGTATGTTCTTGAATAAACATAATTATTAAAGACCGTTTTTAAAAACGATTGAATAGTTTAAAAACATTTTCTGTGCAATCTTTTTACTTAAGGAATTAAAAATAGTTTTATATTTAAAATGAACAATGAATTTATATATTTAATTTACTTAATTTTATGTGAAAAAATTTTGAATAAAAATACCACTTTTATTTCACTGTACTATAATTGAAATCATAGGACAAATCAAATCAAGTAATCATACATACATCATAATCAAATGCTGTTCACGAAACATGTACATATTTTCTATGAAAATTCATTATATATTTAAACTCTATAACCGTCCCACTTGATATCAAAGTCAGACGAGCTGGAAGGGTTTTTTTAATGCGTGCCATAATACTAAGCTTGCTTAAATTTAAGAAGAAGAACATTAAATCTTCATCTTTGATAATGCGGGTGCTTCCTTTTGACGCGTACAAATCCGGTTATATTGAGATTTATTTTTATTTCTTTAATCTTCAAAGAAAAAGCTGTATTTATTTTCATAAGCACTGCGGTAAACAGTTATATTTTTGTGATAGAAAAGGTTTTGACTGTTAATATTTTGAAATAGCTCATAATAAGTTACAAAACATCGTCGACATAAAATTAGCATAACATCTTATGTAGTATGTTATTTTCAATGATCGAATCATTTTTGAAAGTAGTTTGTTTATGTCGTTTATCATAAACAAATTTATCCATAAACTGAATCTTAAATCTAAATGCAAAGGTTTTTTTTCCATGGACTTAAAAATATTTTCATATTTTATGTGACCTCGTTAAGTATTTTAGTTAATTACAAAAGAAAAACAAATTTTTGATGTATTGTTAACACTTCAGACATTTCTCTATTAAAAATTTCGAGAATCATATTTCCTTCATTTCATACTAGTGCAAACTTTTCTAGTATTAAATGTTTATCGCATTATTTTCGTGATTTTTATTCAATATTTTATGAATTAGAAATTTTCCGGTATAAATAAAATAAAAAAAAATATGTATGGCTATTTATTTATTCTAAGCTTAATTTTTTAGCATATTTTAAAAAAATAAAATCAAACAAAGCTTTTAGACAAATTCATAATTAATCTTTATCAACGACTTTACTTATGGGAACGGGAGATTTTGGTGTTGAAACAGTGCATTAAGTTCATTAGAATCTTTGAATAGCCAGCCTCACTTTGTAAGTCCTTGTACGAGAGTTGGATATAAATACTTTGCCTGTTCGTTCACTTTCAATAAATTGTCCAATAATACGAAAGCCTGCTTCATACGTCTTAGATTTTTATTGGATAAAAACCATTAATAAATCATTTCTTTATTTATTATATAATATTTATAAACCATCACTGTTACTTTGACCATTAAAAGAAGTTTATTTAAAATAGCATAATTATTTCAATTTGAACAAATTTGATTTTTGAAGACTTCATAATAATTTCATATTTATTATCGTTCCGGGAAACACGTTATATCAATTTATATTTTTCAATATAAGTTAAGATGTTAAAAAAGATGAGAAGATGTATTGTGTATCTCTATTAAACGAGTATATTTATATGTAAAGCTAATGTTAGTTAAAACATAGTTGTGAAGATCATATTTTTTTTTACTTTATTACAATTTCTACCAAGTAAAAGCTAATTCAATCAATATTTTTTTCAAACTAGTATACGAGTAGATATATTTATTTTTGTTTAATCGTTAACATTTTTCTACTATTCATTAAAAAAACTTTGAAACATACATATATCATTCAAGTCCTGATGACGAAATGATGTTTTATTTTTTTTATATGAAATCAAAATGTGTAAACTATCCCTTTATTTCCGGAAAGGGTTTTTGACTCGATAATTATAGTGATAAATATTGAAGTTAAAAGTACTATTCTAATTTATTGTACCGCCTTATTAAGAAAACAACGTTAAAAACACACGTGTTATTTTGTGGCCCACATAATTTACTGCGCATAAACTTTCCAAAACCGACACTATTACGAACTAAACTTTTGTAATATTTTATTTTGCAATGAGTTTTAAAATTCACAAAGATTGCGTCGCCAGTGGTAGTTGAACAACTTTACAAGTTTCTTAGTATAAGCTTTCTTTGCGCGAGCTTTTGCCGCCAAATCATATGGGAGCTATCGAGTTTAATTTTTAAGAACCTGGAACGTGCTTAACACCTTTATCCGGCGGGGAGAAAATATAATACATTATGTAAAGTGTACTGAATCTTTGTTACGGTCTGGCTCGTGTAGCCATTATTGGAACTAAATTTCAAATCAGAATACAACGGATATTTCGTTGCATGAAACTCATTTTTAATGTCGTTTATGCTTTCCAATAAACACACTAAATTCAATCAAAAGTTTCAAGACATCAATTTTCGGCTAATACCCAAAAAAAATCAAGAATTTAACAGTAATAGTCTGGTGTTTATCCTATAGAAAAACACCATATTTAAGCTTGTTAATAAGATTAGATGGAAAATTTTGTTAAAAATAAAATCATTTATACATCCACATTTTTCAAAGACAAAAAAAATGCTCCTTATTTTAAACATTACTGATTCTAATTATTTCTACAGGTTCGGTGGTCCCAAATTTGAGTCTCCGGGAGGTGAATTATCAGTAGACACTGATGCTGATGCTGAACTGGATTGCAGAATATCCTCCCTACAAGACAAACTGGTAAAAATATATTTTGAATTTCCTAATAAAAATATATTGTTTTTTAATGATGTTCAAATGTCATCTCATTGCCGATAACTTAAGATTTAAATAAATGGTTTAAGGATTAAACTAGATGAGAAAAAAGTAGACGCAAAGAAGCCTTACACTGACAAACCCCGTCATTTTCGCCTTTTTCCCGTCTGGTTGTATCCTGTCCGGTTTTATCCATGTACAGTGTTACGATATTTTTTTGACTTAAAAAAAATATTCCCATTGACTTTAACTATAAAATTATATAATATATTACACATTCACCAAGTAAGTATTTTTAGTATACAGTAAGACTTCCATTTACTCGAATGTTGAAACCGCGTAATTGGGGGAAAGAACCTCATACAAAAATTAGGTGTAACATTTTTTTGCATTTGAAAAAATATAAATTTAGTTCAGTGCGTAATTTGAGGTAGCATAATTGGAGGTTTCACTGTATATTGAATCCGAATGTAAAAAACATATTATACTATTTTAAGTGTTTGTAAGTATTATAGTGTATCACTTCGCCGATGATAAACAACAAACAGTATTAAACTAAGTTCTTAGTATTATCATTATTGTGGTTTGCTTTCTTTAGTATCCGCCTCAATATATCTCTTACCATGTCTTGTTAATGCAAATGTAATTTAAAACGCGAACAGTCTCGCGCATTAGTTACTCAACTGTACGATGTTTGTATTTTCTCAATGCGAAGCATTAACATAACAGCAAAATTGAAATCTCTGACTTTTACAACATCCGACAAACTTCGCGCAGAACAATTTCGAAATCGTTATTGTGCGAATTCGTGTTTTGTAGGCACGCTTTGAATATTTATGAGGACTACAAACTATTCGATTGCAAAGTTACAATGTGTTTTAAATAATTGGCACCTGTACTTCGTTAGGACATAAAACAAAAAAATACAATTTCGTTTCTGCTAAAAATTTCTGTGAGGTAAGCTGTTATTGCAAAATAATGCAAGAATTTGTGCAAAGATATTTTATATCTAGTTTTTGTTGAATTTAATTTAACATACACATCATGTTCGTCTGAATTATATGTTTATGCTGTAAACTTGCTGTACACTAAAATAATATTTGTGAAATTATTGTATCATTCAAATACAAAATAATAATATGTCCATTTCATCAATATTTATCATGCAAAAAACTTGTTCGAATTCGATGTTTAACATGCAAAATTAGACACACCCACAACATCTTTGCACTTGACTATCAAATATGTTTAACCGTTGATTTACCATGCTTATATTATTTCCGAATAAACCAGACCGGTCTCACAAAATAAACTAATATAAACTCTTTATTTTATTATATTTAATAAACCAGTGGCAACAGATGATTCTAAATATTTAACCATAACTCAAATCTCTTGAAATAGTTAGGTAATATTTAAGGTTAATGTTACAAACTGCAAATATTTTAGGTTTCAAAAAAAAACAATCTTAAGTCAATAAAAAGCTGTATTGGACGTTTATATATATTTTACAAAAAAAAATGCTGCATACTTAGTACCTCTGTAATACTAATCCGTGCTCTTATTGTGGCAAATAAAAGGTTAAAATAGTTGTTGAAAGATAAGTTCCGTAACGTTTTACATATAGCACACTGTAAGAGAGAAAATATTGCTGTGATTTTACTTTGCAACAATTTGATGTCAGGCGTAGAGCTTCTCGTTAATATATAACCATTCGTCTCTCCACCTATTTAATGTATCATTTTTTTTAAATGATAACTGATATTAAAATCTCATAGGCGATATGCCAGTTGAGTTAATCCTTCCGTAATCAATACTCCTGACATTTTGTAACGGTATTTACTATTTACAAATTTTAGTTATTTTTTTAAGAATACTTTGTTAAAATTTGTATTTAAATCTACTTCTTTTTTTTTTTTTTTTTATTTATTGATTTGGCATTTACTTGGTAGAACTCCATTTTAATAGGGTAAAATATCAAGGTATTTCAGTTCTACAGTTTTTTAAAAAGTTAAAGGTTGATAGCTATTTCGGCTTACGCCATCGTCAGAACTATGCTTTAAACGTACATTTACTTGGCTATATATACTGTCTAAGAAGAGATACACAATGCATCATATTATTCACTCTAACATACTAATTCAAATTCTAATTACAATATTGCACTTATTAACTGTGATTTTAGTGTTACAAAGAAAGATAAGCAGTCTGGGTTTTTAAAAACATTAATTAGAATACTTTAAACTGATATTTATTATTAATTATGCTACATTAAATTTATTAACTATGGCTTAAGTGATTTGAAAAACAATAAGCAATGTGGGATTTTCCACAAGTAAATTAGGAAAAAATATATTGATATTTATTATTGATTACATTAAGGGTTTTAACAACGGCGATGGATTAATAATGGAGCAAACCATTATTAATCCATCGCCGTTGTTAAAACCCTTAATGTAATCAATAATAAATATCAATATATTTTTTCCTAATTTACTTGTGGAAAATCCCACATTGCTTATTGTTTTTCAAATCACTTAAGCCATAGTTAATAAATTTAATGTAGCATAATTAATAATAAATATCAGTTTAAAGTATTCTAATTAATGTTTTTAAAAACCCAGACTGCTTATCTTTCTTTGTAACACTAAAATCACAGTTAATAAGTGCAATATTGTAATTAGAATTTGAATTAGTATGTTAGAGTGAATAATATGATGCATTGTGTATCTCTTCTTAGACAGTATATATAGCCAAGTAAATGTACGTTTAAAGCATAGTTCTGACGATGGCGTAAGCCGAAATAGCTATCAACCTTTAACTTTTTAAAAAACTGTAGAACTGAAATACCTTGATATTTTACCCTATTTAAATCTATTTCGTTTATATACAAAGCTGCAAGCATGCATAAAGAATTTAAGCTCATTTTAATTGATTAGGACAAATAATATCACAATGTTTTTTCGAAACATTTAAAAAAAAGATGATTTACTAATGAACGTTTTAATAAAGCTGTGTACATTTTCAGGTTTCTTGGGCACGACGAAGACCCGGCGATGATAATTTGGAGCTTTTAACAATTGGGCAACAGACATACACCGCAGATATAAGGTATAAGTTGTGCTTTCTATAAGTGAATGTGTTCATCTAATGCTAGCTTAACAATATGAAATATATCTAGCGCACTGTTAGATAATATCTTTTAATGGATCAACTCAAAAGAAAAATGTTGAACAATGATTGTTTATAAGCTTTTATTACACCCACTCAGGCAATGTTTTTAATAATATAAGAACAACGAACTATTCATCATTTAAAAAAAATAGTCTTTGAATATTTTTTTTTACCTTTGCCAGTGTGTGAATGTGTAATTTATTAAAAAAAATATACAGTACTCATAATGACTTAAAATATGTAATACTTTATATTATCTAGTGCTTCTTTTTATTTCATTGCACAAATTCTCTGAAGTAATTGTATATTTAACAATTAATGGTTCACTGGCATTGAAAATGCATTTTAGTATAGGGTTAAAAGTTTACAGCATTTACCACTTGCCATAATAGGCAGTGATAATTATTATCATATGGACTTTGATATTTGAAAATGAACAGTTTAAGTTGGCTTGAGAGCTTAAGATCGCCATTCATTTTCCTGTGATTTTACATTGAAGTAACATTGATTGCTCGTCCCGAACTATACTCAGATTCTATTCGTATAATAACTAATTTCAATACACAGTTAATAACGTGGTGATCATGTGGTCTTACAAACAAACTAGCAGACAATAAATGCAGAGCGTGACGGTTGGACACAAAATAGTAGATTAACATTCTTTTGAGCACAATCGCCACAGTTCGCGTTAATTTGAAATATTTATTTTAAATTATAATTTAAATATGCAAAAAAATACCAACTCAGTTAACCTCGTTAAAGTAATATTTATAAATCGTTTGTTCTGTAACACTCAAAGTTCTTCATGCAGTGTAAAGTCTTCGCGTTAAATTCGATAGCAGCTGCCACCTCGATAAACATATTTCAACAAAGCGCGAATAATAATTCCATCCGGTTTATTCAACCGTAAATTCTGAGATGTGCCCAAAGGCATTTATTCAGAAGGTTATTATAAAGTTTTCATTTCACAAAGTGCCACAAAATTATTTCAAGGCAACGAACTCAAAGGTAATGAATGAATGTAGCAATATGGCTTTTTGGTGATTTATTATTATGTTATTTCCTTTCATCACAAATCGATATATTTAAGAGCTGCTGTCTCTTTAATTCAATTCAAGGATTTATAACGCTTAGAAAAATAAGCGGATCCGTCGGGTCATATGGCGCAGCGGTTAGCGTTGTTGGCTTCCGTGCCATATCTCATTCAGTACGAACAGCATTTTTTCGATCGATTTTCGTGCGAAGGCATGGGTGTTTGTAATATCTAAAATGTCCTTCCCACCCTTCCGATCCTTCAATAACTGAGCATACGAGAGTGATTAGTTAACCACTAGTCTTGTCCTACACTTATCCTTCTTACCCTAATACTCCCTTTGAAAAAAGAGAGATTGAGCAACTGAGTAACAAACAGTTCTCGTAGAAAAAACTTTTGTTGAGATACCTCCATTAGGAGGTCATATGCTCTACATTGGAAATGGAAATTAATACAAAAAATAGTTTATTAGTGTCAATACAAAAAATATAAATGTTAATTGTTAAACTGTTTCGGATTTTTGTGAGTATTTAATTTGGAAAAAATAATTTAAGCATGTCTTACTTTTCGATTATTTACTTTTTATATTATGTCCAATTTTTCTTTGAAAATTATTCTAAATTTTACACGTCAATAAAGTAAAGCTGTAAAATCAAACCGCGTGTATAAAAAAAAAATCTACAACAGAATCATTCAGTAAACAAATACACACCAAGTATATCCACTTTCAGTAATGTGTGCGTAATTCTACGGGTAGTTTTAGATTTACCTACGTAAGTCACTTAGCTTTCTCCAACATTGCAGCGTAATGTAAAAGCTCTCTACACTTTTGCACGCAGGTTCTCAGTGGACTTCCGACAGCCTGATAATTGGAGGCTTGTTCTCAAAGGAGCGAGATCGTACGATTCTGGCACTTACGAGTGTCAAGTCAGCACACATCCTCCCCTCATCTCCAGGCTCCAGCTCAGCGTAAATGGTCAGTACCATGCATATTTTGTTCTGTAGTTAGTTGATGCTGACTTAAAAAATATTTCAAATAATAAAAGGTCAGCTGTGTACATTATATAGACAATATAACATATTCATGCATATTGGAAGAATTTTTTAAAATAAGATACAAAATGTGTATATTTTTGTGTTTGTTTCTCGGTCATAATATTCGAAATGTTTACTCTAACATTACAGATTATGTATGATTAGCTAATTCAGATGAAGTTCATTTTTTTTTTTATCTCGCACGTCATTTCCAAGTAGTGTACTAACTAGCATACATATGTAAATCAAATCAAATGACGATGCCTGGAAGTGCTTTTTTTAATTTATAATAAACTGTTTAATATAATTATTTCAGAAATTTATCAGGAATGGCTTATCATTGACAGAAGTTTATAATAAATATTATTTTTTGTCTTGTTTACAATAACTCTACTTATTGTTTACTGAAGCTTATAAAGATAAAATATGATGTTTTTAAGGAATCTAAATCACAACTAAAAATCGAATACATAAATTCTGGATTCTAAATGCAGTGAAATAAAATTCTCTAAACTAAGAGTAACACAATTTAAAAAAAATCTTTTATGATTATCTCGTGCATCTTACTTTATGTTATAATATTAAGTATCAAGATTTAATATGTCATATTGATAAATTAGTTAAAGCAAACATGACGGACACGTTCGATTCTAATCTTGTAAGTCACGTAACGTAATTTTATCCGAGATTCGTGTGCTGATCACGAATTTTCAATTCATCAATAAAAGTTTATTATCATATGTTTGATTAAACATCGCATATTTATATTTTTACGATTCTTCTCTTAAATAATCGTCCAAATTAATCATCGTTTATAGCTCGACTTATTAAACATACGTATTATTTTTGAAGAATATGCCTTATCAATACTTTTCCTTCGCTTAAATACTCTTATTGCACTATTTAATATAATTAAAACAAAATTTGTTAAACTTATAGTACAATTTATTTTTAATTATGACTAGGAAAGATTAATATTGGTACTTCACTAATTTACATGAAAGACCACGGTTATTAACACAATAATGACGTATGACCTATCAAAGGATAAACATATACAGCGCACTTATGAAATGAGCTTTTATATGTAATTATAAGGATATAAAACCAGGCTTTCAATTAATATAAACGTCAACAACTCCCTAACTAAACCTTATGTGGGTGTTACCACTATATCAAAATACGACTAATTAATAAATATTGATGTAAAACCATTTGACGACTGATGGGTTAATAATTGTGGTACTTTCGATGGATTCAGCGGTAACTTTGAGAAAGTTCATTTTAATATAAAATTTAAAATAACTTAGATTATTCCACGTATTGTGCTACTAACTGTAACACGTGTTTCACCTCTTTCAGAGGCATTCTGAGATAATCTTACTTTCACAATGCTTGTTTCAGTACGAATAATTTTAATTTTAATATTCTCTTGTTAAGTGTCTTGTGGGGACTGCCAAGCTTCTTATGTAGGGCAGACAGGTAGAAACTTTAATATTAGAATAAAGAACATACATGATGTCTGAAAAGTAATAATATTTTGAGAGTTTGCCAATCACCTACTAGAAAACGATCATATTTTTTTATCAGAGTAGTAACGTAAAAATGCTATAAATAGTTAGTATCAACAATAATGAAGTATTATATTATAAATAATATACTAAATAGGACAGGCTGCTCGCCATTGCTAAATTTTCAATGGGCTTAAACCTTCCAAATTGATGCAACTCATTTGTATTTCATTTTGTAATGTAAATGTTATTTTTAGTATCATTACTGTTTGTTCTTTTTATTTCCGTTTTTATTTTTATAATATATCTTGTTAAAATATTATAAATAAAATCATTCGTATTTAAAAAATCTTTGTGAAAGTAAGATTGTCTGAGGATGCCTCTGAAAGAGACAAAACACGTGTCTCAGTTAGTAGAAAAATACGTGTAATGATTTATTTATTTTTTTATTTTATGTTAATATTTGTGGATTTTTGCCAAGCAATGTGTGTGATTTACGTTAAAATACGTAAAAAAACCGTTTAAGTAAATACGTTTTTTTTGTGATAGCAACACTAAATAACCTTTGATTTGTGTTGTGGTTTTGTATTAAACTAATAAATCTCTTCTTTGCCATAAAACAAACTGCGCACGTTATAAAAATGTAAGCATTTCGGTCAGGTGGGTCGTGTTCCGGTCGCTTGTTAGGGGATTATGACACATGGCATTCTGGGCATAATAGCCGCAAGCTTGTTCGGACAACTACTTGCTGCCTACAAATTAACATTTAATTTATCATCCTTTTGACATCGTATAATGGAAGAAAAAACGAAGAAAGTATAAGGTAGAATACGGTAATAATTATCATGATCCTCGTTTGTTTTCATGATACATTTATTATCATTGGTAACGTTCTCTTATCAAGGACATGATTTAAGAAATATATCTTTAGATAATTAAAAGTATTTTACTTATATTAATCAATTTAACCAATTTCAAAGATTTAGATACAATATTATAACCATGCACATTTGATCAATGAATGTGATATTTTTTTATATATCAAATGTATTGAGCTTTAAGTTCTAGGACGCGCTAGCGTCAAGGTTCTTCTAGTCTCTTTCATAGCTAATGTACTTAAAAAATCAATCAATAAATGATTGATTGATTTTTCAATGAACATTTCCCCACGGTGATTAAAAATATTTCCGATACGTTGCTGACCCTTAAAGAACCAATTGAAAAAATATGTTTTAACATTTACCGCTCTTTGATGGACGGTAAAAACCCAGGACGTATATTAAAAAAAAAGGTTTTTCATTTGGTTCCTAAAGGGCTAGCAACGTATCGGAAGAATGTTTTAGCACCGTAGAGGAAAATTTTAAGAGAGAAAAGTGTTTATGAAATAAAAATAGTTAGTTGACCGGTGTCTTTTATTCTGTCCAAACATGTTTCCCAAATTAAGATAAGTCATTCAAGCTTAAGAACTTGCAACAGCAGAAGATAAAAATCCAAAAAACGTTACAATTCAATTATGTTATACAGAGATAAATAATAGAAAAACATAAAATGCCATCTTTTTTTATCAAATTTAAATATTTTTTAAGAAACGAAAAATCATTTTAATTGACATATGAATCAATGTTACACCGTCACAAATTGTCATTTTAAAAATAAAACAATGCAAGATTACAGTGAAGGAATAAAATTTTAAATACAACATATAAATAAAGCCCAAAATCGTGTTGAAATAAGGATTAAATCCAACTAAATTCAAACATATTTCATCCGTTCACCACAGAGGCTATATCACTTTTTTGTCGTTAACAAATCTTAACAAAACTTTAAGCTCTCACTTGCGTAAGTTTTGAGTAAGCTTTTAAAATGTTTTGAGTCACGAAGTAACCTTCTTATATGAAATATTATCGCCTTATCAAACCTCCACACTTTAAGATAATGCTAAATTAGGTTCTTTTTAATAATAATTATGCTTAAAATATACATAAAATTTTTTTTTGGTACCCTTATCTTATGAAAGTGTGAATCCTTAACAAAGTAATAAATTAAAAATAATTTATGTTTGAACGGAAAGCATTAAAAAGATTAAATGAAATAATCTTATTTATTTTGTTTACTCTATTTTTTTATTGGGATGTTTTGTTTAGACATATTTAAAAGAATGTTTTCTTTTCATGTCCTCACTTGGAGTGGATAAAATAAATTAACTACGACGGATTAAAATAGAATTTACTTTTTCTGTTCTTGAACACTCTTTTTAGGAAAGTTAAGGTAAAAACGATACATTAAAAAACAGTTGCTTCACTTCGATTTGTGGGATTACGCAAGACATGAAAAACAACTTAATTATAGGTATAAATGTATATATATACACATCATTAGCATTCAAAATTATATATTTTTTAATACAAGCTTTATCAATACATATATGAATGTTGGCCTAACAAATAAAGATTTATTTTGCAAAAACACAAAGTAAAAACTACAAAACATTTCATATAAGATTTTTAAAAATATTGATGAAAATCTTAATATATAATGTTACGAGCGAAATTATTCAACTAAATTTCTAAGTACATATTCAAATGACTCTATAGCTCAAACGAAAAGAAGTAGGTTCCGTTGAAAAAATAATTGTGAAACTTTAAATTGTTTTTTTTTAAACATATCTAATACATTTTTTTACAAATATGTTTTTTTAAATTATTTTAGTAAGATTAGTTTTTAAATTATTCAACAAGTGTGTAAATTATGTATTAAATTAAGTCTTCCCAAAGGTCTTTTAGTATTTTTTTAATAACAAATTTAGTTCTTCTCAGTCAAAATGAATATTTATATTATCAACTGCAATAATGGCTGTATAAAATGGATTTTTTTACAGCTGTTTTCATACAACCTTATAGTTAATGATATTACAATAATAAAATTATTAAGATACATTGTGAGTGTTATTTTAATGAATTTGATTGATCATTCATTGATAACAAGGAATGAAGGACATTTAACATATAATTGATTACATGCCTTGACATGTTGGCGTTGTCTTTAAAATCCGAGTACGTTTATGTGTGAAAGAAATACATAAAAAAATATTAAATTTAAGCAAATACGCAATTTTTAAAAATTAGCAACTTCTTTTTTAATTTAAATATTCTATTTTTTATTCTGTAAAAATAAAAATATCTTTGCCATTCTCCTTGAATACATCTTATAATGTCGTTCTTTGAATAATTAACAGAAAAAATAACTTTAATTGTTAATATAACGATCACAATTTCTACCAGGACTGTATAGTCGTATAAAAAAAGATGACCTACTCCGAGGAAATTTTTCAATAATTTAATTTTAACATAAATATATGTATACCATCAGCCCAGTATGATATGTCAACACTTTTGACTATTTTTTTTGAATACACATAATATATTTCAAAAAATCGAGCTCATTCACGACTCCGCAATCGCGACTCGCGACTCCGACTGACCCATCGACTCCACATCCCTGGTTTTTACCGTTTAATGGGTAGAAAAGAATGTTAGCATTTAACAATTTGTATAAAAATGTATGTAAATATACACAAATTTTACAAAAACTTTATAGACCGCTTTAATTCATTAGTAGTGGTATTATTTATTTTATAAATTACTGTCATTACTGTTCCACGCTAAAAGTAGCTAAAAATTAGATTTCAAAGAACAAAGTTTATGGGAAAGTCTTTTTTAAGAATCGTCTGTGACTTAATATTATAGAATTAATGTTATTTCACTCGTATAAACAGTCACTCTGTGCGCAAATAAAGTTAAATTTATTAGAAAGAGTTAGATCATTTGATGAGTGGGCGTAGTAATATATTTTCCGGGTCCAAGTTCGATTGGTCAACATCATTTGCTTACAATAAGGTGCTCGGATGAACATTTTAATATATAAATTGATTTTTCAATTGACAAATATTTTTAAGACATAAAATATTCATTTGTACTACTTTTACTTTAAAATATCAGGAACGGTTTCGCTCTTAACAAACATTATCAACTGAAAATACAACTTTGCAATGTTATTTATACAAAACAAAATTAAATAAAAAAGGTGTAATAAACAATAGGTATTGAAAAGAATTTACAAATTACAGTATGAATATTATATCAAACATATGAATAACTGACAATAAATTGACTAAAATTAAAATTTTCCCGAAATCATGGAACCGGTTCTGGTCTTTTAAAATAAAATTACAAGTAGTACAACTAAATAAATATATATGTTTAATTTAGAATTATTTTCATTATGTACACTTTTACAAAAATCTTAAGATAATGAAAATAATTCTAAATAACTTTGAATTTCCATCAAGCACCTTCAGTCGAAATTCTAAATTGAATATATATATACAATTCCTTTTCATCAAGTATTGACAGTTATCACACTAAAAGTGCATTAATTGCAATAACAAATTTCTTACTTTATGTATACTCAAACAAGGTATGAAGTCATTGGATGTGAATTAAATTATTAAGGTAAAAAACATTAACCCTAAGTAATAGTGTATGACAATAAAACTGATTTTTAAAACAACTGTTTGTTTATTGTTTTAAATCAGTGGTAGAAAATAATAAAGATTTCAAAGAACTAAAAAGCACAGGTGTTTAGTTTTCAATTCAACCAATTTTTATAGCACAAAAAAAACATTGTTTTATGTCTGATTACATTTATTTTCGCGAAATGTCTTTGAGCTTATTTTCAAACTATTTAAAAATAATGAAAATGTAAATACAAGTTTTTGTTTGTCCTATAAATATTTTTCCACAAAATATGAAGCCTGAACGAAATATTTAATGAAAACAACTCTTTTCAAAGTTATTTGCATGAAAAACAAAAACAGTTTTATAAAACAGAGATCGGTTCACAGAGCGATTTGTATTTTTTGAACGATTTTTTGGTGTTATTGTTGATTTTTGTAAACACGATGATTTGCAAAAGAAAATGAGTTGGAAAATATTATGCTCTCGTGAGCTTTAGTATTTATATAAAGAAACATTTCCAACTAATTTACATGCTCTTACTACAGAGATATAGTACAAATCGTAATTTTCTCATGATATCAATCATTTAGTGATTTTACTGTGTTACTCTTATGTGCTATGAAGAAGGTAAAGTAACGTTTTTCAACATTTAATAAAATATGTACAAGTTTATTATAAATTAATTGTCAAAATTCCTAATCAACTGGCTTATTGATTGACAACTGACATAAACAATGTTTTACATCATTGTTTTATTTTTTGTGACCTAATAATTGTGTACTCATCTTCAGTTATCTCATTTTTTTTTATTAGAGAATAATTACATATTCTGATATTAATAAAAACGCAATATTTCTTGTACTTTATTTTCACTTTATTTAAAAATTTCAGGACTGGTTTCGCTCATGGCGAGCATTGTCAACATATTCTGAAAAAAAATATACTATTTAGATTACGTATACCTCAAAAGACTTATTTTTTTTTAAATTAAGCGGTTATTTCCACTAGAATTTTATTTTATTCTTACAGAGTCTTACTATGTATATGCAAATACAATCAAAACAACTAAGCATAAACAAATTTTGAAAAAAATAGCACCATTTTTACAAATCATAACTAAGAAATCTCTTCTTTGTACATATACATATTAAATATACAAAAATATAAGTTGTACAATGGATTGAAAATAAATAATGACACTTCGGTATTATTCCCATTTGCCTTAACATCTATTTAATAAAAAAAAATACGTTTTTTACTGTAGTAATTAATTGATTACAAAAAAAATATATTGTTCACGCTAAAATTTGATCAAACGTTTATTTTCAATGAGGTTAGCTAATTAATTTTACTTGTTTTCTAAGAAAATTTGTACATGTTATTTATTAATTCTATTTCTTTTATTTTGGTTTTGTTCAACTCAAACTATGTCAAGTGATTAATATTAATTGGTTTTCAAAAACAAATTCTAAATAAAAGTTAACTACGATTTTCATTTGTTATGAACCGAAAATTGATAATTAATTTTACACTCAAAAATATTTCGAAGGAATTCTCACGTCAGTTGTTAAGCTGGGGTTAATTTTAAATGACGATTCAATATAAAATAATATGTTTAATAAAATATATAGGTTTTCTAACATTCTGTAAAGTTATCACTTTAATAGTATAAACATAGTCAAGGATTGTCAAGACTGCTAAACTTTTTTTTTTTTTTTTTACCATGTCCGCTCCCAATATGGAGCCTATGGACTCCTAATGGAGTTTATCTCAACAGAAATGTTTCTACGAGAACTGCTTGTTACTCAGTTGCTCAACCTCTCTTTTTCCAAAGAGAGTAGGAATAGAAGGAAAGGGCTAGGACAGGACTAGTGGTTAGCTAATCGCTCTCGATACGCCCCGTTCATAGGATAGGATGGGTGGGAGGGGGGAATTCAAGACGTCACATACATCCATGCCTTTGAACAGAAATTCATAAATCGATTGAAAAGTCAATTTATAAAACTGCCCGTACTGGGATTCGAACCCGTGCCCTCCGTAGCGGTAGCCAACGATGTTGACCACTCGGCCACACAGGCGGCAAAAAAACTACGTTTAGCTTTTTATAATATTCAACAGAACAGGTTGCTTTTTTATCATGATATTATGAAGTTACGTATATAGTGCTTTTCTATGTTCTTAACCTTCTCAAAAACAAAGTCATCGCGATCTCCATGGGTCACTTTTAAAAGAAGATGGCCGTGCAAAAATAAGGTCATCTTTATTCAAAAAAAAAACACTTATCTGTACCAATTTCACTTTTGTTTAATATGATCAGGACCAGTTTCACTCATGAAGAGTATTATCAACTGATATACAATATTACAATGCTATTTATACTAAATAAAATAAAATTATTAGGGTGTAGCAAACAATTTGTAATGATAGGAATTTACATAAAACGATAAAAAATGTCAATCAGTGGCACTGAATTGACTATAGTCAAAACTTTTCAAAAATCAATCATTTTTATTCGCATCAAAGAATAATAATGTTAAAGTGGCTGCTTACGATAAATTCGAATGCAATCTGGAGATTTTTTTCAAAATAATTTGTAATGTAATATTAACAAAATTAATTACTAAATGGCGATTAAGCTACTTCCGGGTAACGCAGAAAACTATTAGACATTTAGAAAAAAAATAACAAGCCATATGAATTCTTACAAATAAAAAAATAAAAATAATATATTGAACGTAGATTGATGCAATGAATAAAATAATGGTAACGAACAAAAAAAAATCTCATTCACTAGAATCTCTTATCAGTTGATAGTATTTATTAGTGGCGGCCGGTCAATGTGGCATTGGATCAATGCACCCGTTGTATATGCAAGGGCGGTTATATTTCATGTAATTAATATTCAAACATAAAATTTATACTATTCACAGATTTAAATATTTTCTTGTAAAAATAAAATTTTCCATAATATTTATTATAGACAATAAACACATGAAGAATTTTAAAAGAGTGAATGGTATAAATGTTATTTTTGAATAATAATTCATGAAATATAGCCGCCCCTGCATATACAAGTGGTGCATTGATCCAATGTCACATTGACCGGCCGCCACTGGTATTTATGCATCAGTCATGAGTGAAACCGACACTGGTCATATAAAATTAAAGTAGAATAAGTACTAATGTGAATTTTATTTTTTTAATATAATGCTTTTTTACAGTGAACAGTATTAGCAGTCAACACCTTTTAAGTAATACATTTATCCAGTTTAAAATGTTGTAATAAATTATTACCGGTAGAAAATTAATAATTTTCTTAATTTAACAATCAGCGGCAGTAACCGTTAGTAGTTTTTTTTCAAGTCTTGTCCTAATTATGAGAATATAGAATTAGAAGAATATGGAGTTAGAATCGTACCCTATCAATACATTTGATAGGAAAATGAAATCCGTTTTTTTCGCAGTACTTTTTGTCAAAAATCAAACGTTTCATTAAACTTGATTTAAATATGTTACTTTATTTTAATATATTAAAAGTAATAACTTTTCAATACCATAACTTTAGATTCCTTTACAATACGTTACTTCTACTCTTCGGAGGTATTCTAAGTGATCACTCAGCGTATCGCTAGGTTATTGAAAACGTCAACAGTTTTCCAACGCCATTTTCCATTAGAGTAGCAATTTTGCAGGTTTATGCGAACAATGCTCGTCAATCTATGAATAGTATATATATATTAAAAATGCCTGACGCACGTTGCTAACCGCACAATCACCAGCTTTCTACATGCGGTGTAAAAATAATTGATTTAAAAATCAATTTCATTTTCGTTTTATATTATATTTACACTACAGACTACAGATGCAATTATATTTGGTAGTCTAAATTAAAATCGTTTACACTTTTAACAAATCTCAAACGTTTTATATCAAGCAAACACGACGTTCAGAAATTTAACAACGGCTTGATAACAAATTTAAAATAAACAAGACGTTATCAACACAACAAACTAGCTTTCAATTATTAATTAAAATAAATTGTATTAATTTATTATTATAAACATATTTTACAGAGATGGATGGATTGAAAAATCGTTTGAATAAGAAATTATACGGCTTTTAAAAAAACACACATTTTTTTTAATTGTCTAAGATTTTTACATTCGATGGATTTGGCGGTAACTTAGTGGAAGTTCATTTTAATATAAAATTAAAAATAACTTTGATTATTCCACGTATTATGCTACAAACCGTGACACGTGTTTCGCTTCTTTCATAGACATCCTCAGATAATCTTACTTTTTATTTTTATACTCAAACAATGAAAATAGTCACTTTAACGGTGTTAAATGAGAATGAGATTATGTGAGTAAATAAAGAAAATGTATTGATAAGACTTTATTTATTGTAGATCAGAATCGGTTTCCCTCATAAAGAAGAATATTTTCTGATGAAATATAAAAGGACTCTATTTAAACAAAATTAAGTAAGACTCGTCATAACAAGGTAATAAATATAAGTAAATAATTATGCACAAAACTTAGATTTACTTAACTTTGTATAGATGAATTTGTATTATTTTAAATGTCATCACTTGGTAATACTCGCGATGAATCTATGTATAATAAGCAATGTGGAAATAATACAAAAGTTTTTTTATTTTTTTAAGAGAAACTATTTATTACAACAAATTTTTAAATTTCATTGTCAATACTTGCTGAAAAGGCATTATATTAAAAAAAGAAACACCCATTTGTACGTATTCTACTTTTATTTTATATGATCAAAATCGGTTTCGGTCATCACTATCATTTTCAGCCAGTCAGTTGAAAATGCTCGTGATGAGTGAAACCAGTACTAAGTATTTGGTATTTCATTAAATTTCTATATAATGATATGTACCTCCATCAATAATTTTAAATCAATAACTTAAAAGTCAATAGGATATTAAAACTGGTCATGGTAACACTGTTTGACAGTGATATAAATGCAAATAGTGATTACTTTTATAAATACCATTTTTTCAAGATATCAAAATGTTAAACATTACTATCAAAATCATACAATGATTGAATGATTCAAATATGTTGTTGCCATTTTACAAATTCCTTCAGATCATCATGTTTTATTACAACGGTATTTTTTTAAGAGAAGCAGATTATTAAATCAAACATCATTATGAAAACTAAGCCATCAAAAATTATCTGTATCCGAATAAAAATAGCATAGATCTTCTGAAAGATACTTCACCTAGATATTATTTCATCAGTTGTAGCAAGAAAGCACTTTAGATAAAAGCTTCAATTTCAGCCGAAGCAAGATTGGTGAAAAATAAATTCTACCTATTATACAAAGAACACCCCTTACATACTCGAATGCACAGTCAACGGTCGTTACCGAAGTCATCAATTACGCCCCCGCAGTATAAGTTTGCACCCTGCAGGAAAAACATCAAAAACCACGGAGAGAAACACATTTCCATTTTAATTTAAACATCAAAATATAAAACTTTACGGGGTTTTAATAAGACATCTCCACTACCCTTTCCAAAAGTTTACCCACTTGACAGGGAGAAAAAAATAGGAAAATTTGCATCGTATTACGGATGGGAATATATTCTAGACTAAATAAGCTCATCAGGAGTTGAGCTTTTCTTTTTGTTTCGTTTTGTTAGTGCTTTTTTTTATGAAGTGACAGAAAGATTTTATAAAATCATTACTAAAAATATATAGCAAAACAACTACAGTTTTTATATAACATTATTTCATTATGCTAATTCAATTATGAAGGTTAACTCGTTTTTTAATATTTTTGAATGATATTATGCGAGAAATCTGTTATATATTATAATTTAATATGCAGTGTAAAAAAAGCGAAATATTAATAATGAAACAGTTTCCATGCTATACTGGCATGTTTTTTTTAAATGATAATCTGTTATACAACTACAACGTCCGTTTCATCTAATTGATTGTGTTTTATTTTTACAAACATTATATTATGCCATTTACCGTTAAATTTTACTAAATAGTATACGCTTATTATTATTTTGCCAGTATTCAGTATTAAGACTTGCATTACAGGTTAACCAGCACATAAAATAATAATCTCTTTTTACCGAAAAAATATTTTATAGCGAATTGAGAACAAACGTTTTTTTCTGCAAGACAAATTATTCACACAATGTATGATAAGTCTTAATGATGACTGAATTTATTTCTTTAATGAGAAAATATTTGTATTCCTAAAATTGTTTGGTTATTTTATGAAATATCATTTAGGAGAGTATACCGAGAGTATCTATAGTATGTAACTAATGTTTTAAATTCATCAATAAGTATATGGACAACTTTCCAAGCTCGACGAGGCATTGACATTGAAATATGGAAATTAATGATTATTTAATCACTCATTTTTATATATCATAAATGGTAATGGGAAGATTTTTTTACGATGTATTAGTAATTGAATTTTTACGGTAAATTGCAAGCTCTAGTAGTACAACACCTAAGACAATCATTGTTGCGCCTTTTCCCTGATTTTAAGTTGCCATATTTTTGACTGAGCAATCATACAACTATGGTTTCCATACCTACAAAGGTCGTGCTTACATATTATTTGGAAAAAATAAAAATATAATAAACTCTCAGAATAAATTTTCAAAAGACGTACAGTGGCAGTGGAATTTTTTTTTAATTATAAGGAACATAAAAATGAACGTTCTTTCAGTACTACGAAATTTCTACACAACTTAACATTTATATACTGTAAATTTCTTGTAAACTCTATTTGATATTTCCTCGATTTTTTTTTCGATTCTCATTTGCAATCAATCATTCTCAAAGACTAGACCTCTTTGATGTTAGTTTTTTTTGTGTAAATAAATTTCTTAGAAGCGAAAAACGAATCGTTTTTAAAATTGAGAGATATTTTTATTCTTGTACAAATAGACGGTAGATTTTGCTCTCCCACTTTCGTAAAATCAAAAATTGCGTACATTATTTTGCGGTATAGACACGCCTTCCTTATAAAATAATAAGCTGCACGAACAAGGAGCGATATCTTTTACTCAAAAGTATTATATAACTATGATTTAGAGGTATTATTAGGTCGTTGTATAAAAAATAAGCTAGATTTTAAAGTAACGACAGAATTTCATTTCACCATTTAAGAAATACGAAGTATATTTTGAAAAGAAATGTTTAATTTATGGCGTAATATCCTGTTTTGATAACTCTATATTTACACATGTGAAGCAAGATAAATATAATGCATATTTATTAAGTAAAATTACACACCACTTTGACAATATAATGTTTTTATTAGGTTTTACCGTACACACGATTTTTGGTATCAGTTGAATTTAATTTAGATGCATTTATTTTGCTATAAATATTTCTAACAGAAAGAGCTGAAATGTCTAAAAAGTGGATTAAAATATAAACAGCTACATTCTCATTAAATGTAAGAATTTAGAATGTTGAAAACTGTTTATTATCAAGAACGATGTTTAAATAATTTGTTAACCAAGTGAGTTACGACATTTAAAATAAATCAGCTTTATTTATTTAACGTATGTATATTTTTCTCATAAGAAAGATAAAATACTTTTCTTTTATAATTAAAATCAGTTTTTTATTAATAGCAAACAAGCTATGAAGGACTTATTTAAAAATTTAAAAAAACATATGTACAAAGAGAAAACCATTTATTTTATTTATTTGGTTTGAATAACAAATAGCTAAAAACATGATAAAAATATTTGAATGTCAATTCGTTACAATCAGTTTGGTTCTTAGAATACTTATTTTTAAATAATATTTTTTTTTTAATTAATCTATGATATTATAAGACACAAATACATGTGTCTGTCACAAGATCTACTTGCGAACTAAAAACAGTGCTATTTTAAACATTCGTCTTTTAAGATTATTTTTACTGGTGAGCTATATGGATTACCTACTTCTGAATTAAACATGCCTTTCTGTTGACAACGGTGTAAAAAAAAACAATAACATCAGTAACATGTGAGTGTTACATCAGGTGTTCACGATAATATTTTCAACATTCAACTTTCAACATAGTAGAGTTAACACTCGTGTATTCTAGGCAAAATCAATTAGTAATGAAATAAATACACTGTCTGCCACCTGACGTTCTTGACACAAAATGTTTATTTCAAATTTTGTATGTAATATAAAACTAAGAAATTAAAATAAATCATTGATATTACAGTGTAAATGTTATACTTATTGTTAAAACAAAAGGCAATCTGTTAAATCTAAAAAAGTAATAGAAAATATTGATTAAAAATTAAAGATGATACTTCAACTTATTTTAATCTGAGTATAGTAGTGCAACACGTGTTGAGGATATTTATGGTGGACATGTTCCGATGTGTTGAGATTTTTTGTCCTAAAACAGTATTTTCCTTTGAAGGCACAGCTTTCAACTAACAATATAATCACAAGAAAGAAACAGTAAGGAATAATCCTCTTATTAAGTCCACTGAACGAAGATCGATGAAGATATATAATCCAATGAAGGATTTTAATAAAATATAAAAAATAAATAAACATCATTAATAAAAGAAAATATTGAACCATGTGTAATAAATTGGGATTCAAAATTGATTACACATATTTTTTTAAGCCAATCCAAGTTCTCGGTGAAATTAATTATATTAAAACTAAAAATTAAAAATAACAATGTAGGTAAATTTATTTTTTAATACAATACAATAACTGATAAAGTGTTATAATATTCCGATGTACCTATCATAATAAACATCGGAATAGACCAAAAATAAGTTTGTTTCGTCTTTTTAATTAGTAGTCTAATGTCTCTAGGGCAAAAGGCTTGACATAATAAGGAAGACGAATTATTTATTGTCTTCACCATTTTTTTCTAAGTAACGATACATACAAAACAAGTATTCATGTTAAATACTGCACCTTGATAATAATTATAAAATATATTTTAATAATAAATAAATGCATACAAATTCTAGCGTTACTTAAATGTATTGAATGAATAAATAATATTCCATATGAAATTAAACTTGATAAATTGTTTTTTCTACTTATTGTGTTTCTTTGAGAAGCATCATCATACAAAATATCGCACATTTAAATGACAAAATAATTGTTGGGATTTTGTTCTGTTCTATTGGACGCAGGGAGGGGGTAAGATACAGAAATTAATAGTATTAATTGTAAATTTATAACTTACTTCAATGAAATTACTACATATATACGTTAATTTATCTTTGTGCATATTTTTTTGAACATTTTTATCATTATCCGTTTTTGTTTTTTAGAAAGAAATAATACCAGAATTGACGGGCCGGAAAAATCGTTACTCCTACTTTGCAAACTCTTTATTCAGAATCGACGTTCTTTACTTATTTCATATTACATATTTTTTTCAGAAATCATTATTGCGACTCAAAAGAGGCATAAAATTTTCTCACTGGCAAATTTTGTACTTAAATTTTCAACAATTAATTGTTTTGATATATATTCGTTATATTTTTCTCACTAAGATAACTTTAATTGCTTTTTAATTTTGTATTACATCGTTACATCGTAGTTGGATTTATTTGTAAGAAACCTAACATGTTAATTAAACACTTTTTATGGCTTCATTGTCAATATTTGGTGAAATGGCATTTTATTAAAAAAACAACAAAATACTCTTTTATAACCATGAACAAGTAAAAAAGAGTGTTTTATAATTTTAATTCACTTAGTTTATCCTTAACTTATTGTCAAATTTAAGTCTGACTTAATTGTATAAAATAAGTAACCGTGTTTTGTTTTATTTATTATCAAACGATAGTGCTTGTGACAAATGAAGCTAGTCATGATCGTTATAAAAAATATTAAAATATTAAAATAAAACTAACGACTATTTTATATATAAATAAATATTTATTACTTTCTATCTGCCTTAAATATAAAAATCTAATATTTTTATCAAATACAAATAATTATGAAATTTTTATGTCTACATTATGTTGTGGTTTTTTTTAACACTTTAGTTAAATAAAAAATATTTTTGACACTTGATTTTGACGCTATTTTGAAGAGAAAAATTAATCGATTAAGTTCAATATGTGTTTGTTAATCATTTTTTTATTATAGGTAAACAGATCAAAACCTTTTGTTACTATAATTATAATAAAAAAGGTTTTTTCCTGAAAATTTCCGTAAACAAAAAAATCACTGATTGAAGTTTTCGTTTAAAACAGGTATTTGAGACATTTCATGTGTCTAGCATTTTTGTTCTGATTTTGTACAACTTGCCATGTGTTTTATAAAGAGCGGACACAAAAAGGCAACACTTCAATGAAAGCCTGGATTAAGAATGTTGAGATTGAGGCTTAGTTTTGGAAAGCGGTTCGTAAGTGGTGCTTGCTTACTGTAACCCTGAAGGTTTTACTCTTGTTGTAACAAGGCAAAAAAATAGCCTCAAAAGCTCTATCGAGCCGTATTACTTGAAGACTATTTGACTATTTTACAAAAACGGAATTATTTACTATAAATGATTAAGATAGATGATTTTAAGGGCTGAACACAACTAAATATAGCATTAAAAAAAATACAAAACTACGAGAAATCAACGAATATTATTTTTTTATACTTTATTAAAATACCTACTAACTGAGTATATTTACAGCATACTTTTTGTCTCTATTTTAGAAGAAGATATTTTGTAAGAAAACAATAGTACTTCATGATACTCAAAAACGTTTCGGATGAGTGGTATAGGTCTAGGGCTTCTTGTTAGCTCTTTAAATGCTGGGAAGTGATATTATGGGAGTACTTAGCGGGCCGTAAATTTCTTTGAAAACTAAAACGTAATAAATATGTTGAAATTATATCATAAATACTTAAATAAACCAAATCAATGTAGAGTGTCATTTGTGCCAAAATTTATAGAAAAAAAAAAATTCACTAAACACCATGAAAAATTCACCAATTCAATTATACAATCAAAGTAGTTTCATACCTAAGTTTTTTTTTAACAACAAAATTTTAACAGTTCTGACCCTGGGATTCCAACGTATCTCAAAATATTTTATACAAACAGTGGTAAATTGATTAGCACTGCATAGTGGCGCGTTTTGATTGTTCGACGAAGTAATTTTTAAAATCAATATAATATTGTTAATATGTATAATTTGTCAAACCTTAGTATTTCATTATAATTCTTAGAGAGAATTGTGTGATATTTTAAAAAGTATTGATCTTGAGCGTAGAAACATTCATTTTTTATGGCCAGCCCTGCGGGTACGAATTGCTGCTGTCGTGAAATGCGGGTGCTGTCAATATTTCTGAATATAAAATGTATATATAAATTTGTTTATTTCTTTATGAATTTATGGATCTGTATTTAACTGTATGGATGTCCAATTATTATAATATAACAAAAAGTTTACTCACAGTATTTCCACTATCCGGTCCATAGCGCATCGTTGTTGGCTGCCGTAATGGAGCTCACGGGATTAAGTTCTAGTAAGAACACATTTTTTCAATCCATTTATCCATTTCTGTCCAAATGCGTGGGTGTTTGTTGTTTCTTAAAATTACCTTCCACTTTCCGATCTTTGAATAACGTACCGAGAGGGATTAGTAAAACAATAGTCCTGTCTTCTCCTATCCTTCTATCTCTCATAATTTCTTCAAATAAAATTAATTGAGCGACTGAGTAACCAACAATTCTTTTAAAAAAAGTTATGTTGAGATACCTGCATAAGGAAGCCATGTGTTCCACATTGCGATCAGATATGAAAAAAAAAAAACACTTTCCCATCGGTCGATCATCACAGTTTGTTCTAATGACAACCATTTATTACACTTTGAATCGCCCTTTTTCTGGAATAAAACTTAAAAACATAATAAATATTTTCAAATAATTATGTCAATATGTTAATTATTCAGGACTTAAACAAATAAATTCATCAAAATTCGATTAAAAACAATCGATTATCGTAAGAATATTTTTTTATGTCAAACAAAAATACTTTCATTAAAAGCATTTTCTTATTGTGTGCTATTTCCGAGAAAATATCAATCACGAATCTCTGGAAAACAAAATTTTGTCATAAGTATGGTGACAAACTAAATAATTGTTTTTAACCATTTTCAGAACCGAAGAAATATAAAGAAATATTTTGTTATATTATATGAATATTTACTAAATATATTTTGTGAGCAGAGTTTGATTAAAAGCGTATGCAATGTTAGAAGTATTACGAAATTAAAATATGTTAACCAAATGAAGGTTTTTTTATGTTTCATATAAAATATTATCTATATTTTGTAACACTAATTACACTTTTAGTTAAATTTTTGTCGTTTTGACCTATGGTGACATACCTTTGTTGGATGAAATACTTTGTTTTTTTTTTGTTTCATACTTTTTCATTAAAAAAATTCCGCACGTTCTGAAAATATGAGATGTTACGTACTATTTAGAGATTCAGTAAAAAGAGATGTCTATTTGGAGGCGAAAAATAAATGGCTTAAATAAAAAAAAAGAAAATTATACAACAGTAAATTGCATGAATCAGTGATTTTAAACCAGTTGTATTAACATTAAGTTGTGTATAAGGTAGTCGTAATTCAACAGTAACCATAATCGTAATCTATTAATAATGTTTTAAGCTGTAACACAAAAACAAATCAAGACGTATTTTACATAACTCGTCATAAGAATGAATTATTAAGTATACTCATCATAGTGATTCAATGGTCTATATTATTTCAATACTCGCAAAGTTGGTTACAATTGAGAATATTTATTTTAGTTTCTGATTGCCCTGAATCATTAAATGATAAATTTTATTTAATGTGTTTTGTTTACAAACATATTAAAAAATGATTGTTTTGTAAATTAAAATAAAATCAATGTATTCATTAACAAATATTCAAAATTTGATTAAATAACAATAATATATTAATATTTCTGAATATAATGTAACTGATATATTTTTACTAAAACACTTATTTTAAATTCAATGTTGTTTCAACTTTATTCTATAACATAGTTTATACACTTTATAATAAAACACTTAAATCTTATTAAATCAAAATATTATTGATGTGAGTATATAGGAGTTTCTACTAAGCTGTTCGACTTGAATGAATATATGATTTTGTCCGTTGAAAGGTTTATAACAAGTTATGTTATAGACAATTATCGTAGCACAGAGGTAGGTGTTGTGTTTTCATAAAAATAATTAGAAAATATGTATTGAGATACAACTGATTTAAAAAAAAACAGCTTCTAAGTAAGTGTATATGCATATATAATATATGCATAGCAAAATACTCAAACGTAATCCCACGCTGCGGCAGTAGTGAATCACTGCACCAGATGAGAGTGTTTGAGGTCCGATGATGTCGTAAAAACAAAGTGGAAAGCAGAGGCCAGGCTTCTGAGTCCTGCGGGGGTTGTTATCCGCCCGAAATGCCCGAGCGCTCGTTACGGCTGCTTCGGCGAGGGTCCAAAATATCCCCGTCGTAGACGCTATGCCTGCAACGACGGCTACGACTCTACGATAGCCTTCACTGTATCTGAAATATTTTTGCGTTTATATTTAGGACGGCGGAATAAACTGTCTGAATCTGTATGGTATCCCGTAGACGTACTTTTTGACTCTCAAGTGTAAAGTTTTTTTTTTCAAATTTTGCCTAAGCTTTTCTATTAAGATACAAGTGTTCCAGAGTTTTTATACATAAAACATGGAATATAGGAGTAAAACATATTTTTTTGAAATTATTGCATGAAGGATAATATTTTTAATTAATATTTATTTATCTTGATATGGTTCTTCTCCTTTGTCCAAATATAGACTCTTGATCAAGAAATCTCTACTGGTTGTACGGGAATCACTGTTCTTTTATTTAGTCATTCAAACTTTCTTTTTTGAAAATATTAATGATAAAAGGTTTACTTTTAGGGTTTTCACTGTCTATACACTATCTAGCATTGTCATTAGTTGACAATGCTCGCAATGAGCGAAACCGGTACTGACTTTTTACATAAAGTGGAATAAAGTACAAAAGAATATTGTGTTTTTATTAATAAAAGGTTTAGAAAAGGACATCGCAAGAGGGTAGCTTTTTGCTCTTGCATTGTTTCGTTTTTAGGACTAAATAGGTGACAGGAAGTTTAAAACATCACAAATTATCATCGTCACCGAACACAACCCTTAAAAACAAATAAGCATAAGACCCCTGCAACATCAAGCACACAACGTTCACCAATCGACTCTATACTCGTGATGCCGCTTCTAATTTATGTATATTAAGTTGAACACAACATTACATTCATCATAAATATAATCCAAAGCTTTCAAGTCAGCATTTATCCTTTTTTCACAGAACATTACGACAGAAAGATGTACACGTAAGAAAACATCACAAATATCCTTATCTTTAGATATGACATAAGCTTCTACAGCATCCGAGATATTAAAGTGTTTATTAAGAAAGTCGATTCCTCAACCGTCTTACTAAAAGTCTTCGAGCTTGTAAACTCAGTGACGGAATTAAAGTTTCATTTCCAATAGTTTTAATATTCAAAATAATTAAAGAACACCGATCACAAGAACCTAAGCACATGTATTTTTTACTTTAACACTATTTACTTAAAAAATATACAAAGAAATAATAAAATCTACGTTTATTATAAAATTAAAAAAGTTTTATTGAAGCGACATCAACGCTAACAGGAAGTGATGTAAAAAATGAAATGATACAGCGGCAAAACGTCTTTTACATTTTTTATTCATCTGGTGATAAATAAACTTCTATTCTCCATTTATAAATATTATTTTCATAACATAATAACAAGTTTAAGTACGTACTTACTATTCTAACATGACAATGATAGGCACCTGTGTTGAAAATAGTCTATATTAAAAAAAATACACAATTCCATAACTACAATCATCGTCATCTCCATGTATGTGAAATTTGAATTGCTTATCAGACAAACCAGTTGATATCAATTTTTTGATAAGTGTAAGAAATTTATTTTAACCTTTATCAGAAACTACAGTCAAATCTACTACAGTAAATCGTGAGAAACTACAGTCAAATCTACTACAGTCGAAACTACAGTAAATCGTGAGGCTTTTGATAGAGTGTTTTCTTGTCACCAAGCCTAAATACCACCTTAATAGAAAATCGTATATACGTTAATGAAAGTTATGTAAATATTCATGTTTTTTACAGATCTGATTTAAAAGCAGTCAAATTAAGATTTGATAGAGAATAGTTTATCTTTTAATTCAATACTGATGATTCAAGTCATTAAATACAAGAAATTGTAACAATTGAATATCAAAACATTGTATTTGATGGTCTTATTTTTTTCTTTTTAGTGATGTAAAAATTGTTATTTTTAAAGAATATACAAGAAAAAAGTAATTTCTTAAGTAATGTATAAAAATGTACACAATTTTGACGATTCAAATTTGATAAAATATAACAGCATAAATAAGTCAAAAACACATATTTTGCTTAAATTACAATTATTGCAGATTCAGTTGTTAGAATATTACAATATTTATCTGGGAATATAATATAAACGTGAAGAAATATTCGTTTGTAAATATTTTTCGAACTACAATAAAATATTTTTTATGAAAGTGAGCGGACTATTGGTGTGATTTAAATTCATTTTTTTTTACTTTGGGTAACATTAAAATTAATTCTATATTTTTTAATAAAAATCTTGTCTGGTTTATCTCACCGCGATAAAAAACAATTGATTCAAAATAAGGAAAGCAACTCTAAAAAATTAATTGTTAGTAAAAAAAAAAACTGTTATATTTCTCTAATACAAGGCTTTTATATCAAAAATAAAATTAACAGTTAACCTTGACTATACATAAATGTCAAAATCGCATACATAAATAACATTATATAATAGTTTAGTTATAAATGATGAAATATTTGCTAGAAAAATATGACGTCAATTGGCCTTTGAGTTTTCTATTTTCTAACTGATGAAATTTTCAACGAAATCCACATATATTTTACAAATGGAAAAACGAAACACAAAACCTCCAAAACATCGAATACTCAGAATGGATAAAATACGTGTAGATACAACCATCGAGAAAATCATTTGTAAGCAAAACAGAAAATGAAACAATATACTTGTCGGAAAAATAAGACCCTTTTTTGTATCCCACCCAGTTCATTTAAATTTTAATAAAAATAAAACGGTTCTGTCTAGTAATACAAAAACCTCAGGTACTGGAAATAAATAATATGGGTTAACTATTGTCTGAAAAGACAAAAGTTTTGTGAATTTGAATAAAAGAATATCTTCATCGTCAATAATTATTGCCACCCTATTCTTTATGTTTACTCAAGCCATACTAAACGTAAAAACAATTGTGTTATAATGAAAATACAAATGGTAATGAAAATATATAAAAAAAAAAGCTGAATTAAAGTTCGAAATTTATTTTGAAATGTTCTGAATAACGACTGCTATAGGACATAAAAACATGTTAAAAACTTACTTTTGAGCTTAATAAAGTCTTTTTACTTGATAGATTATGAATAAGATGTTTTAGTTTAAAGTTTTATATATGGATAATTTAGTGACAATCAGTTAAAAATAATTTTCGTATTGCGTTTAAAAAAAAGTTTGTTTCATCTTTTTATTAGTCGTACTTTTTTGTGTCAATAATCTTCTATTTATATTTATGTAATTCAGTTGATTATATACAATAGCTTATGCCTTTCTAACAAGAGCTAATATTTGACTTGCTTCAAACTAAATGTAAACTTTTTTAATTATATGTGGTAAAAAAATGATAAAACTAAGTACCACACTGTCATCAATTAAAGTCAACTTTCGATTGAAGAAAGCACCAATAGAGATATATATATATACTGGCTTTAAGTCCTAAATTGAACTAGTTTTATTTGTAATTTAATGTATCGAGATAACATATGATAAAACAAACGGTTTAGAGAATAAATCACAAACAACTCTCATAGTAAAATTTCTTTTGAGACACCTCCAAATACATATAATTGATGTCATGTTATAAACAATTACGTTTGGTCAACGCCAGCTCAAGTATTTTTAAATAACATAAAAGCTATTGTCTTCGCAGTAATTTAAGAGCGTGTGAAAGACAATGACAAAACTTAAAAACAATGGTTTTGAGATAAGGGTGAAAATATTTTGTATCTTAATAATTTTATATTTAAGACATATTATATTTTACGGCGTTTTTTACAGCTGGGAGACCAAATGTTGGTTTTATAATAATGTTGTTTTAGAAAAATACAGTTATTTTATGTAATACTATAATACATAAAATGAAAATTATATAATAAAATAAACGATAAATATTATTTTTTTGTAGTTTTTCCCTTGTTTCACCCTAAGCTTTTGAGTTAAGAGTATAAAATAAAACATTTAATATGAGATTAATGTAAGTAAGTAAGTAGAATGTAAGTAAATGGAAGTAAACGCTTGGTATAAAAATTATACTCAATAAATTTATTTATCAATATGAATTATTCTCTACCTATTTTTGTGATAGACTTTTTTACGAAACCCTTGTCTGCGAGGTTGGAGCTTTCTAAAAAAAAAATAAGCTTATGATTTTCTCGCTTAAGCTTTGTTCTTATGAAATATCTCTCTTGGGAATTTTCGATACAGCCTTTCCGATCAGGAGTTTTCAACATATTATTGGCTTATTTTGCGAATAAGGATCATAAAAGCCTGTTCTGTTCTTATGAAACGAAACTCTGAGATAGCAAAAATTGAAAATGGGATCTGAAACTATACACTTTTATCTGTTTTCACACACCCAATTTAAAAAAGACATTTTTCTATTTCAAAATATACCGTTTTAAAAAACCACTCTAATCATTGCAAAACTTTCGATAACTTAAATTATTAGACGTTGAAACATTTAATAACATATATTTTTTTTCAGTTTATCATTTATTTTAAAAATAAGTTATAGGTCGTAAAAAAAAATCTTGTCATCTCGTTTTATTTATTTTTAAATACATATAAGTAGTTTTGTAAACTAGTATTTTTTTACTAATAATCGCTATTATCATTTCGTTTTCTGAACTATTCTAACTTCCGAATGTCTTAACAATATAATACAAAATAAATTAAATCATACATTAACTAAATGACCAAATATTTCAAACTCAGAATGATTGACGTTAAATAATCGACAGTCAAAAACAAAGGAAAAGAAATAACGTGCGCAAAGAATAACGGATTGTTTCAAAAAATTTTCCAACATCATTGATTATTAGCGTTACACCATAAATTTCAGTCGACTCTGTGACTCCGGATAATATATGACAAGCTTTATCAGAATGAATTGGGTATCACACACAACCCTTAAGACCTTATACTAGCCTATAGAGATTCGCGCAATGAAGCTGTCTGGGCTGACTAAAGTAATCTTTACTTTTTTCTTTTGTTTGTTCAACTTTTTTATGAAGATTCTAATTTTATCGTCAGTTTGAATCTTGTCACCAAAATAACTTTAAAATTATAACGTTGATATATTTGATAAATCGTTATCAACCTACTCATTACAATTTACTTTAATTTTTGACGACTAAATATTAATATCATAGGCTTAAGAATTAATTAATTATAAAAAAGGAAGTTATAAAAAAATAATCATGATCAAAATATCATAATAATATATAATAAGAATCCCCATTTGCTAATTCCTTAAAATGTTTGTTAGTGACCTTTTTCACTAAATTCACTGTTTTTTAATGAGATTGTAAATAAATAGCATTTATTTGTAAAAGATCTTAAGCATTTGAATAATAATCTTTTTTTTCCCATGTCATATCATTTGAGCATATAGACTCCTAATGGAGTTTATCTCAACAGAAAATGTTTCTACGAGAACTGCTTGTTACTCAGTTGCTCAACCTCTCTTTTTCAGAAAGAGTAGGAATAGAAGGAAAGGGCTAGGACAGGACTAGTGGTTAGCTAATCGCTATCGATACGTTCATAGGATAGGATGGGTAGAAGGGGGAATTCAAGACATCACATACATCCATGCCTTTGAACAGAAATTCATAAATCGATTGAACAATCAATTTATAAAACTGCCCGTACTGGGATTCGTACCCGTGACCTCCGTAGCGGTAGCCAACGATGTTGACCACACAGGCGGCATAATCAGTTACTATCGTTTATTCATATTTTGTTATATTCTCTAAGAAATAATGTTTATATTTCTTTTACCAAATAGTTAGTACAACTATTTTAGTTTAACTATTTCTTTTAATGAATAACTTTACATCAATATAATTTAAGATTTTGACTGAAGGTGCTTGTTGGAATTTCAATATTAAATTTTAATATTTCAAACTATGTACATTCACACACGTTTTGTCACTAACGATCTCATATAAACACGATACATTCATTTAATAAGCGTAAGTTCATATTCATCCGTTTACATGAACGATTGAAGATGCCGTAAGGCAAAACCCGGGTCGTTAGTGACAAAACTTGTGTAAATTTACAGAATTTGAACGATTCAAATTTTATATAAATGTATTTTTCTACTAATCAAAAAGGATGGTGATAAGGCGAAAGCTCTTGTTATTAATAAATAAACTTTGAATTAAACATATGTTACTTTATTTTTTAAATATATTATACACATATATGCGATATTTGTTTTAGCTTCTTCAAGAAAAAAATATTGAAAGTTTTACTAATCGTGAGCCGAGTACTACAAGGTTCTATGTGGACAGCTGCACCAAAAAAGATATGGGCATCTGAAATTTTGAATGCTTCTATTTTGAAAATTATAAATGTTTCCAAGTTTTTTTTTTGATTGTATATATCAATGATAGTACTGGCATGATATAACTATTAATAAAATATTGTTAGAAATAGTTCTTCGTAGTTAATTATAAATACTTCTATTAGAACCTTGTCCATCTGAAATTCAAACAAACCGCCAGTGCTACAAGGTTCTAGCTGAAATGTGTATGAAAGCACAGGTGATTCAAAAAACAGATTTACGCTTTTTATATTAAAATAAAAAGAATTATACGGAAGATATCTAATGTGATCATTATTATTAAAGAAAATATTTAAAAAAATAGAGGATAAATAGGAAAAGGAGGTTTTTTTTTCGTAATTTGCGTTTGATGTCATTAAGTACTAAGTTAATATTATGAAATGTAATAATACCACACTGCAAGAATACAAAACATCATAATGGTAAAAAATAACACCATCATGCTGAAGAATAAAAATAATTGATCAAAATCAGATAATTGAAAAAAATACAGGAATAAAATTATCAAAATAAAAAAGATATCATTAAACCTATATTACATTCACACAAGTTTTGTCACCAACGACCCGGATTTCGCCTTTCGGCATTTTTAGGTGATCAAGTTGAAACCACAGATATCTTGCGACGCGCACATAAAACTACGGGTCATTGGAAATTTTAGCAAAATTTCGACTTCATATTAATACAGCATGTAGGTAATACTACGCTTAAGACTGCCTCATTATTACTTTAGTTTAGTCAAAAGTCGACACTTAGAACCTTGCTGTACTCAGTTCGGGTAATGTGGATGACTAGAGCATAAATTCAATTAATTTAAAAATCAAGTATTTATCATATAAACATTCAGCTAGCTCACATCACTCAAGTGCGTGACTCCAATAATGTCACATGCGTTCTTTGGTCAAGCCATACTATTATGAACGGCTGGATATACCCAAATAATGTTAAGTTATGAGTTATGGAGATAGCCGGGGACTGCGATACGGCAGGGTTAAAACGGAAAGTGACCAAAACGTCTAGGCCCATTCTGTTATTTATATTGTTCTTTGCTAGAAATAATTCCTCACAAAAAGACGATTTTGAGAAACATAACATTTTTTGCTTACGAAAAGCGTGTTTGATTTAGGCCGTTTTATTTTCCATTATTCATGAGTTTATTTGATAGCTGACCGGAGCAAGAATTTAAAAAAAATTACGAACATAAAAATAATAAAACGATTGATTTATGACATTGCTTTTTAATGAATGTATTACGGTACTATTTTTTGTGTTTCCTAAAATGTAGTATATTTCACTTAATTCTAATTTTGATTATTTCTTAATTCAGTCATTTATTTAAGTAGTTAAAGCTGGCAGACGTTTCTACTAATCGATTGCGGTAGCCACCGGTCAAGATTATAAACATTTTTTTTTGTACGTTGATTAATGAGTTTCTGTCCAAAGAGATTCACGCTTGTGCAGCTTACATTTATTATTTTGCAACGAATCAATCCTAAAATATAAAATGTACAGAGTTCGATCACATAATTACAATGCCTTTTCTGTAGAAATATATTTATTATTGATTTACAATAAAATAAGTTCTTGCATTGTCGAAATTATTTTATTGTGAATTGAGGAGAAATACAGACATATTATAACGTCAGTTTATCGTAAATATTTATTGAAAATAAGTAGCTTTGTTTTTCGACTATGGTAACATTAAGTCACGCATTTTTATTATAAAGTCAACTGTTATCAATAACCATAAAAACCACATTTTAAACTCACATATTATAAGTGTATCGTAATAATTTACGTATTTGATTGTATTATATTCTTCATTGTTTGTGTATTGGTATTCTTGTTTAATTACAAAAAATATTTTTTTATTCTACATACAAATTGAACGGCCGACTAACAATAGTATGTTTGGAATCAAAATGAAAGTTTTAATCTGCGGGACAAATATTTACAAATATATATTATTTGTCTTGTCTTTAAAATTATATAGTTGATATAATTTCTTTTCTGGCAACGTATTTTGATTCTTAAAATTATTATACACAACGAAATACACATATGTTGTGCTATTTCATAAAATTGTTATTAACAATTTATATAAAATATATCCAAAGTGTCTGTAAATACAACTCATTGGTGTATAACATCCATCAATAAGTCAATGGGTAAACTTAAAATTAATAATAATATTTTTTTCTCAGCCAGGTAAGCCAAATAGGCATAAAATAAAATTAAAGTGATTATTTGATCTCACTTTTCCATACATATGTTTATAAAAAATACATGCTTTAGTATTTACGACGTTATTTTAAAATTACTCCCTAGTAGAAGAGAAAATTTGAAAAAATATAAAAAAAACGCGTTTTTAAATCCAGCACTTTAGTTATTTTCAATGAGATTTCGTTAGTACTGAATTGGATTGTATGAGTTTATATTGGTACATATATTTTACTGATAAACTTTGTGATGTGAACTCGATTTGTTTTTTAGCTCCTGTTGTACGTATCGTAGAGGCCGGTGGTCGCGAGCTGCGAGATAAGTACTACGAGAGGAACAGCACCCTAAAGTTGGCTTGCCGCATCAGGCACTTGCGGGCTCACGCTGTTTTCTGGGCACACGCTGGCAGGATTCTAAATGACGACACATTGAGAGGCGGCGTCAGGTAAGGCGAATAATAAAATCAATTATTTATTACTTTACAAATTATATTTATCGTACTATGTTGTCAATATTTAATATTAATAAAAATAATATTGAAATGTGGAAACTTACAAGCTGAAAAAATGGATAGGTTTTTTTTATAAAACGATACATGAATAAAAAAAACCGTTTTTTTTACTAATTTCATTTTTTTTTTAAGTCTGTGGTCTGCAATATCTTCAAAAAATATACATATTTAAGAAGGTGTTGGTGAAATAACAATAATAATTCAAATTAAATGAAATAAGTGCTGAGATTTCAACCGATTTTTTTTTTTTGAGATCTTAATTAACAATAAATTGCAATATGTACTGTCAAATCTTATTATTAAAAAAATCCCTCGATATGTCTTTTTTGAGAATGTTTATTTTTCTGTAGCTCTCTTTTTACTTATGACCGGCAAAAACAACAATCAAGTCTGAAAGTTTTTTTCTATGTGTCCTGTTAGTTTCGAAAAATAATCAAAAGCCTTTATTTAAACGTAATAACTTTTTTTTAATCGTATTTAAATGTAATAAAATATCGTCAAAGCTATTAAAAAACAGTTGAAGTATGCATATGACCAGATGGTGTAACAAAATGACCCTGAGGAAAGAAAGGTGTTTTTATTATTTCGTAAAATACTTTTGGCCATTTTTTTCGTTCAAAGGTTTCACCGTGCGCTAGGTAATTATTGACCTTTTTTTTATTCTTTGCTTCTCTGTCTAACCCCACAGGTCTGTTTTATTCCGATTCTGTCACATTGCCCAGTAGAGTTTCCCAGAATTTTGATAAATGAGATTTTATCTTTTTCATTTTTTTTACGTTTATCTCAAATTTATTTAGGAAACTTCGCTTTCGTTGAGGCAACATAAAATAAACGTTAATTTAGTTTTTGTGTTGTACATATCACTCGCAGGAGTGTTTTGATATTTCAACACTCATTCTGTAAGAAAAAAAAAACACTTTTTGTACTGCATAATTCAAGATTATTTATTAATGTCATGACCAGATTGGTGAACGTTATTAACTGATAAAATATAAAATTATAGGTTTTTTATATATAATAATAAAAACTTTAAACAAAATGTACCAAACAATTTGTATAAGAAATTATAAATTATATTTGCATAAAATGTTTAGGGATTCATACGACTGAATACTTAAAACCAGATTTAAAACTATATAAAAAATAAAGGTATTTAATATGAATAGAAAATGTGAATCTCATACAATATAAACAATAGTTGGGCTAATTACTTAATAAATATTATTCATTCCACATGCCAAGAGATGAATTTGTACTGTTTTTTTTTTAATATTCCATAAACTTGTGCAAGTATCACACTAGAAATGACATCTCCTTAACTCGCAGAATAAATTTATATTTCAACAGAAAGAATATTTTTTTTAATGATGCAATTTTCTTGCCAATAATTATGCATTTATTAAGAAGTTAATGTCGTGTTTAGTTCAATATTTATATTTTATGTATAAAAATAATGCTTTCTTTTCATTAAAAAATAGTAGCACTCGTATAAAACAAAAAAAACTTTATAATCTATCAATTATTTGTATGATTTATTATTCTCGTTATTTCGTGTTTACACAAATATACTGTTGTTGTTTATAACTGTATATTGTTGTTTATAACTGTTCATTTTTGTATAAATAGCACTGTTAAATTATATTTCTTATCAGTTGACGATGCTCGTAATGAGCGAAACCGGTCCTGACATATTAAATAAAGTGGAATGAAGTACAAAGGATTATTGTGTTTTTACTAACAAATATACTTGTTTAAAAAATAACAAAATAGATAATCAAAATAAAACTAAGATTTAAATATGTCAGAAAAAGTTCTTCTTAAAATTTTAATTTATTATCAAGTGTGAAAGATAGCTGACTTATTTATGTAATTATGGATTGTAATTTTCATTTTATATGATTTGTAAAAATTCGTTACAAAAATTTCTTAGTTGTTTATTTAAAGATTTATTACCAACAAAACAACAGTTATATATTATTTATGAAATACTTTTTTGTTTTATAAAATGTTCTACAAGACAGCCTAAAAATGCAAAATGGCACAAATATAATAAAAACCTGTCATCTGGATGTTAAGTTATAGTCATTTGTTTTCTCCTTTTTATAAAAAGAAATGTCCCTTATTACGATTACATAATCTGAAAGCAACATATTCTATTGAAGTTCCGAAAATACAAAGACCAAAGCGACTTTTTTCCAGTAAATGTAGGCATATTAGAGAGATAATTCGCGTACAATATGTCTCTCTCGAAAGGCATTACTTTGGATGCATACACGTGCCAGCAGAGAGAGGGGCGTTTACTTAATGACAACATGTATTCGAAAGGTAATTTAACTTGCAAGGCATGTGCTATGTTTTTCGTATAATTATAAAATTTTAAATATTGTATTACTTTTATAAGGCAAAATAGCTTTTAATTTGAATTGCACAATAAGACTCATTAGACTTATAATATTAACAATAATAAATAAACTAATTAACTACAGTCAACGACATTGGCTTATATCACGGTGACGTGTTCAAATCCTGGTACGAAAACTTTTTATACATTGATTTTTCAATCAATTTATGAATTTCTGTTCGAAGGCATAGATGTATGTAAATTCTTTGATTTTTTCATCCCACCCATCCAATCTTTTTAAAAAATGGGGCTTAGCAAGAGTGGTCAGATCATTACTAGTTCTGTTCTGGCTCTATCATTCTAAACCTACTCTCTAAAAGAAGTTGAGCAACTAAGTAACAATTAGCTATCGTAGAAACTTTTCTGTTGAGATAAACTTCATAAGTAGTCCGTATACTCCACATTGTGCGCGGACATGGTAAAATGGTACGATTATGCTTGTTTTATAAACAATCAGTAATGACTTGAACTTATCTTGTTACCAAGTGGTCGTAAGCTTTGGTTGCTGTAATCAAGGGTTCAAATCCTAGTACGGACAGTTTTACGAATTTATTTAAAAATCGATGGATTGTGTTCAAATGTATGTGATGTCTTAATTCCTTCACACTTGTCTAATCCCAAAAACTGGACATATTGAGAGCAATTCACTCACAACATAAGACTCCAATTCGAGTATCAAATACTCTATACTCGAGAATACTCGTTCATTTTTGAAGTACTCGATACTCGAGTATTTTGAAAAATATTTGTGTAATACTTGTAATTTATAAATGAAGATTTGTTTCCAAATTTTATTTACTTATTTAATATATATAATGTTTAACAGTTGCGGTTAACTAAGTCTTGTGCGTGGATTTTATAATTAGGTAATATATATATATATTTTTAATGGTATTGTCCAGTTTTGCCGTTGACAGTTAGAATCATTTAAACAGCGGAAACTAGATGTACTAGTTAATTCATTTTTAACTATAAAACCAACTTCCACAGCAACAGAGAGAGTTTTTTTTCTCTTGCGGGAAGTATAAAAACAAATCTTCGAACCAATTTAAAAATTGAGACGTTTAATTCTCTATAGTTTTTGAAATGTATGTTTAATAAATTGAAATAAATGTAATAATGAAGTTAAATAAGCTTATTTATCAATTTATCATGTATTTATGTACACATATTTGAATCAATAATATATATTTTGGTACATCTGTAACTATTCGAGTATTTTAAAATTTTACTACTCTATACTCGAGTATTTGAGATGTCGAGTAATTGGAGTCTCTACTCACAACTACTGTAATCAGAAACATTCCTTATTTTCCTACAATCTAAAAAAAATTAGGTTGAGCAAGTGAATAAAAAGTTGATTTCGTAAAAAAACTTCTGCTGTGCAATACTTTTTTTTTAATATTTTCGTTGCCGTAAATAATTAATAGTAATTACCTAGCAGGCCGGCTATAATTTGCGACTATTAATTTAATTAGTTATTGACGAGATAACTCGTATTTGGCCTGTTGAGCACGAAAAAATTCACGAGATATCTCGTATGTGGCAACCATCGAGTTAAAGACTATTGCAACAAAATTTGAGTATGATCATAATAACATTTTTTCTCCACGTTTGATATGATAAAAACATTATTTGTGGCCACTGTATTTTGTTTATGTGATCTACTTAAAATTTTACTAAGCAGACAAAAGACTGCGAATGGCAATAGAACCATCCTCCGCCTATCGCTAAAATATCTGAACCATAGCAAATTGTATCATATTAACACAATTCGAAAAACTATAATCTTCAGTCAGATTGAGGTTCAGTTTTTTTTAAGCAGTTAAGATATAAGAGTGGAGCAAGAAAAGGTCTCTTAGTTAAGTACTGGCCTCTTTATGTCCTGATTTCAGTATTTGATAAGATAATAAGAATAGAAAAAGGAAGTATTGCGTGGGAAAGAATTAAAGAGAATTCTAGGAACCCATTATTAAATTGAGTTTTACAACTTCGGTCGCAATTTCCGAAAAATTCAATAAATAATACTGTTTTCTGGACAAATTTGCATTTATTCAACACTAGCTTCCGCGTCCTATTTCAAATAAAAATCATTGATAAATAGTTATTTTTTTTAGTGTAATAAATCAGTAGCAAGCGTTGTTTTCTAAATTAAATAATACAATATGAAAAAATGTGTGCTTTTAAAATAGGATGACAAAATTTACTTTAAACATTGACTTTTTGTTGACGATTCTGATTTATCCAAACAAAATAATAAGTCTTTTCCAGCGAATTTTATTCCTAATACAATAGATAGTTTATGGAAATTATTTTAATATTAGTAATATGTAAAATAAAATAAAAATATCTTAAATTTAACAAAGCTGGATCATATTGTTCACCCGTATATTTCAAAAAATAAATGATATTACTGACACTAAGAGTGAGTATTTGTCTTCTTCTTAATGAATATTTACTGACCAATCGATAATAAATCCATCGCTTCTATGGAATTTAGGTTCAGCTACTGTTGTTGCTTGTTATAGCACCTGTGTCCCTTAATTAGAAATGTTTTCTTTCGCCCGGAGTCACGTTTAATGAAACTTTATTCGTTTCAACGGCTTGTTTAATTAAAAATCTCTCCCAAAAACCTGTGCGTGTATACCCATACAGCTTGTTTAAAAAATAATTCATTTAAAAAACATCATTTATTATAGTTTTTATTGCTCTGCAATAGGGGGTTACGAACTATAAACTTCAAACATTTCGGATACAAAATTCTTTATTTTGTATGACTTAATATCGTTCACATATTAAATGAATGATTTTCAAGGTAGGAAAATCTGATTTTATATTACAGGATACTTCACTAAAAATTTAACTTCAGAGCAGATTCTAATACTCGTTTCTATAAATATTTTAATAAGTTTTTCTTTCGTCACATTTATTTCTAAAAGCCATTATCAATTCACTAAGCTCATGAGTGATTTGTCTGGTTGTTTATTGTTTTATTTAAGGCTTAAAAAAGACAACTGTAATGGATAAAAATATATATCAATGGTAATGGATAAAGCTAGGTTATATGTAGTGTATGGTAAAGTAGTGACGAGAGCTAATTGCAAATCATTCATCACATGTTTGCAAATCGTGAAGAATATTGACACAATTTTTTCTGAAAGGGACGATATATTAAATTAAACATTCAATTGCATACAAGCGTTTTGTAACTAGCTATTTGTACATATTTTTCTTTAAAAAAAACTATCTCGGATATTTTCAAAGCAATTTTTATATTCTCTATAAAGAAACGATACGCATTGTGTATGTAAAAAATACAAGTTTCAATGCTGGAAAGCCAAACGGTTGACATTTAAGGCGGTAGTATTAAAAAAATATTTTTTTTACTTATATTTATATCATCAATTGATATTTCGTTGAAATTAATTCAAAGAATCTTATGGACATGACATGAAACAATTCCATCTGAATTTGTGTCATAAACCGGAATAAAATATCCTCATTACTTTAAATTGTTTTCAACAGTAAATAAACGACCAATGTAGCCATTTTTTAATCTTAAGCATTTTCTTCCCAAGTCTTTTTATTGCAAACAAAATAACGTGTAGAACAGCAATAAAAGAAAATTACATTTTCTTTCCCTAAAAAACATCGTTCGAATTTATTTTATTTTTTGAATGACAAAGGTTATTAGATTTTAAAACACTTGAGTATTTTTGCTCACACTTCATTATTTCGTACTAAAGCAATATGAACTGTATTAATTATTTTTTCATTATTAATCATTATTTATCAATTGAAAATAAAGTAACTATTTTGCATTTATTCGAATATTTTACGAAATATTATCAATTTTTACTGTTGCCATTATCCATCGTTTATTTTTTAAACGGGACTGTAGAGTTATACAACAAAGATTTCTTTCGTTAATCAGGTTACTAAAAAGGAATTATCAACCAATTCTCTTAAGGTCAATAAAACGTCATTCGGCAAGTCTCACGACTAGGGCATCCAATCCCGGGATCCCGTTCAATTTTCTGATCCCGAAATCACGGGATTGACATGGTCGCGATCCCGGGATTTCGGGATTGAGAATTTTGTAGTAAATCTCGAAAAGTGAGATGAAATTGGCAAATTGTCGATTGAAATTCCTCGGTGAGCTAAAAAAAAAAAAAAAAAACGAGGTTTTGTGGGAATTCGGGGAAAAAGTATACCAAATTGAGGATTTCAAATTCCTCGGTGAGCTAAAAAAAAAAAAAACGAGGTTTTGTGGGAACTCGGGGAAAAAGTATACCAAATCGAGGATTTCAATTTCCTCGGTGAGCTAAAAAAAAAAAAAAAAACGAGGTTTTGTGGGAATTCGGGGAAAAAGTAATACCAAATTGAGGATTTCAAATTCCTCGGTGAGCTAAAAAAAAAAAAAAAAACGAGGTTTTGTGAGAATTCGGGGAAAAAGTATACCGAATTGAGGATTTCAAATTCCTCGGTAAATTTATCTCAATCCCGGGATTGAAAATTTATCAATCCCGAAATCCCGGGATTGGAAAAAGGCTCCGGGATTGGATACCCTACTCACGACCCCATCTCAATTTTTTTTATCGTTAACATTAAATGCCTTTTACAAGGATTTCTAAATCACTCCCGAAAGATATTGGAATTTTAAGGACCATTTCATTTTATATTTTCATCTTAATTTCGGTCATCGGCTTTGTTTTGTGGACTTCCATTATACTTTTTTATTGCTTACATTTTTTTTTTGTTTTAATTAAACAAAGTCAAAAAAAGCTTTACGTTTTGACGTCATGATCATTTTATTATTTGAATGCCGAAAATTATGGTAGATGAAGCACAACAAAACTTAAAGAACTCAGTAATATTTAATTGACAAAAAGTCGATATTTTATTCCCTAAAACTTGAGAAATTGATATTAAACATTCAATAATATTCAGATTATACTAACGTAAGATATAAGTAAATATCTAGTTTAACTAGTGGTAACTTTGATTTTAAATAGGATACGTTATACTTTGTGGATTACTAATTTTCATAATGAGTTCAGCTGAAAAAGAAGGGATATTGTCATGTGTTTTGGCTGTTTACAGTAGATAGCAATTTAAAAAGAAAAAAAATCAAATACTTGAGTTCGTTTGATTCTGTAAATTTATTTATTGATTTTTTTTATGAATGTAAAACACATTATGAAGTTTAAAAATATTGTTCTTTTATTTAACATAATTAAAATATTAAGTTTTACATTTTTTTATGTATACAAATGTTATATTGATTAAAATACACAAAATAGACAGACATACCAACATACCTACATAGTTTCTTTAAAATATGCTACTGAATAATTTCATAAGGTTTCAGAATATTATTCTAATACACGCTGTATCTAGTTGAAAATTTCACTACTGGTTCCAACCCTCTACGACAAAATTTGAAATTAAAGCATTTTTAATACAAATTTTATACAACTACAAAAAATATTCAGGTCACCGCTACGACGCTCGGATTTTTTCTAATTAGTATTAAATTTTGAATGACAGTTTACTTACTGTGACTCCACCGTGACCAAATAATTGGTTTTTCAATAATGAAGTTCTAATCCAGAGAATGTTTATTACTTATTTATCTTTTATTGGTTTTAAAAACAGTATACTACATAAATATTACTGACACAATTAATAATACTCATATCTGTTCATAACTAAAAATAACAGGTGTGCTTAAATGGCTCTAAGTAAATTCATGTTTTTTTATAGTCAGTTATTTAAATGATTTGCTGTTATATCAACTAATGCAAGCATAATATGAGTGTTGCCTAATCAAAACTCATACTATCCATTATCCAAACACTGTCCATTTGTTTTTTGTTTTTACTAAAATCAAACATTAAAAAAACACTTTATGGTTTGATAGTCGTAATTACAATAGGACAAATAATAACAAATTAATTGTGCTCAAAATGGTAAATAGCATAGAACATGATTTATGTTATGAACGTTTTGATTTCCAAAAACTCTAAGCTGTTCATTCTCAAAACTTTAATATTTACTGGATGTAGTATTTCTATTTTATTATCCTAAATATAATATCGATCGTGTTTTTTTTTTTTTTATATAAATCAATGGAATAATGAATTTATCAAATTAATTTTGTACAGTCAAATACGTCAAAAAGAAAAGATTTTTTTACTGAAATTCAAATAAATGAATAATTTAAATGTCCAACTGAAGCCATACGATACAATTTAATAGAAGTTTGTACTCAAATATCTGATTTTTTATTTTCGTTTGAAAGAAATGAATAACGACCATCTTATGCATCGTTGGTGGCTCCCTTAACTTTGAAATGCCAAAAAGGTTTCTTGTTTTGCCAAATAGTTTAATGAAGCGAAAGACCATTTGTTATTTTTTCGTTCTCTTTGTATCATACCAAGTTACCCTTGCACTTTCACATTTTTCCAATGCCAACTAAATATCAAGAATAGTTTTCTACTCTTTTGACAGTCAACATTCCGCAACAAAAACAATAACGAAGGCAAAGGTTTATCTGTGTATTTCTTTATATGTTTCGGTTCCATTGCCGAGTTGTCAACGCTGTTGGGTTTTTCTCGATATACGATAGAATCTTTTATACATTGACGTTATCTATCAGACAAGATAAAAATCGAAGTTTTATTAGTTAAACAAGCTAAATATTACCAAGCTTAGTTTTAGTTTAAACAATGCTTTACAAAATCACTACGAAACTAGTTCTGTGCTATCAACGTTTGAATTTTTTGAAATGATATCTTTACTTTATTCATTGCTTCTGCCAAATTGATTAGCTCAGTATAACTCAATTTTAAGACTATTTGATTTGACTATTCCTAGTATGTATTGAGACTACCAATATTTGATATTGTTTTATTCAATGATTAGATGAAATACTAAAGACTTATCTTGAAAAATATGTATTTAAATATTCACGTAACCACACATAAAATGAGAATTTTTCGGTCATCTGTAGCTCAATAAAAAAATTAGCAACTCTCAAGATTTCAATTATTTTATGGAAAAAATCTTAAATTGATTTAACGTTTCCCAGGGCTTAATCCCAGACGTTTGTGATCGTTTAACTATCTGGTCACTGATATCAGTGTATTCTACCCAAAAGTTCATTTTTACATTTTTCTTACTCTATGTGATATATTGAAAAATATACATGACACAAACCAATGATATGGTAGCAAATTGTTATAACTACTGTTTACACAATTTTAAGTTAAGCAAAATCAAAATTGTAAAATCAATCAGATTAATCAGAGAAAAAGTAACTTTACAAGATATTATGAAGTAATTGTGTGTTTAAAAAGGCTGAATTACCATTGCAACACAAATTTTTAAATACTTTTTTTCTTGTATTTTAAACAGATATATATATATTCTCTTGTTTTGTAATATCACAACTTTTTAACCAATTAAGTCGCAGATCATATTTTGTCACGTCAAATAATTAACAATTTGGAATATATTATAAAATAAAACGTTTTCTATCACTTCACCGAAATAAATACAATTCGATTTACCCGGTTTGTTCGGTGTCTCCACTACGCATATCAATTTTCAACGTAATGTAACATATAGCCATTCCCGCAAAGCGTAGATACATTGAGTCATTAATAAATAATAATTCAGTTGCTTTTTTTCTCATCCGAGAGGTGTTTACTCGCAATTTTATCGGCAATAAAAATACGTATTACACTCGGCGTTTTTCATTACCCCGTAAATCATACTAAGCCATTATAATCGTCAGATTTCCAAGTTAGTGGTGCAACCGATAGAAGGGTGAGTGCCTTTTTATGGCGCTGCAAATTTTTATTGAAGCTTTTACGGGCTGTTAATACGTCAAATTGTAATCCTTGGGGATAATGTAAAAAGTATTTGAACTTTTCAGTCAAGTGCCTAACGTAGACCAACAATAATTTTGTCAATGACTTTTACTGTAATTAAAAAATACTACAATCTAATGATTGATGACTAACCACACATTATATTTTATAGATTTGTTGGCTGAGCTGGTTTGTTTATTATGAGCATTATTACCTCTTAAATGCATGGTTTTTACCAAAATTAAACACATTTTGAAAGTTTTTTTATCGTAAAAATTGAATTTGAATATCGCCTTAAATCGAGATTTCCAAGGTTTCCAGTTTTTTTCTCTTGATTGGAGATCAGAACCAAAAACCTCTTGCTATATTAATTAGCATGTATTGAAAAAATAAATGATAATTTTTATTTTATCTTTGGTTTTAAAATTAATAAAAAAATTTACTTTTCGTCGTACAAAATACATTTAAGGCTTTTCACTTATGAAATTTGAAACGATACAGAGCAATTAAGTAAATGTGATTAAAAATAATAAACCACGATTTCAGTATTTTTAGAACTATTTTAATTGTTATTTTAGAACTACATACTTACTTTTTGGATATTTTTAAAGTGAGTAGATAGTCAATCATTGATTGTTGAGTTTTTATTCGTTTTTCAAGGAGTGCCTTAGCTATAAAAACTGACTATCAAAGTGACTCTTGTAAAGCTAATATTGACATTTTGCATGATAACTTTTGCATGATGTGTTAGTCATTTGAAGTTGCGCCATTTACATTCTAGTTTATTCCGCAAGTCTAAGCTTCCAGTGTGGAAATGGATAAGGACTATTAAGGACTGAAGCTGGCTGTAGTTAATGTATACCACCTATCTATCTTACGAGTAGCATCGAGGCTTCCACATGACTGCTAAAAGACGACATATAATATATAGACACTTAGCGACAGACTAGTTAAGTGTGTACAGAGCTTTTGAGATATTTCCTACATGCGGCTTGAAATGTTTGTGTATATTTTCGTTTATTCACTGTTTATATTCTTAGACATTTTCCTTTTATTTGTTTAAGGTGCCTGTAAAAAAGATTTTTCGATTTTCTGACTTAAATTATTGCTTCGGTTGGACACAGATTAAACATTTATATCCCGTTTCAGCGTGTATTTTAAGTTTCAATAATGGTTTTCCATGTTTACTTTTTCTTTTAGTATAGACAATCCAAGTATAATTGAAAAAATATAGTTAGCTATAAAAATACAATCATTTTTTTCTACAATCAAAAATATTTATTTTGAAATAGTCGCTTATATATAACAGAATGTATGTTTCTTTGGGGTCAGTGTATATAGTCATAATTTAAATGAAATTAAAAAGTGTCCTAACTTAACCTAACCAAACCAAAATGGTTATAAAATATTCTGACCGTATGATATTTTTATTCTGAGCAAAAATTGATTTAAATTCTGACCATTTAATTTGTTCCCGTTTCTTTGTCCGTCTCAAAAACTCTTGTCAAACAGTAAACAGTAAAGACTTGAAATTTTCACACGTCGTTTTTGCTGCTGTTTCTCTATCAACATCTAAATTTCATATCAGACTTTTTCCGTACTTTTCTCAACAGTTCAACCGTACATTACTTTAAGCAGTCGTTATTATTTAATGTTTCCATAGCAACTCAAACTGTGTTCATGTCGCTTAGCAACTAAAAATATTATCATATAAATTTGACAGATTAAATAAAACGTTTCATTCTACAACCTTAAAATCAAACGATGCCGAGGAAAACCATCTTTTATTTTTTAAAATCCCATTCGCAAACGAAATCCCACAGTCGTACATCGTGATGGGCATCTAGAAAATGGAAAACGTATTTATATTAGGGTACGCAATTTGCAAGATCGTCTGGCCAATTCACAAAACATGGCATGCGCATTATTTCTCGAGCTCTGTAAAAAAATAACATTGCAAAGTGATTATTAATTACGATGTTTCAAAATTTTTAAAATGGAATAATTAAAAAAACTTTTTCAGCCAACACAAACAAGATGCAACTGTTCACCAAAATAGCTACATTATTTGATCTAGTAACACTCTTGCTCATGTCTACAAAGTGCAGTTCAGAAATTTTGATGTGTTTAACCCACAAATTTGTTGCAGAAATATAATATAAAGTCCAACCTTTTAAATTATTTAATCCTTTAAAGGTTTTGAATGTCACACGTATAGTGAAACGTGCCTGGCGTTGGAAATACTTGATAATCAATGGATCTAAACGTAAAAGGATTTATCAGCAAAAATTTTAATTCTTTTTACAGTAATTTTCTCATTTTGTGAACATTTAACCCAAAAACATATTCGGAAAAAAATAAAAAACAATATGGCTGAAAATATTTTGAAGACATTTTTTATTATATATTTTCAATGTTCAATATTGGCTGGCATCTATCCTGGATAAAATCGTGCCATAAACAATAATGCTTTTTAATCATTGAAAACTCTTCGACTTTCCACTAAACGTGTCTCTAAATGAGTGATCAACTTAATTTTTTTCGGTCACTTTGTTTTTAATTTCAAATCTCATATGCCACGTCACAGTTTTTTCAATTGATTTTTTAATTAATATATGTATTTGTGTTCAAAGTGTGTGATGTCTTTATGCTTTCTCAGTCACCCGATTTCAAAAATGAAGTATGGAAAAAAGTAATGTGTTTATAACCTGTTTTCTCTTCTCTTTGGCCATGTTCGCTCCCTATGTGGAGCATATGGCCACCTGTTTTAGTCACATTATATTGTGCATACTCTTTTCGGAAAAGAAAGGTTAAGCAATTGAATTATAACCAGTTTTAGCAGAACAATTAATGTTGAGATGATCTACATTAGAAGTCCAGCAGTAGATACCGTATTTATTTAGACCAACGTCAATTTCAATTTAAAAACCTGTTAATATTCTGCCATATTTCAGTCTCAAATTAACATAATAATCAGAAAAAAAACCCAACAGTCCGTTGAAACTTTATGTTTATTTAACATTTAAAAGTGCTAAAAAACGAAATTTACAGCTTATATTAATACAATTTTGTCTAAAACATATAACTCTTTATTTTCCTAATATTATTTTTCATAAAATAAAATAAGATTTTTAAGCAAAACAATTTTTTTATTTGCAAAAACACTAAAAATATCGTAGTAATAATTGTTGTTAAAATATTCCAAGGGTATTATTTTACCATATCAAATATTTTTTCAAAAAACCGAATGTTTTTTTAATATTATTATAATGTAAAATATAGTAAGCAAGTACAGAAAAAAATTAGCGAAAAGGCTTTGTTCTACGTATTTTGTTTACACTTTTGTTACAAATTTAATAATAATATACCTTGAAATTTTCATTACTGAAACCTTTTATTTGCATATCTGAAGAAAGTTTAAAAGGGAAGTTTTTTTACAATGTGTTCTATTTTTATTGTAGCGAAAAATTCTGTGTATATTTTTTGCTAATGCCAAGCATTGAATACACATATATACGATTTTTATGAATATTGGATTCACTTTGAGCTATGATTAAAATTGGTAAAAAAGAAATGCTTTATTGAAATTTATTTTTTCACAAGTCAAATATTTCCTCGTATTTTACTTTTTTTTTCGTCAAACGCAAAAAAGCTCTGAGCTGTCTCTATCATAAATAATAACTGTGACTGACACGAGTAAAATTTGTGACTGTCAAGGTAGAAATAAGTTTTCTTAGCTATGAAAATTCAAACTGTTATTTTAGCTTATGAAAATTGTATAATATAATAGTTAAGTCAAAATAGTGTTTTAAATGAATTTATAGATATTTTCTTTTTCCAAAAAACATTTTTTTTAACACAGTGTACGCTTCATTTTCAGAATTTTGTTTCTCCATTAGCTCTAAAATATACTTGAATGTATTATAAAATACCATCATCAGTAACAGCTGCTTTAAGCGTAACCATTTATAATAATTTTCATAATGTCTATGATGGGAGAGCTTATGACTATAATTTCAAAGAGACAACTATACGGAACATCATAAATAATGAAAAAAAAGAAGTGTCTTTAAAAAAAATTACAAATAACTTTTTTTGTGTCTCAATATTCCGTTAATAATTCTATATGTATAAATACATATTTTCCGGCTGCGTGGTCGGGTGACAACGTTGTTGGCTTACAACACGGAGCTCACGGGTTCCAATCAAAGTATGGACAGTTTTTATGGAATTATTTTTCAATTTATGGATTTTTGTCGGCAGGCATAAGTGTTTGTTATGTCTTAAATTCCCTATCTCACCCATCCTATACGAGCGATTAGCTTATCACTAGTCTTGTCATACCCTAACCCTTCTCTCTAAGAGATGTTGGGCAACTGAGTATCAACCATTTCTCCTAGAAATTTTTATGTTGAGATAAACTTTTTTTTAAGAGTCCAAATGCTTCTTATTAAGAGCGGACATGGTAAAAATTACTCATTTAGAACTATTACATAGAAGAAGTAAAGCTATTCCCAGCTATTATAATCATACCAATGAACTTTGATTATATTAAGAACATTGTTACGTATACGACCTAAATGTATCCTCCCGTTATATACAAATACAGTACAACCTCGATTACCCGGACTAATTGGGGATTAAAGTAGTCCGGATAGTGAACAATCTGGATATTTGAAAAAATATATATAGAAGGAAAGACAAGTTCACTTAGTACAAATATTTTTTATTTATCTATATTTACAAATAGCTTATAGAAAATCAATTATTAATTTTTGCTTAAAGCTAGTTGTTCTCTTTTTAGCTTCCATATCGCGAATACTTTTAATACATTAGTTTTGCCGAAAGTTACTTCTTTTTGGCCTTCTTTCTCTAGACACAATTTTTAAACATACTATAAAACATTTTTAAATTAGAGCACCCAAAATAAAATAGGATCATTTAAATATTCACTTTAATTATTATAACTCATATATATTAGTGCTATTCCAATTAACTATGATGGTCTGAAAGATTTATTAAACCTATGTATATCTATAATAGTATAACAACAATTTCTTAATTAAAAGTTGTTACCGACGACTGCAAAGGAAAAACTTTGGTTTATATTTTATAACACTACAATTTAAATGAAGACGTCTAGACCTAACCTTTTTTTGTACATAGTTGCAATATAATAATGAACCGTAAAATTCATTATTTTTTTAAATAAACAACCTTCAAAAGAGGGTGGTATTTTTTACCTAATTCTCTCGAAACGGCCTCTCGTCACATAAAAACTTATTTAGCGCAATATAAAATAAAAATAACTTAGATTATTCCACGTATTGTGTTACAAAGTGTGACACGTGTTTCGCCTCTTTCAGAGGCATCCTCAGACAACTACTTTCGCAAATGCGCTGCCACGCAGTAATATTTACTGAGTAAACGTATACACACATAATCTTTTTAGCCAGTTAGTCATTTCAATGTGTATGGTAGTGAATACTGGATACAAGAAACAGCACTATATTGAGAGATTCAGTAGTAAACACAATTGACGTTTATGTATTCGTTTATTATTTATTCATTAGTTTTATTTATTTAACTCAAAATACGATATCAAGAATCTCAGAAAATTACATTTACAGATATAAAAGAACTACAACGTAAAGTAAAAATTTATATTTTTGAATTATGTACATTCACACAGATTTTGTCACTAACGACCCGGGTTTCGCCTTTAGGCATCTTCAGGCGTTCAAGTGCACGGATGAACTCGAAATGACGCTTAGTAAATGAATGTTTCGTGTTTATATAATAAATAAATGATAAGCCCTTGGGAATGCCCACAGATTTGAGTAGTGAGTGGTTTTAAGAAATATATTTATTTGTTTGTCGGAAAAGGTTTTGAAAAGGAGTGGATCCACTCCTATACCCTATATAAACATAATCATAAATAATCATAATTTGAACGATCCAAATTTAATATTGAAATTCTACTAAGCACCTTCAGTCGAAATCTTAAATTTATACTTTCGATTTAAATAATTATTAATGTAGACATTTTATAGTGGTTTCTGTTGAAATTTATTTTGTATAAAATTGAATATTTTATACAATAGTTAGAACACCTACGTATTGGATTACCAGGTGTTTCTTTTTTTGTTTTTATCGTCATTAGTGAATGAAAAAAATGTAAAAAATAAATTTAAAAACATTAAATCCTGGTCTGCTAAATTCGGTGAAATTTTCTCGGAATACACATTTCGTTGACAGCATTACCGGATTAAGCAAATCACGTACAGTTTAAAAGGTTTACGTTGAATTTTGTTATTCATTGCGTAACTCAACTAAAGCTGAGACAAGGAATTAGATTTTAAACGGATTACTCAAACTAAACTCCTAATGTGCGGAAAAATTTCGCTGCGGATTTTGGAAGACTTTACATTTTTAAAATAAGACTTAGCTTCATTTTCCGTTGTTGGCAATCTTAACGACAAAATGTTTTGTTGGCTGGTAAATTAGAGTTGAATATAATTTAAATATTTTAAGTAAAGATCAAGTTACGATAGTTTACGATTAATCAGTAAAAATGCTTCAACTGTAATCAAGATTTGTTGGTTTAATAACTATAGCTGTGAACAGGTTACAAAATCAATAGTAAGCCGTGTTTAAAAATAAATTGTATTATTATTTTTAAATGTCAACTTTATTATTTAACTTTAATATTAACAATATCATTTCATGGGTGGTTTTTGGTAAGAAAATTAAATTCAAATATCATTTTTCTTTGATTTTATTGCTAAAAATAAAACTAGGTTTCAATTTTAAGGAGATGTTTTTACGTTCACATCATTAAATTTATGCATTTTATTACACAACATTTTTAATGTACTTACGAGAAACTTTAAAAAATTCGAAAAATTCAATGTTCTACTTAAACTCAAAGCATATATTATATACGTACAATGTATGAAACGTCGTGTTACAAAAAGCGATATACATATACACATAATATTTGCCGCAAACGAAGTTATGTTTGAAGCAAAAACTTTTTTCGTTTTAAAAAACTAAGAATATTTTTTCAATTTAATTATATATTTATATAAAAAAATAACAGCATTTTTTATCTGATAAACCATACAATTAAATAAATATAAGATATTTTTTTTTTACATAGCAGATACCGGAATCAATCAGAATTGAAATATTAAAATTGATGAATATATTACTTATTATGATTTTAAATATTTTTTTTGTAAGTGTTTGTATTTCGCGTAAAATACAAACATATTTTTTCTCAATTTAAAAAAATGTGTATTCATCGTTTTTTGTAGCTAGACGCCTCGTATGTCTTTTTTTATTTAAAAAATATTTGAAATTACGGCTAATAACAATTCATAAAATATGTTAAAATTTAAAGATAAGATAATCGATAATTGACACCACAATCTTAAATTTAAAAATCTAAATTTGACATTGACTTTACCGGGAATTGAACTCAGATTCGCTTTATTGGTAGAGCCAAGCTCTTACAAACTAAACTAAAGCGGGTGACAATATTTATAAGCAAACCCCAGACAGTAATTCACATGTAAAAATACCAAAATAAAATGATAGTTTTAAAATATATCAATAAATATTGTGTTTTATAAATAACATGAGATATTTATTGCTAGAAATATTCACTAATTGCCTTAAACAAATGATTTCCAGAGCTTTTTCGTGTTTGGTATATGGATGGATAAACGCCGAAATAAAAATTGAATCCGACAGAGGGTCTGAAACAAATTCTGTAAGACAGATCTTGCCGAAATAAAACGGAATTAGCTTCGAGTCAATAGATACTACATAAGTGAGGATAATGTGTAGTGACTTGTCTTACTAGGATAAAGAGGATAAATTGTCTACCCTTGAAATAATATAAAAACATATTTTAAAATTCGATCGTGAAGTATCATAAAAAACATATTAAAGCACATGTAATAATTTTTTTGTTCTAATAAAACAAAAACTCTATTCAATTTGTGTCAGTTATTTTTATGTTTAATAAATATATATATTTTTTTTTAATATTCAATTTTAAATACTTAAATATGAATCGAGATCTTACAAGACAGTATCTGTGAAGTCTTACAGCTTCCATGCTGGAATATGAATAAATGTCACGGACGAAGCAACGTCGGCGGGCAAAAGTATATCCGGATGCTATTTTTCGCTTGTCTGATGTGACATGTAATTTGCCATAAGACACTTTGCATTTGCACTGCAATGCACTCCGAATTTTACATGGTTTATACTATGTGGCAATTTCGATTTAGATTACAGACATTGACAAATTGAGCCACTTCATCAAATATTAAAATATTATACCATATTCCTAAGTAAGATCCTTTTTAATCTAGGCCCGCTGCAAATATGGATCATATTATAGTTTTTAGCGGTGGGCTGAAAATACATTAACATGGAACACATAATCACAGAGCTACTCGTGGTGTTCCGTAGAAGAGGCTAATCTTTTTATTTTTACCAAATTTCTAAAGCAATCAAATATTATTTTATATAAAATATCTAGCAATACACAATTTATCGTAAAATATTTTTATTTTTATTCTCGTTTTATTTTTGGAATGAAAATCACGGCCCTCCATGCACAGATCAGGTTAAGGGTTAAAAAAAGACGACATATCTTTCAATGTATGTACAATGTAATCAAAATCAAGTATGTCAAACACAGTCCTCTCTAAGATTACCAAAGGTTTTCATTTAATATGATAACTGCATCATCTTGGCAACAGTGTAAAACTCTATTAGTTATGTGGCATTATTACGTCATATGTTATGCAATAGAAATTACAACACAAGATTAACATGCGTAATAACGCTTCTTCGTGCTATGGATATGAAAATAAATAATCCTTTGTTATATTAACGTTGCAGGTGTTCCTTACCATATTACAATCTGACTTCTCCTCATATCTAAAAACAGTGATATTCAATATTTGGCCAAATCGTTAAGCCATTTAAAGAATTACTGCAGAATAAATTAACTCGTATTTTTCTTGTTAGAATTTAAATAACATTGGTCAGAATTTATCATAAATGGTCATAATATATCAGTCATAATAAATAGTCTTAAATTAAATGATTTTTTAAAAAAAACCTAACCTAACCTACTAACCGAAATTTTTATCAAATATTCTGACCGTATAATATTTTTATTCTGACCGTTCATATTTTTATTCTGACCAAAAATTGATTTAAATTCTGACCATTTAATTTGTTTCCGAATAAATTTATCTCTAACGGAATATTTAAACAATATCTTTTATTGATATTTTAAAATATTAAATGTAGATAATCTCTTTTACATATACATATGAGAATACTGTTTCACTTTATTTTGTAAAAAAAAAACGTAATTTTAACGATAAAACTATTTTTAAATTATATCCCACCTATTGTAGGCCTATCTTACTATCAAACATATTATAATAACAATTAACGGTAGTTATTTGAAAGGGTCACCTGCTGTGGTCCAGTTTGTTAGAGCTTGCTCTACCGATCACGTAGGTCTGGGTTCGATTCCCGGTCAGATCATAGTGAATTTGAGAATTATTCAATTCAATGTGTGATCAAAGACTGGGTGTTTATGATGTCAATTCACATTATTTCCTCTCCATCCATTCTTCTGATCTTTTAATAACTGGGTGTAGCAATAACGACTAGTCAACCACTAGTCCTGTTGTAGCCTTATCTTTCTTTCCCTGCGACTCACTTTGAAAAAAAGTTAGATTGTGTAATAAACAGTTCTCGTAGAAAAAACTTATGTTGAGATACCTCAACATAAGCTCCAAATTGGGAGCGGACATGGATAAAAAATTGAAAGGGTTTTTGGAAAACTTAATAATTCAAATGTATATAGATGTCAAAGAAGTTTTCGATAAATTTATACTTAAATGAATATTGTTTTAATGGTTATTTATTATTAACAGATTCATATTATAATCATTCACTTTAAATTTGTTGCTACATTTATATAAACTTTTAAAAAGATATTTGCAATAGATACTACGTATTAAATAAATAACCATCGCTGATTACTTTTTCTGATATCAAAAATAGAACGTTTAAAAAGTCAAAACAACAGATGTGGTTTTGTTAATTCAATATGAAATTCATAAAAATACGTTACAAAAATAAATCCACTCAAACGTTATAAAATAAAATAATATTAAAAAAAGAAAAAATAATTTGAAAGTATAAATAGTCGAATATATTGTATAGTTCGGTACCAAACGTTATTAAAACATTTTTGCGAAACTCACAAATATTGTTTTATGATTTATTGTTTTTTCGTAGAGTTTTTTCTCAGTGATGAGATATGGATCCCGAAATTCTCCAAAAATTTCAAGCAATTGTACCATGGCATCAATCCTGGGATTCCGGGATCGAAAAATTGTGACCCCGGAAGTACGGGATTGGACCCTAGTCACTATCGAAAAAACTGATATCTAGAAATCAAATACAAATCCATCAACTTTATAACAGTATTTATTGATTAAAATATCTTTTGTAAAGATGACAACAAAAAAATACGGATTAAGAATATACGTGTGACGTTTCCAATACAGATGTCGTCTAAATCTAAATCATAATGCTTATAATATTTTAAGAAGCTTTGATTTTACGATGTCACTAACACAACTTAATCTGTATGTAAATATACAACTTAGTAATACGAATATGTACACAAAGACATTTACTATTAATGTCAACTAAATATGCTTGGTAGTTAATTCTAAGTGAATTTATTATGTAACCATAATCATATAATCTTCATAATAAGGTGGTGTGTGTCAAGGAGATACTGTGCAATGTTTTATGAACCAATGTATAGGAACGAAAATACGTATACATAGATGTTTTAACCCTTATAGAAAAGGTAGTACAAATTTAAGACACAATAATATTGAACTGCTTACTTGACAACTTTACAAAGTAAGATATTTATCAAAAAAATCTCAAATTATTTCACCCTATTTTAATGAATATTTTTTATTTTCGATACAGAATTGTTTCAGCAGAATAAAAATGACAATTCAATGATTAACGGTAGAAATTGTTTAACAAATAATTATATAATATACTTACTAATTACTGCTTTGTTTTTTAAGTCTTGATATTTCTTAGGATGGTATACTTTTTAGTGTTTATTATATATCATTTTTTCATTATTAGGGATAAAAACTATTCAGCATGATAACTAATAACATCAGAAGCGTCAGACATATTTGAAATTTCGTAAGACTTTAACAATAAGAAAAGACATCACAAACACTCATGTCCGAGATTTCAAATATTTAATTTTAAGACATCTATGTTTGATACTGACTTTTTCAACCTATAAGATCGTTAGAGCTTTTAGCACTACGCCACCGCGCCTTTAATTAAAGGGTTCACTAAACTTTAAGATTAAATTAATATTTAAATATCAGGGGTAGGATTAAAATCTTTGGAATGGTGTTAATTTGTGACCGCTGAACTAATCTGTCAAGTTGCTATTAATATCTTGTTCTGAAATTATCTCATAATTGATAGCAGACATATGAAAAATTATTGAGATATGTAAATTATAATATTAAATGATTTTCATTTATGTATAGCTAATTTTTTTTTTAAATTTGTCGTGACTTAAATCTAAAAAGATTACTACGGCTTTAAGCCGGAAGACAAACTCAACCTATCTGAGAACTAGAAATAAGGTTGTGACATATTTACATACAACAATCAATACTTTTAACAATTTTTTATATGTAGTTTTTAAAAAGATATGCGATGAGCTGGCTGATCTAATCTGTTTGGTTTTAGTCTTTTCCAGTAGCGTGGTCTAGTTTTGAAGCTTCATGATGTTGATGTTTTAATACTTTCTTTTCTCATCTCAATCAGATGTTAAGAAAGTGATTCACTAACTAATGATAAGTTCCTAATTTCATTATTCTTTATATGCCACTCACTAAAAATTCAATGTTAAATTTTGAGATAGTAAAACTCTGAACAAGTTTTTATTTTAAATAGAATAAAACATCAAAATTGTATTATGCTTGTACGAGAGTTTTAGGTTGATAGTTTTTTCATCTTTACGTAATTATCAGACTGTTTTTAAAATATACTCTTCTAAATTTATACTTTAATCAAATGGAGTTCTAACAATTAAACACCAAATCAATTTATGTGATACACATTAAAAAGAATACCTGGCTTAAAAAAATATAAACATATATTATCCATCAAGAAAACAACCCTTTTTATAAAGGATATAACATAAAAAAACAATCATATCTTTAATAACCGATTTCAAATAAAAAACTTCTATAACTTGGTTAAGTTTTCTTTAAAAGTCTATCGCTTTGCCATAAAAAAATAATAAGTAGTTTTAAAAGACCCAAAAACTTCCAATCGTCATACAATAGATAAACTGTTTTTCCTAAGTACTTCTAACAAATCGTTTGAAAAAATTCTATTGTTTGTACTTCTTTGTAAGTTTTACTTTCTTAATAAAGTTTTACTCAAAGCCTCCTTTTTATTGTTTTGTATTTAAAGTTACTTCGTTTTGAAAACTTTTCTATTGAAACATTAAATATACATTCTAGCAAAAATATGTTTATGTTAAAATGATAAAAATAACTACGGCGTTTTATTAAATTTGTATAAATTGATAATGTTTTCAACCCCGTAGTCAAGCAATCAAAGAGGTAAGACTTTTTCTTAGTTAGTCAGTCAAGAGTACGATTTCTCGAATTCAGATATTTAACTGTTTATTGATTTTTATTCCAAAGTTGTGTTATTTATGTTTTCTTTTCTAAATAATAAAATTGCTACTAAGTTTTTCAACTCTTCTTTTTTCAAAGAAAGTAGGGATATAGAGTTAGGGCTAGGATAAGACTTGTGGTTTGCTTATGACTCGCTACGCGCCGTGTAAATTAAATAGGATAAATGGGAGGGGTTAAATCAAGAAATCACATACATCCATGCATTCGAGTAGAAATATATAAACCGGTTGAAAAATCAATTTATAAAAACTATTCTTGAGTTCCGTATTCTAAGTCATCTACGTTGGCCAATCAACCACCCAGTAGACTTGTGCAAAATATTTTTAATATTTTAAATACTGTTTTATTTGCAATTGCTATTTGTTGTCGCGGGCAAGATTTTTAATGAAATTTACCACTTTTATTATTTTTATTATTTTTAGTTGAAAGTCAAATGCTAAATAATTGAGTCGTCTGGTATAAAATACTTTTCTAAATGTAAAAGCAATTTCGTTAAAGTAAAAATTCTATTATTATTTTAACGAAGTACTTATACATTTATAACAAACAAAATACGCTATATTTTAAACCTTTTATATCTTTAACTGCGTTATCTCTTAAGGTACCTTACGAGTTTTCAGTGCTCTTTTTGACTATGCTTTTAATCCAGAGTTCAAATTTAAGTTTCGTTTCAATTACATTACGATTTCGCTTTGATAAGAACAATTTAAATTGGATCTAAGATAACAAACAGGTGTTCCCCGGGTTAGAATACCTGCTTAATGCCCACTTTCTTTGTGAGTTAAACATCAAGTTAACTACGCGATCTTTATCTGGGACATTGATGCATTGCCTTGCGAGTGAAAAATGCACAATGATGTAAACTTTCCCTTCGAATTTCAAATAAAGGCTTCGCAGAGGTTTCCCACGTCTCCCAGATGTGGATTCTCTGAGGTTCTTCGGCGAGAAGGTTAGACTTTTTCCGATAAAGTTTTCCAACCGGGGTAGTATTATTTTTAAATTGCAGTGAAGTAACATTACATTCCTAAAATAAATAAACTTTTTTTTATATATCCACAATATTGTGAAACTACTTTTTATACTTTTAATACCGACCTTCTATTTGGCAAAATATGATATTTTTTATTCCGTAGTCATTTTATCAATTGAAAACACTTAGTTACTCAATCTCGATGTTAATAACATAAGTCCCTTATTGTTATTCGACTGTGCTTAAAAATGAATTATTTGTACATCGTACCAGTAAGGAATAAGACAAAACAATAATAGACTTATCAATAACATATATTTGTAATGTGTTTATTATGTCAACAATAATCCATTATATGTGACCTACGGGTAATGTCTATCAATAACATTTTTTCAGAAACCACTTTTTATACTTTGAATACGGACCTTCTATTTGGCAGAATATGATATATTTTTTGTATCATGTGTAATATTTATAAAAAAATCTTTTATAGCCTGAACTTTTCTACCTCTCTGTAGACACTTGTCTGACTCTTTTTGTGATCCCGGGATTTCAGGATTGACAATTTTTCAATCCCGGGATCCCAAATCCAAAATCCCAGGAATATACGGATTTGCCAAAAACAGCGTGACATCCGTGTTTTATTTTCTCAATTCCGAAATTTCAGGATTAGTACTGTCACAATCCCGAGATTTTGGGATCACAAAATTTGACGGAAACCGGAATCCCGGGATTGGATACTCTAACCACTAATTCTTAATTTTATTTCCACTATGAAACATTCCTGCTGTTGTATGTCTTTATTGTCAACAATATTGAGCAACTTAATTAACTTGTTTTAAAACACAGTTTCGGCAAACAAAATTCTTACTCCTTTCATGATTTTGCAGCATATAAAAACAATTTATCAAACTAAAATAGCTTTAGATTACCAAATGACTTAAAAAGTTATGTTTAAAACAGTTAAAAATAATACTACAAAACCCATTCAAAATAAAACGAGATATTTTCATATTTTAACTGAAATAGTTTTAAAATATTAAATAATCAACAAAAACACTGCTATTAGGTAAAAAAATATCAGCGTATTTAGTAATACAATTTTTCCTTCTACATTTCTACATTTTGAAAATTGTAGAACTAAATACGTTGATATTTTTTACTTAATTACAATTGAAAGTTTTACCAAGTTAATCCTAATTCAATCAACAAAACACACTGCTCTTTAAAAAAAAATCATATTTTTAATCATTTTACTGCCAATATCAACCACTTCACTGCACCGGGTAAAGTATTTGTATGCTTTAACGTCTGGTTCAATCCCCCGTGGATGTCTTTATACTAGAGAGAGTTCAAAAGGATACAAATGACTCGACTGCTAACGGCTTATGTATTGTATTTTATACATTTACCTACCACAAACATTTTTTAGATTCACAGAATAAATTTAATGAAATTAATACACCTCGTAATTGTTTTCGAACTATTCTGTTAATAATAAAAACTAATTCAATTATTTAAGCACATCTGATAATTAAAATAAGTTTCATCAGTAAATTTACTAAAGTAAGCATTTATATAGATTCAATAGTGAATAAAACAGTGTTTGATTGTGCAATGAAGTGAATACAAACTTACTATTGTTTGCTCTAAAACAATTTTAATGTAATCGCCTATCGTTAAAATGTTAACGCAGACAATCAGTTAACTACGCACCTTGATTGTTCATGCGTAAGATGGGAGTAATTAATTATACAAATGAAATATATTAATTATTCGTGTAATTAACTTGGAAAATGGGTGTTAATGAATGCAATTAATTGTATTGTCAACGTTTCACTATAGGCAACACAATAATTTAATGCAATTGCTGGATTAAACAGTATGGTAAGCTTCTGCAGACTAATGATAAAAGTGTATAATTATAAATTTAAAAAATATTTATTGTATCAAAGAGTTATGAATAATTTTCCATTCAATTAGGATCTGCTTTAGCATATCATGTTTTTGAAATAATCATTTACTATAAATTAAAATATTTACATACAGGACAATAAAAATATTCAGGTACTACATATTATTGGTTTACGTTTGTTTTTCATAAAATATCACTTAATAAATCGATGCAGATAAAACAAAAATATCTTATCCGATTAGTTGAAGTGGGTTTTAACAACATGGTTTATATGCATTTTTATTATCAACTGAAAAATAATTACCACAAAAAAGATTACTTTTTTATTTGCGACTAATGAAATATCCGTCCCCTGTGTGGTCGAGTGGTCAACATCGTTGGCTACCGCTACAGAGGGCACGGGTTCGAATCCCGGTACGGGCAGTTTTATAAATTGATTTTTCAATCGATTTATGAATTTCTGTTCAAAGGCATGGATGTATGTGATGTCTTAAATTCCCCCCTCCCACCTATCCTATCCTATGAACGGGGCGTATGGAGAGCGATTAGCTAACCACTAGTCCTGTCCTTGCCCTTTCCTTCTATTCCTACTCTCTTTGGAAAAAGAGAGGTTGAGCAACTGAGTAACAATCAGTTCTCGTAGAAACATTTCTGTTGAGATAAACTCCATTAGGAGTCCATATGCTCCATATTGGGAGCGGACATGGAAAAAAATAAAAAAATAAAAAATAAATCACTTTTTTGAAGATATGACCATAAAGAATTGGCATTGATACGCATTAAAAAAGTAGGGCTGAGGAATCGGAGTCAGAGTCAAAAGAAACGGAGAAAAATAATTTTAAGCTATTGAAAAACTATAAATCTATTCATCGTATTGTTTGATGAAATCTACTACACTATATTTTAGTAACAAGAGTGATTTGACAGTATACGTATATGCCAGTTAAATTCGGAGTCGGAATCGGTTTTTATTTTAAGCTGGAGTCGGAGCGTCTTTTTTTTTACCTGACTTTATAGCCCTTGTAAATGTTTTAAATTACAGATTTAGATTAACAAATGTTTATAAGTATTCACTGATATATTTAATTGTATGTTTAATACACTGATTTTTTTTAAATAAAAATCTTTCACGGTAAATTACAGCACATTTAGAAGCGCGCAAAATATTTAGCTGCTTAAAAATTGTATTTGCTGTGACATAATAGACTCTTATAAATATTTGAGTTTCTTTTACTAAATCTGATACCTCTAAAAGGTCTTCAGTGTATGTCCAAATGGCAAAGAGGCTGTTGGGAAAAGCAGGAAACATTCATTCAAATATTCATACGCCGTACTTTGTTTGTTTTTGCCTTTTTGCGAAATGACATGCAGGGCTGTCGACATATGTGTGTTTACTGAATTTTGGCTTGTGTCTGTCACGCAAAGTTTATCGTCTAGTTTTCTTTCTATTATTTAAATGTAGCCTATGACTCTGACACCTCTACAAATGTATATTTATAGAACGTTGTCACACATAAAAGAATACTCTCGAATAAGCCACGCAACAAATAATTCGGTGCATGAATCAAGCATGGATAATTTTAAATATTATAATCTTTGTTTCTTTCCTATTATATGGACACATCATTTTAATTATATTAATGAGTCATTTCCTTACTTAGCCTAACCTAACAACATTACATTTTTCAGTATACATGGAAAAAAACACATAAATGAAATTGTTCAATAATGCAATTTTAATATAATTTAAATGATTGTGAATGACATAAAACCGGAAAAAGTGTTATCTACTTAAATTAAAACTTTACCCGCAATATACATAGACAGTTTAATGTTTATGGTAAAATTTGAAGATTATAAAAGCCTTTTTGAAGTAAATATTATCCAAAGTCCAAAAAAACTGTTGCGCCTGATAAAGAGAGTTGCGGGTGTTTTGAAGCGCGCTGGCCGATAATTCTACCTACGTTTACTCACGCTTAATCGTGTCGCCTGTGTGGTCGAGTAGTCAACGTCGTTGGCTACCGCTACGGAGGTCACGTGCTCGAATCCCAGTACGGGCAGTTTTATAAATTGATTTTTCAATCGATTTATGAATTTCTGTTCAAAGGCATGTGATGTATGTGATGTCTTGATTTCCCCCTCCCACCCATCCTATCCTATGAAAGGGGCGTATCGAGAGCGATTAGCTATCCACAAGTCTTGTCCTAGCCTTTTTCTTATATTCCTACTCTCTTTGGAAAAAGAGAGGTTGAGCAACTGAGTAACAAACAGTTCTCGTAAAAACACTTATCTTGAGATATTAGGAGTCTATACGCTCCACATTGGGAGCGGACATGGAAAAAAAATTGTGTGCAATTAATTATTTCACTCGTCTAAGCAAATCATCATAATCCAAAACATACAAAGGTTATCGGTCTGTTTTGGCTTGAGACACCCCTTTTCTAACTAACATTGGTTCACTCTGACAAAATTTAAAAAAATAATCTAAAGAATGCTAAGGTTGAAAAAAATGTCCTATTTTGTAAGCTTTGCTGGGTTATGTGGTTTTTATTCGATCACAAGGTAAATAACCAGCCTTTGAATTAGGACGGTATCCCGGAGAAGGTTGTTCTTAAAAATATATATTAAAAAATGTTTTATCGACATCAGTACCTTGTTTTCATGGGATGTTTTATTACCTAATTAAGTTTTCTACGGTCGTAAGCAGTTACCATGTTAAAATCTACTACTATTATTTGTCAATATATATGACGTCACTACTCAAAATACGTCATGGTTTCCTAGTATATTTCACCTCTAGTATGTTTTCTTACTCTATCAAAACATAATGATTTTCTAACTGGTGTCCTTTTAAGGGATTTTCTAATGAGTTGCTCTGCTTATAAGCCGGAAAGACATGCTTACAGCTTCTTGCTTTAGATAATGGAATTGAAGTGTAGAAAATCAAATATTTCAAATGTATTTGTATTTTTTACAGAATCATCCTCACTAATGTTTTAATAATATGGGCCCATTAGAAGTGAGCCAAGTGGTATCTTAGAAAAATTAGTTAGATGTGTTGTAATATTCTGCTTGTCTTTAAGTATCGTGAGATCCTTGCTTATGCAAGCCCTGTTCATTTTTTTTTTTACAAATAAACGTTATTACAATATGATAATAAAGAATGCTTAACTCAACTGGGATGATTTGAAAATCATATTAAGCTAGATTCTATCAATTAAACGAATTTTCGTATGTAAGCAAATTAATAATTAGTCTTAATTATAGGTGTCTCTGTAGACTAATGACTCTTATCCTTAAAAAGATATATCAACACATGCAAAATCTTATTTATTCATCTCTATACATTTTGACTGTTTTATTGAAGATTTATTGTATATTTTACACTTCGTTAAAAAAAAGTTCACTGCCATTTAACTCACAGTTTTTGTGTTTGATAATTTTAGATATTGTTTCTTATGTTTTTGTTTTGCGCTTGATAAAAAAATAATATCTCTTAAAACTAATGGATCAAAGAAATTCGGTCTTCATACAAAATTATGCCATAACTAAGACTTTGGGAATCCACCCCTGATCTACCTAAGAGACACAGTCCCAATAAATAATTGATCAAACAAAAACATCTTTTAGTCAATTCATTATTTTATTCAACAAACTTCCGGCATGAGATCGAAAACACCGGATGTGACATATGTTTCAGAGATGGAACATAATCAAGCTCAGTTAAACCTGTAAAACAATGTCCGGCTAGCAGATTGTTTACTTTTCAATCAAACAATAAAAAATCAAGCTGAAACAGTTTTGACCTTTCCGGTTGAACAAAATAAGGTGAATCAACCATGAAGTGGATGTGAGTCTCGGATAAGTTGATGATGTGAATCCAAACACTACGACTGAGGATTCCAAATATTCGTTGAAAACAAATATTCGAATAATAATTTGTGGATTTAATCTTGTAAATTCATTGTTTTTTTAAAATATTTTGGTCAGACTTATTATATTTCAGTGCACAATAGTTGCCAGCAAGATTATATGCCGATATATAGGGTTATATCAAGATATAATTCGAAATTAAATGTCATTTTTTATTAATTTTATTAGAATGGCACCCCTCACCACAAAAATATCAAAAATACTTTTTGAAAAGATTTCAAAAGACATTTTTATTTTTAAAAAAATCGCTTATTACTTATGGAAAGAATTTTCTTGCACGCTAATAACAAAATTGAATAAATATTTATTTTTGACAATATGTCCTTTAAATACAACAGTTAAAACCGAGCCTAAAACGTTGTTTGTATTTATTTTAATCGTAATCAAACTTAATATATTGAAAAATACCAGAACCAATTGCACGCTAAGAGTTTGTTTTTACCTTTAATGATGAATTCGGTAATTTCTGCTCGAAACCTATTTTCCCGATAAAAGACATTTATCAATATTTTTACGTATTGAATACTTACTATAATATTTATATGAAAATTATCTTTACTTTACAATTATCGTGAATAACAAAGGTGCAAAAACATCAAGTATTTTGGTTCTACAAATATTATTTTATATATATGTATATTGTTGATTTCATAGCTATTACGGCTCATGCTGTCATCATAATTATATTTACACTTGCAATAAAGAGATACAAAGTTTGTCCTTTTATCTAATCTACCATTTTAATTTGAACTAGAAATTAGATATAATTATATTTCAAAAATTTACAGTAGTGTTTCTTGAAACGATAAAAAATATGGGATTATTATTTAATTAAGTAATTGTGTATAATGAGATACATTAGCGTCTTGTAAAAGTTTTAACAATGGTGATTGATTAATATTTATTTGGTCATTAAGGATATCATCGGCTTGATTATGTATATTGATTTCTAGTTGTTCTAGTGCATTTTACATTTACTACAAAAATGAAAGCAGATGGGTAGTGGATTAAAATTTATGCTATGAGATTGAGTATTATAATTTTTTTATTTAAAATGGCAAAAATATTCTTTTTGGATTCCAGCAACGTACTAAGTGACATTTTATTACTCTTTTATGAGGGCATGCGTCTGTTTAGTCTACATAATTTTGGAGTGCGATAAATAGCGCATTGCGCTCTTAAGCTCGGAGAAAAAACTAACAGCTGCTAGGACTTTTTTTGAAAAAATATTCATCCATAAAATACATAAAACTTTTCCAAACTATTTTTATTAGATTCGACTTTTTCTTAGACCAAAGTAGGTCTTGCAATTTACCGTCAAAATTCAATAATCGGTGAACGGTAAAAATTCTTCCCAATTTACTGATAAATGAAAATATGTTGACTATTAAGTATGTTACTACGATTAATCAAAAGCTGGGCTTAAATATTTCTGAGATGAATAATATCATACATACATACATATTGCATTATATGAACAATGTCATACATGCATTATATGTCTTCTGTGGTTTTTATTGATATATTGAAATGAGTGATTAGATAATCATTTTTTTTTCATACATCATCAACTTATGATACATCAAGCTTGGGTAATTTGGTGAAAAGTTGTCTATTGACTTATTTGTGTATATAAAACATTAATTACATGCTTGGCATACATTCTAAATTAAAATTTCATGAAATAACAAAACAATCTTCAGATGAAAATAGGCTCTCAATAAATATATTTTCATAATTTTATTAAGACTTAATGTTTGTTAATATTAGTCCCGCAGATAAAATTGATTGTTCTTATGCAACACTTTTATTTTATAGTTGGTAGGAAATTCATTTTACTGACAAACATTGAATAAACAAGAATACAACAACAATGATGAAAATATAACCAAATATATACTTATTTAATATACTTAGCTTATAGCTGCACAATTTGGTAGTTTCAACGTTTTTAAAGATAAAAAACAAAAACTTTGCCTCCCAAATGCATATTTGCAATAATCTTTTATTTTGAAATGTTTGAACCTGTCCTCAATCTCAACAAAAAATAAAAATATTCGGTAATTACCGTTTTTTACCGGTTAATTTACCATTTACGGTCAATTTTTGACGATTTACCAGTTTACCCGTGCAAGACACTAGACCAGGGTGAGGAACCTTTTCTTCTCTAAAGGCCGCATTCATTTTTCTGATTCGACAAAAGGCTGCAGTAAACATTGACTAGGGAAATTTTTTAGGTCTTAAATGGATTTTGACATCGAAAATCTTAGGAATTTACGAATTTACAACAATTTACAGAATTACAGAATTGGTCAGAAGGCCACACCAGAGTAGCCAAAAGGCCGCAGGTTCCCCATCCCTGCACTAGACTGAACCCATTTTTATAAGCTTTTTCTTAACTTGTTATATTCCATTTGCTTGAGATAATTAAAAAACAATCGCTTTTCAATACTGCAGTTTATAGAAAAATATTCGTTTATTATTTTCAAAAAAAAAAATCATATATATTTTAAAGCTTAGTTAGTTATTGGAAGGTATACCAAAGTATAAATCTTTCATTGTATGTGAAAAAATATAACCTAATGTCTCAATGTGTTACACGGTAAAAAAAAATGTAAATTTTCATTTTCCCTGCAGGAATTTGTAATTAGTGATGTATTAATGAAGTAATTATTACTCATCTAAAGTACTTGCAATTAAAACATAAAATATTCTTTCCTAAAGTATTTCACATCGAACCGCACCCTTCACCCTTTCATTATGTGTACGTGGCAAGTCCACGTCGGTAATTAATTAACCAATTTGAATAAAAGGCATACTAGTACATACCTATCAAATTTTAACAACTCACAAAGGTTTCGAAGGGACAAAACACGTGACACTCACAATAATGCAAACTAGTGGCATATACATTTATTCATACTGACAAAGTAAGTAAAGGTTTAAACTTTATCATCAGAAGAATAACTTCAATTGTATTATATCGATTTTGCGGGTTGACTATTAATTTTCATTATGACAGGATTTTTTGGTTTTAATTCAACACAACACAAACATTTAAGATTTCGACTGAAGGTGCTTGGTGGAATTTCAATATTAAATTTGAATCGTTCAACTACAGACGGTCATAAGCTCTTCTACCAGGAAATTTTGGAAATAAACAGGGCACAGTTGTATAGCCTTCCGATTTTAAATAAAATATTAAACCTACCGGAATCTCCACTTCTATACCCTATATAAATATAATCATAAAACCTTTGCCGACAAACAAATAAATATAATTCTTAAAACCACTTACTCCTTAAATCTTTGAGCATTCCCATGAGCTTATCTTTTTCGCCAGCAATGGCTTTAGACTCAGTGATACATTTATTTATTATATAAACACGAAACATCCATTTACTAAGCGTCAGTTCAAGTTCAGCCGTGCACTTGAACGCCTGAAGATGCCGAAAGGCGAAACCCGGGTTGTTAGTGACAAAATCTGTGGAAGTGTACATAATTTGAACGATTCAAACAACACAAACAATCGTATATTTATCAATACATGGAAATTGTTCTAAAATCGTTTTTTTTATTTCAAGAACTATTTAAATACAATTAATACTTGTTTATCAGACAAAGAAACATAGGACAATTTGAAGTCAAAATCTTCATTAGTTTGTTTAAGGTCCAACGTATACTTTTCTAATTAAATTTATCTCAATACTTCATAAATATAATTATTTTCCCTTATTAAAGAAACTTCGTAGCAACATAAACATTCTATTAAGACATATTTTTATTCATTGGTGTTTTTTTTAAATACCCTAATAAATCTTATTTTCTCTTTTTATACAATACATATAACACAAATAATGTCAGTTCAAGTTCATCCGTGCACTTGAACGCGTGAAGATGCTGAAAGGCGAAACCCGGGTAGTTAGTGTCAAAAATTGTGTGAATGTACATAATTTGAATGATTCAAATTTAATATTGAAATTCCACTGAGCACCTTCAGTCGAAAATTTAAATTACAAATAATTCCGTTTATCTAATCATCCTTTCTGAATAAAAAGGTTTATGAACGATATAAAACATCTCATCAAATACTTAATGAATATTTTTCCATTAAGAATATAATATATTATTTTGTTTGACGTTGCAAATGAGCACCGATAAAGAAAAGAATACTTACAAAAATGAGCAGTCGGTCTATCTATCTAATCTATCTTCGGTATTTAATATTTTTTTTTCACTAGAAATTCATACGCTTTAACGAACATAAATCTAACATATTACATTCATAACAATTATATAACATAATTTGATCTGATTCTTATCGGCTTACTTTGCTAGTTTTTTTTTTTAAATCCTTATTTCCTCAAAAAATAAGTATTTTTCAGACGTGAAAAGGCAAATATCACCCGCCGTCTCGGCAACACAAAAAGTTTACCCAGCGCAAAGCTCAATACCGAACCTTGGTATTCTATTTTGAAAAAAGCTCTGACAAAACTTTTTCTCTGCATCCGCAAGTTTTAATTCCAATTAATTTAATGTTGGTCTAGAAACAAACGGGATTGTATACTTTGAATTAGTTGGGAACAAATGAAATGTCCTTTGTCTTGTACTCCGCTGAGGGAATATTTGCATTTCAATTCTTACAATTCAATTATAAACAAGCTTAATGTGAAATAGTATGTTACATATGATTTATTTTACTTTGAATAATATATTCTTTCTACGAATATGACCCAACTAGGGTAGGGATGGCAAACCTTTTTCGCAAGTGGGTCAAATTTGATTTTTTTTAATTTGAAAAATCATGTCACGGGTCACATATAAGATCCTGGGATTGGGATTAGCTCACCGAGGAATTTGAAATCCTCGATTTCGTATACTTTTTCCCAGATTGTCACAGAAACTCGTTTTTTTTTTTAGCTCACCGAGGAATTTGAAATCTTCGAATTAGTATACCTTTTCCCGGATTGTCGCAAAAACTCGTTTTTCATCATTTCTAAAAGTTCATTTCTAAAAGTTCAAGCGGGTCTCTGGTTCACCATCACTGAACTAGGACATCCAATCCCAGGATCCCGTTCAATTTTCTGATCCCGAAATCCTGGGATTGACATGGTTGCGATCCCGGGATTTAGGGATTGAGAAATTTTGAGCAAATCCCGAAAATTAATAGGATTTTGGAATTGGGAGAGTTAAAAAAAAAACGAGTTTCCGAGACAAACTGGGGAAAAAGTAAAACGAATTGAGGATTTCAAATTCCTCGGTGGGATAAAAAAAAACGACTCACCAAAACTTTCAAATTATACACGATTTCAAGTTGAGTGCTCAATACCGGGATTGCAAATTAATTAATCCCGAAATCCCGGGATTACAAAATGGCTCCGGGATTGGATACCCTAGACCCAACCATAACCAAAAGTATACATTTGGTAATAAGATTTCTATAAACATTCACTTCGTGTATTGTTGAAAACTATGTTCACAGTTAAACAAATGTTGTGTCGCTTACTAATACTCTGACAGATGATAATTAATATGGAAAAAAACTTTACCATATAGTTTGTTGGTGAGCATAACGATCACTTTGACGAAATTGGTAAATATTTGAATTTAATTCTTTATGAAATTTAATACTATTACTATTACTCCTGGCGGTCACATTTATAACAACTTATAAAAAACACATGTTAAATAAATTAGCCTATGCTGTATTTAACGTCAGGTGAGTTTTACTTTAACCTTGAAAGAATTTTCAAATTATATAACAGCAAATTGAACAAATACATACATCAAAAAACAGTTAGAACTAATAATTTGTAAATCGATTAAAAAACAGATTTAAATCAATTTAACAATAATAATTAAATACTGTATTTTTAGCAAATGAATTGTAGTTTATGGTTTAACATAAGACTTCTCGTGTTTCAACTTGTGATCGCAGGGGCGTTCAAGATTTAAAAAGATAGTGAAAGCCAGTTTTAAAAAATTACGAAATTGAGGTATAATGAATTACATTTAATAAATATATTTTGAATGAATATGAATCATTACGTTTTACATATATTATAGTCTTTTAAGGGTTGAAACATTTTTTTTTTGTTAATTTCATTGTGTTTTTTCGTTAATTAATGCTTTTTATTTTTACTGCAAAAAATACACTATTTTTCTCAATTCGAAATTAAATCCCTCCCACCCATCATATCCTATGAACGGGGCGTATGGAGAGCGATAAGCTTACCACTAGTTCTGTTCTAACCCTATCCTTCTATTCCTACTCTCTTTGGAAAAAGAGAAGTTGAGCAACTGAGTAACAAGCAGTTCTCGTAGAAACACTTATTTTGAGATATACTCCATTAGGAGTCCATATGCTCCACATTGGGAGCGGACGTGGAAAAAAAATTCTCATTAAAATATTTAAAAAAAAAAAACGTAAAAATAATAAATTACGGACAATGATATTTTCCAATATACAAATTGCTGTTTCCCAAATGCTTGAGGTTGTATAACATTTTAAGAGGCGAAAAAATTGCAGTGTTTTTTTTATTTGTGTAAAGCTTTCTTAGTATTTTATGGTATCTTTTTTTGACCGGGGCCTATGTACTATAAATCAAAGTCTAAAAATAATTATTTTCGCAGCTTTACTATTCTCTGAAGTTTCTTGTAATAATATATTATAAACAACTCATGGGCTATAGGGTAATGGTCCACATATACAAGGGTTGAAGTTTTGTTTGAGAGCACTACTCAAAGGTCCCTTGTTATTTATTATTTAAATCGTAGGTCTTTATTTTCCGCATCATGTAAATGGATGTATATTATAAAACCTACAGAAAATATTTTTATTTGGCTAGAATTGCCAAGATATAGTTTTTTGGATAATTAGATGAAGTACATCTACATAAATACATAAATTCATTGCAATGTAAGATACATTGCAAATAATTCCTAAAATATGACCACCGCCCACTACGCAGTTACTGTAGGATTTTTCAACGACCGCAAACTGCTTTTGAAATTTCAATATCTTTTAAGAACACCTATAGATAATATCCATAAGTCTATAATTTTAAATTTCATATATATAGTATAAGTTTCAAGCAATACATATGACAGTTTGTCTTAGAAGCTTAGCTTAAAGGTCCTTATGGTTATCACAAGGTTTCGGATTAGAAGTTTTTGGTAGTTTAAAATAAATTTCTGATTTTCTCATTTTGATTTAATATATTAAAAATGATTTCAATGCACTTGTATTATATTTCTTATTGAATTTTTATAGGTCAGTAGTCGGCAAACTCATTAGTCAACTGAGCCATATATCAAATATACAAGGATTAAAATTGTTTTGAGAGCAAAATTTTTAAAACTTAAACTATATAGTTGAGTACATTGTTATTAGCTTGATAATGATACTCCTATGATGGTTTTTGCTTTAAATATCCTCAATTTGATTGAGATACTTTCGCTGAGATCCAATTCTACGTCGCCCTATCCAATTCTAGGTTTTAAGACTGAAAACTGACTTCTGCACGTGGAACACGAAGTTTTAATCGTACTGTATTTATGTGTTTTTTTGTGGAAGAGCCACACTGTAGAAGCCAAAGAGCCGCAGTTTGCTGAATACTGTTATAGGTCATTAAAAATGATCCAAATTAATAAGTCAATTACTAAGAATGTCAAAGATATTTATTTATTTAAATGTTTAAAAATAACAATCAAGTATTCAAACACTTAGATATATAACATTATTTTGTTCTCTGACAATTATTGATGCAAATACATTGATTGATTATGTATAAAAAGAAAAAAGTTATATTTACAATAAGGTGTAAAAAAAATTGGTAAAATAAACACGAAATAATATAAATGAATAAATAATATAATTAGGTTAGAAAAGGACCTTAATTTAATAAGTACAAATTTAAATTTGAATCGTTCAAATTATGTACACTCCCACAGATTTTGTCACTAACGACCCGGGTTTCGCCTTTCGGCATTTTCAGGCGTTCAAGTGCATGGATGAACTTGAACTGACGCTCATTAAATGAATGTTTCGTGTTTATATAATAAATAAATGTATCACTGAGTCTAAAGCCATTGCTGTTGAACGCCTGAAGATGCCGAAAGGCAAAACCCAGCTGGTTAGAGACAAAATCTGTGGGAGTGTACATAATTTGAATGATTCAAATTTAATATTGAAATTCCACCAAGCACCTTCAGTCAAAATCTTAAATTAAGTACAAATTTATTACAATTATCATAAACATCAAATGGGAAAGTTTTATAGAAAATGTGTTTTTTTTTAAACAAAGATTTATCATAGCTTGCCCTTATCATTTTTTTAACCTTTGATATATTTATAAAAAAGTCTAATTATCATAATATAATAAAACGATCTACTAATCAGTCTGTTGATTTTGAATAAAAAACCTGGTGAATTTTATTTCCATAATCGTCTGTCATATTCCAGTTGGCTTTATCGTTAAGAGCTGTAAATTAAATTTTATTTCTGTACATTATTTTCAGTGTGAAAACAGAAACTGTGGAAGGGGGTGCAGACAGCACACTTCTAGTGGCGCGGTTAAATGCAAGTGACAGTGGGCGGTACACCTGCTCCGTTGGGCAAGATCTCCAGGCAGTTGTCAACGTACACGTTCTTAATGGTAAGTCATACAGAAAAAATATAAATATTGTTTTTTTTTTATCAAAACAACAAGCGTTGATTTGTGGAGCACTGTCTAGATACTTTTTTACATTATTTATTTATTACTCTTCTTAATTTCTGACCAGTACCAGTTACAATTACCATCAACGGGGTCATATCAATTGATTAAGATTAAACTGAAAAAGCTACTCAACCGAATGAAATTGGTTGTGATCATTTTTATTACATTACGTTTATTTTAAATTAAATTAACAATTAAAACTTTTCAAGTGGTACCAAATTTTATTTGTAAAATTGAACGGCAAAATATTTTTTTCTAAACTCACACGTGACAAAAATCAACTATTCTATAATAACTTTTGGATATTATAAAGTATTCGAAGCATAAGATTTCTAAGAATATTTTTGCCATCTAGCCAAAAGTATTAAATCAAAAGTTTTTCTTATTTAAGTAATAGTTTTGTAGGTTTTGATGTTAGCTTAGTTGGGTTTCAAAACATATTTACATTTTTTTTAGTATAAATGATTTTGTGGAATTGGCCAAGTCTACCTGACTTTTTAAACTATATAAAATCTTGATATGCCCTAAAATTTTTAACTACTAAAGTATTCATTGAATACTTTAATAGTTAAAATGAATCAATTTTACGAGTTATTTAATATGATTTTGTGAGAAGGTATGGAAATAAAAACAGGATTGAAAGATGACCAGTCTTAGTTATCTTACTTTATACGTGTTTTTAATTTAATCGAGTAAAATAATATGTGATGAAAGATAAAATCACTGAATACCTTTTCTCCATTGTAATAAAATTCACAAACTACGATTTTTTTATTTAGAATTTAAATCCTTTACCATACGGCTATGGCTATCGGCTTTAATCGTGATTGAATTTTGCATTACTAGCTATGCATCCACTAGTGTTAATCATCTCTTACTTCGTATAATTGAGTTCATAAAACCATGCGACAACCCGTTGAAAAAAGCTCGAGAGCTTTTCAAAGCTAGCTCAAAGTTTCCATCAAAAGCGATTCTGCATTTGAATTAAGCTCACAGCCGCAAACTCAACGGTCCATTTAGATGCAAATTAATGTAAAATATGAGCTTTTCAATCAATCCCAACGATTAATATAAAGTTGAAAACTTTTCAGACTTTCCTCTAAAAACTTCGAGCCACGTCATAAATAATAATTTTTGAGATTATCTATTGCAGTATTTTAACCTGAGTACTGAAATACTTTTAAGATTTGGAGCTTTATTCTATAATTTATTTTTCTGTACTAACTATTACCAATAACATGCACATTATAAGACTTCTTTGCTATCAGAAGCTCTACAACCCATGCTTAGCACCAACAACCTAAAATAAATATTTTACCATTAGTCTTGGAAAAGAAGCACTAAATTTTTAATTCGAATGTTTTTTTTTTGCTTTTTTTGCTATACGTACAAGAAACGGAATGTATTATAAGATTGATAAGTGCATATTGATAGTTAAATAACTATTCTTTTCTGAAAAGTGGGGTGAACAGGTTGTACATTAAGTGGGCATGATTTCATTTGTGAAATTGAAATTTGTATATAATTGTTTTTCATAAAACACGATAAACGTGTGTATTTAACTAAAAAATTATAAGCACGTAGTAAAAAACCCCAAAGTTTAATTCGTTAACTTTTACGAGAAATCCCAAATTGATTCTGTACAACTCATATATAAGTCTTTGATTGAAAGAAACTAGCTTTTTTAAAAGCTTTCTTTTTCATGTCTCAATGTCATTCCTACTGTTTACACAAACTACCTTTTTGGTGTAAATACCGAAGAAAAATCTTTGAAAGCATAAAACCTCATGCCAATTAGACTGGCTGTCAGACGAGTACCTACTTACACAAAGCTACTAAGACAAAGCCGACCTAGTCTTAATCAATTATTATGTAATTGGGTGTCTGGAAAAGCTGTAGAAAAACTTTCGTTTTGCTTTTATAAAATATAGTTCTTGAGTCTTACCGGATTTCTTTGAAGTTTTCTTGATAATAATTTGTTTTGTACTTTTTCAAATCTAATGAAAACAAATATGCTGCATGTATAACTCATTTTTGTTTAAGTAATAATTGAAATTTAAAACCAGCTATTTTTAAACCAATTATCATGATTTTGACATGGCAGTTCCAATGAAAACAAAGCACGTTAATACGACGAGGCTCTGCTTGTATTAAATGTCAGTAAAGAGACTCGTTCTTCTATTGAAATTGTAATTTATTTTTTACAATTGTAAAATAGTGAAAGGTATTTCTTCAAAATAGATATAAGTAATATTTGAAAAATAAATTAAAGAAAACTTAGATATTTTAACAATACATATACGCTCCTAACAGAGCATGTGTGCAACATAAAGTTTCAAGTATGAAAATGATTTTTCTTTTAATTTTCGGAGTCATATGAGGTGGACAAAATGAAAGGAAAATATCGCAAACAAACTTTGGCTTCAACTTCATAATTGGATTGTCAAATGATTGATTGGATGTTTACACTTTTAATGTGTTCTCTGTTCTCTGTCAATACTTACTTTATTTTACTTTATATTATATTTTAAAACACACTTTTGTATTAACCTTTCATTTATGTATTAGTACCAGAAACAGTTTCGCTCATCACGAGCGTTTTTAATTGATACTTATAATGTTCAATAAATTTTATTGCAGAAGTTTCTTGCCTAAAATAAAAAAAAATATTGAAGTCTCTTACTTAATTGTTTTGGATACAAATGCAATTTTTAGAAATTATTTGTAACAAGTCATTATACTAATAAAAACACAATAATCCTTTGTACTTCATTCCACTTTATTTAATATGTCAGGACCGGTTTCGCTCATTACGAGCATCGTCAACTGATAAGAAATATAATTTAACAGTGCTATTTACACAAAAATGAACAGTTATAAACAACAATTGGCATTGAAAAGAAAATACCAATTACATTAAAAGTGATTCTAAAATAGCACAAAATTAAAATGTTTAACACATCTAACATATAATTAAAAAGTCATCTCAGATTAATAAATTTAGAATGGGAATTGAAAGTAATTACGAACATAATTAAAATTTGGGAATTCTTTGACAAAGTGATACAATAAAAATAATGACATTAATAATGACAATAATATAGTGAATAGGCTTAATGATAGTTAAGAAAATTTCCCCTCTTCCAAGTAGTTGGTAAGTGTACATACTTAAACAAAATCGACAGCCAGGAAGATTCTGAAAAAGAAATTTTTCAAAGACCATATCAATTCTAACAAAGATATATATATATATATACATACCTATATATATTTTAAATTATATAAAAGAATAGTTAACAAGGGCTAATGCAATGGATAAAGTAACGGGGAACTAGCAAATATTAATTGATCGTTCAAAAGATCTGAATCAGGTAAAAATTTGAATCTATTGATTTCTAGGATTTCCTGTTTGTCTAGTTTGATAGACTTGTTATTTAAATGTAGAACTTTAAAATGTCTACTAATATCGAAATAAAGTGGAAAGAAGTACAAAGGATTATTGTGTTTTTATTAATATAATGCCTTTCCACCAAGTATTGACAGTGAACACCCTAAAAGTGAAGTCATTATACTATTTAAATTATAGTGAGCCAAGTGTCATTTATTCATATGTGTACATATTAATAGTTTTCATAGTTATATCACTAACTGTTTCTTATACCCATATTAGTCTAACTTGGTGTTGTAAAAATATACCTGTTTTAATACGTATTTTTTCTTACGAAAATATTTCAAAGGAATAGAACCGGTCCGGATCTTAATGAATAAATGTGAAATTAGTACAAAACAGAGTTTTTTTTTTAATTAATTTTTTTTTTTATTGCAAATCTTTGCATTGCGTTGCTAGTCAATATTTAACTAAGCAAAATATTTGTAAATGTTTAAAAATACTACTCTCAAAAACACTTCAAAGTATCCTTCATCAAACAATTTAATTGATTTTCAGATAATTTTATTTTTTAATGTAGTCAAATTTATACACGATAATGTTCTTAAAAAAATTTCAGTTGAAGTGAAGTTACTTAAATTTTCAACCTGAGTTCTTTCTCTAAAATATGTGTTCAAATTTTCTGCATATGAGGTAATATTTCTACAGCGAGAGAATTTTCAGTTTGGCGCAGCAATTTTTATTCTAGATTATGATCGTAAGCTCCGAGCAAAACTTTTTTCGGTACTGATAAGTGTTATTTTCTATCGCGTGGGTATTCGAATTTATCAGTAAACGCTTATCCATGCCCTAAAGCTTGGGGGTTGTATTTTTCCTACTCTTCACGTAGAATTTATGACAATCATCGTATATGAATATACACGCTTACTCGGTAAGATAATCGTAAACCTTTTTCGTTAACGTTTAATATACAACATTTTATAATTATTGAATGGGAAACATAAAATATATATAGTGTCGCTTTTATAATGTAATAATTTCTAAAGCACCTACCAAGGTGTACACGTCCCCAGCAAAATTATTCATGGTCGAACGAGAACTTTCTTTGAACGAGATAATTTATACTATTTCTTCGTAATTACATTATTAATAATACGAAACAACTTTTATTGTATTTTTTCTGTGACAGGCGTACAGAAAAAATCATATTTAGATACAACGAGCTGTAAGCCCGTTGCCCCCAAAGCGAGGACTTTTTTGCATTATAAAAAATTGACGTTTTTTTTCAGTTGATAATTATGACTTAACTAAAGCTTTTATTTGCATGTAATTTTTTAAATCATAAACACTTTAAAAAATTCATTTTTACTAAAAAAGTACACTGCACAAAAAATATAATATTCATCATAAGACAAATATACATATATATTAAACTTAAAACAAATTATGTGTTTTTGAATAAATAGAGTCCACAAAAAATTATTACTTCGCATCTTAACATAATATGTACATGTTTAACTGTCATATAATGCTTAATAAACAAATGAAAACACAATCAAACTATCGATCATTCAGTTATCAGCAAAACTCGTTGCCGCTGACGTATTTTGATTTTGTTATTTTTTCAAATATTTATGGAATCTGTTATAATTACATTCTACGAAGCTACAAACATTATCCGCTTTTAATATAAAAATATGTAGATATAAGCACACCAGTCTATTTTATATTATTACTTAGATAAATATAATACAATGGGAATATTTTTTTTAATAAATTGTTTTAACGAAACGTATAAATAAATATACATCAAAACGTAGGTTTTTTACTCAGTGAGTGAGTATCCTCAACTGATGTAATACTTTTTGATCGACGTCAGTTTTCCAGCAAATACCTTAAAGCTATGCATCCCAACTATCCGTTACATCCAGGGTACTGGAGAAAACTGAAGTAGCCATGCTGGCTCAGAAAAAAAGTTGGCAATGAGTTATTAATATTTTTGAACCTAATCAAAAATTCTATAAACTTTTAAGGCAGGTTAAACATATATAATTTGTAAAATAAAAAAATCGTCAGTGAAATCACGTTAAAAACAATTACTATGTACGCTGTAGTTATGTCATTTTATATTCATACTGAAATTTTACAGCGAAAAAACAATAAATCGGTTTCATCCATATTTACATCAGTTTCATCCATCTTATTAAAATATTTGTATAAAATACTTTTTAGTAATTATAACACTATAGACTTGTACATGAAAATAATTTACTACATTTTTCTGTTTTGAATACAAATTTAAAAATAGATCAATTTTCAGGGAAGCCTTCTGTATTTTTGTGCTGAAAAGTGGGTAGTGGGTTAATAAGTTTGTGAACCTATGGAATACATGTTAGTTACACGTGTTTCTCGCAAGGGCGGATTCGGTGAAATAAAATGAAATCTGAATTTTCAAAGTGATCAAAATGAAGTAACAGATGATTTCGTCAATTTAGTAATGAAGACAAAAATTATTATGAATCACAATATAAAATAAGATTTTCAATAAACGAGATTTTCTGTAAATCATTTAAAAATCAATTATTTGATAATATTTACCGTTTCAAAAAACAATCACTAGCAAAACATTTTCTTTCCATTTACTGATTACAAATCGCGATAAAATTCTGAAGAATAAATCATTTTAGCGCTTTTTTGAAACTATGTTTTTTTGTGCCGTTAAAATAAATATACGTTTATGACCTGCAAACTGCCAATGCAATTTTTGCGCAAGTAATAAATATTGCATGAGGCAACCCAGCGATCATTATGGCGTAGCGGTACAAAACTATTTAACTATATATAAACTGCAAAATATAGCAGAATTTATTTTACATATTCAGTACAAGATAATGAAATTTTTCGAGAATATTTTTTATAAAATTTTGAGTTCTTGCTTTCGTGATTACTTTTCCAACAATTGCGTGGTCAGTAAAAACACAAGTAGTAACAGAGAACCTTTTAAAAAAATTAAGCACATCAAATACTCGTATTTTTGCTTAGTAAAAAGCATGCAGGACGCTCTGAAGTCTTAACTCTCGCGGCTCGGAGACTAGAAAAATACTTTTCTGCCGATAGGGGTCGTTTAGGGACCCCAGTGGTTTCCTCATTATTGGCCCTATTCTTATGAATTAAAAAAAAAATAGTCTAAAGGCTTTAAAATATCTCTCTGCATCATTCCTCATACATTTTTTTTTTTAAAATCCGTGGTTTTTTAATAAATAATCATATTTTAAGTTGCGCGTAAAATATACGTCGTTTCAATGCAAATATCAATGTGCTACTGGCGCGCTTGCTTAGTGGCGTTCAGCCTATTATCTTACGAACAGTTTAAATAGTTGTGTATAGCATCTTAGGCAGTTATTCGATGAATTTTACGGAAAAATAAAGATCATATTTTAGTAAAATTGCTAGATAATAATATTTAACTAATATTACTCTTTTAGAAGTTTTATCGACGATAAAAAATGGATTTTCATATTTTACCAATATTTTAGGAATACATTACCACCTTTATTTCCCGAGCCCTTACATTCACTTAGTGCATACTTTGACATAATATATATCGCCCGCTGTAGTCTAGTTGGTAAGAGCTTGCTTAATCGATCAGACGGGTTCAGCTTCGATTCCCAGTAATGTCAATGTCAATGTCGACTTTAGATTTTTAAAATTTATATTTAAGACTTAAGGCGTGGGTGTCACTTATCCTCGAGTTAATCTCGAGTGGCTTACAAAAAATCTTATTGAGTTTTTCTCGCATGATCTTTCAACTTTAAAATATTTTGCGTATTGACATGAGCTGTAATGCCATTTTTTAAATTTTTTTTTTTTTTTAAAATGTGCATATCGACTGTGGAAAGGAAAAAGGACGTAACCCACAGTTTTTCAAAACAGCTTTTTTTCGATAATCACAATGTATCAATTTTGATACACGTTCTATCAAAAGGATGCAAGCTGCAAATGCCGAATTAGTATCTAAATTTAGCTTTTAAGTTTGAAAAAGATGACCTTGTAAAAAATTAAAACCAATAAAAAAGACTGAAATAAAGGTTTTTCCTAGACAAATTCTTAAATTAATATTAGATCATGTCAATTAAACACCAGTTTCACACACCAGGAAGTCTCCGTGCACTTCAAGGTTGTGTATAATTCATAATTTGCATATGGCCCAAAATTTTTAAAATACGTTTTTTGTAAAATTTGATATGTGTGGGTTACGTCCTTTTTCCTTTCCACATTCGATATATATCAGCATTCTATTTAAATAAATCCAATTTGAAACTGACGATTTGCCATAATTGGTCATGACTGTCAAAATCTTCATGTGTATGTTCACGTACGAAGTGAAATAGCCATATACTATATTCACTGAAGGATAGATGCAGGAGAGTCGCACGTGCGCACGTGTGCAGCTGGGCGTTAGCGGCTAGATTTCTCGCCAACTCATTTACCTCGTGCCACCGGCAAACAGTCCAATTTCATGAATGCTATTTGCTATTACGCTTGCTACAATTGCAAATAAGCTTGGCACAATTTAACCAGCTTAATTGAGTTAAGTATTGGACGAGCGCCCAAAATACGAATGCCATTATAAACGGAGATATAAATGGCTGGTCAACCACCACGGCTGGGCTGATAGACTACCATTCAAATGGTCACGAGTTCCAATCGATCGCTGCTCAACATCACATACTATAATAAAATTTAGTTAAACTAAAAGTTTCACTTTTATATTGTTAAATACCAATTCGTGGTATAAAGTCATGATATAATATTTATGAAATAAAAACACATTGTAATACTTAAACAAATAGGTGTTCCGCAAACATCCACATAACATAAAAACCAATAGTTTCAATATTTCAATTATGTTTTGGAATCCACTTAAACACAAGTGATTAAGAAAATCTGACTGATTTTATCAGTGGTTCTGATGTATGTAAATGTCATTAAATTCTTTCTTGGTGAGTTTGTCAGAAGAATCTCCCGGTGTGTCAAAACAAGTTATTAATGTTTTACTTCCGTTTTTTACAACCTATTTATGTGAAGCAGCATTTCCTTTAATGCTACAATGAAGTCAAAGTGCATGAACAGGCTCGATGCCACACCATTGAAAAATAATAATTGTTTTATTAAAAAAATATATACTATTATGAATTACCCGACCTAAAAAATATGCCAAGTATTCCGTTAAAATTTCCGGAACCCTACCTAAGAAGTAACGTGAATTATTTACCTCGCGCTTTCTTCTTGACTGCTTTTTTAAGTATATGATATTACCAGAAAGTATAGTTTTAAAAATAACATTAAAACATATAGTAATACTGTATTCAAAATATATATAGGAAGCTTAAATTTTAAATGGTAAACTGTGAGACGTAACAACTAAATCTCTTACTGAGACGATCGAGATCATTATAAATTTACTTAAATTTTCCAGCGTAATTGTACTTGGCAAAGCTCACCGCATGTTTCAGACAGATTAGCTTCGGGAAAATTATCATTAAATGTCGTTACTTAGCACCAAATTAGCTCTACATTAACTTTTCATAAAGATTTAAAAGCGAAATCAATTAAGTCTTATAGGATTAGCCGGTAACTTTTAATGTAAAAGTTCTCAATACATCAACGTAACGCGTCTTCGCGTTAGTTGTGTATTTACCCATACTAAATAAGCCTCTACTTAAATTACTTCAGCCGGCTTTGTTAATTGCTTTAAAGGAAAAGGAATGGAAGGACCTGCGAAAAGTTTTGCCAGAAGCTCGAGATTAGATTGGCTTTCAGTTTATTCAGTTCAATGTGAAATTAGTCGTGGAACATCAACTTCTAACTAAAAATAAACAATATTAAGATGATAAAATTTTAGGAAGTGTTTTTTATTAATTAATTAATATTTAGCTTCAATTGTATTCATATTTTTTACAAGAGTTTAGAAACAAAAGGAAATATTCTTTACAACTTTACGTCACCGTTGGTAAGAAAATATTGTTATTACATTTTTTAAAATACACATAATAAAACAGGTTTATTTTCTAACATGGATTGAAAAACTGATACCAGTACTGATGTGTGTATTCTTTCAATGAGAAACATAATGACTATTCAAGTCAAAGTTTGACACAGTTTTTTACGAGATCTGACTGTAGTCTTTCATTCAACTGTTTGCTTTGGAGAGAGTTAAGTAAGAACGATAGGATTCCGAAAATATTAGTTGATTACTAATCTTTTTCTCCGTATTTCGAAGGAATACTAAAATCTCATCAACATACACTATGGTTGTTCATCCAAACTTGGTTTTTTGTTTCATCCGTTGGCTTTTTTCATTCATTATTGGTATTGATTTCTCTGTTTTAAAGTATTTATTGAGAATTTTTAAAGCAAAAATGACCCGTAAAAAACTTTGACATTTGTCTGTTGTTCTCTTTCAATCCATATTGCTTATTTTACACTCTCACCTATTAACAAACTAAGATTCACATTACAAAATATCTACAAACCTTCAAAGATATCATTTAAAAATGTATTTAAATAATTGCCAGCACATTTCTGCTTATGTAAATGTACCACCACCGAATCTCTAACATCCCAGGGGTATAACGGGTTTACACCCTTCTCATAGGGAACATTCCGCGACATTGGAGTGTTAAGAGCTTTCAAACACTTGCTTAGAATGCTGCAGGTGCAACTACTCAAGAATTGGTTTACATGCACTTAAGCATACAACAAAAGAAATAAAATGGGAACATATGAATTTAAATCTACTCACTCTAAAAAGTACATCGTAATAGTACCAAAGTGGACGTATAAAAAATACACTATTTTGTACTGATTTCAAAATTAAAATTAAAAACACTAATTAAAAAGTGAAAATAAACGTTATTCGAAAATTAAATCATGAAACATCTAAAACTATGGTTTTACGTATATCACACATTTTCATTTTTAAATTTTCATATATTTATATTTTGAAGAATAACGTAGATTTTCAGATTTTTTAAACAAATAACTTAAAATTGTACTGCCAAACTAAATAACGGAATTCCGATATTTTAGATTTTATTTCCGTACTGCAAAAAAAAAACAGCTAATTGACATTGCAAAACCGAAAGAATAAATCAATCCAGGGTTTTAGATCATACTAAGATACTTAGTGGTAGTATCTTACCTTTCCATTTTGTAATTTATAATTTAAGAATTAGAATCAAGCTTTAAATTTTTTCTTTTATAACCATACGATAGCTTGTCTGATAAAGCTTCTCAAAGAAGCGAAACACGTATCACAATTTGTTACATACCATCTCGAATAATTAATTAATTAAATGTAATTTTATATATTAAATTTACGTCCACTAAGTTGCCTTCGAATCAATGAACATTAATTATCAATCAACTGCTTCATCTTTTATTTGTAATATGTATATTTTTTATGTTGAAAAAGCTTGCAAGGCATATGTACAAAATAAAGTCGCTGAAAATAGTAAAAACCTGCTACAATCTGTTTTCTATAAAAAGTTTTAGCTATAAAGTGATTTTCAACGTTCTACTTGATAGTTTAGATATCCAATATTAACATATTCATGAATGCATGTTTCCGATCGTTTCCGTCGCAAGAATAGCTGTGTGCCAATCACATTACAACATGTAAGTACATAATGGTTCTAAATTTTGACACCGGAAATTGCAAATTCAAAACCCGCGCCTGTTTGAATGTCAGTTATGAGTCGGCAAAATGTTTGGCACGTGTATTTGGAATTCAGTCGACTTCTCGGCGAAATGAGAATCCATGCGAACAAATTCCACCCGGCAGTAGCGGATGGTTTCCTTTGACTATAAAACGTATAATGTTAACCACACTCGTTTACAAAAGAATGATCGTATTACGCATTTCACTAATTAAGTTCTTCGGAATCAACCACCTTTTATTCTTTATTTGTCAAAACTTAAAACAATTTTAGAAAATAAATAATACGTAGTAAAAAATAATGTATATGAAGGTTAATTGAGACAAAGGCGTCAGTTTTCAAAATAAACTCTGTTGGCTAATATATATAAAACGTCTGAAGAATTAAATTATAAATTTTCTTATATCGATTGTGGAAAGGAAAAAGAACGTAACACACGCATAACAAATTTTACAGGAGACACAAAAAACGTTGTTTGATGATTTTGGGACAAAGGCAAATTATGAATTTTCCACAAACTTTTAGTGCATGGAGATTGATTAACTTTATCTGATATTAATAAAATATTTTTTCTCCAAGAAAACCTTTTTTCAGTCTTTTTTCTTGATCGTAATTTCCACATCCCCTTCTTTTTTAAACTTAAAAGCTAAATTTAGATACTAATTTGGCATTTTAAGCTTACATACTTTTGATAGAATGTGTATAAAGTTGTATAGATTGTGATTATCGAAAAAAAGCTGTTTTGAATAAACTGTGGGTTACGTCCTTTTCCTTTTCCATAGTCGATATTATTATCTTGCTTTTTTATTGTTTCAAATGAAAAAGACAGTACATGGCATTACAGCTGATGCCAATTTGCCATGCACGTGACAGTTCACAAAAATTGTAGTTAAAAATCTCCACTTCTTTAGACAATGCATTGATCAGGCAAGCAGCCCTTGAAACACGATATCCTTGATTATAATTTCATAAACCAAGAAAGTGTCCAAAGAAAAAAAAACAGTATTTGTTCATCAAAGATTTCGACTGAAGGTGCTTTGTGGACTTTTAAAATTAAATTTGAATCATTAAAATTTTGTACATTAACACAAGTTTTGTCACTAACGATACGGGTTTCGGTTTTCAGCATCTTCAGTCGTTCAATTGCACGGATGAGTTCGAAAAAATCGTGTGAATGTATAAAATTTTAGCGGTTCAAACTTAATATTGAAATTTCACTAAGCACCTTCAGTCGTAATACTGTTTTTATTTCTTTAAATACCTGTTTGGTTTCTTAGCATTGTCTTAGCATTGTCTTATAAATATCAACCCACTCATTATCTCAAAAGATACTTGAAAAAGAAACCCTACCATTCTTTGGACTGAAAGCAATAAATAAATAAATATTAATTATTAAAGAATACATAAATAAAATATAAGAAAGCAGACAGGCTTATGACTATACGGTATTCAATATTATCTCGTAAATAAAGGTTGTTGATTAAGTAATATATATTACTAGGTAACCCAAATAAGTCTCGATAATAATCCGATTATTGCAGACGTGTTAATAAATCTTTTCATCTAGCAAGGTAAACTGATATGGATTATATCAATATTTATTTAACAATGAAAGAATAATAGCTTATTTATTATATACATAACAAAGGTATTTTGCGATCTTTTCTCACCTGTTAACTCATATTCGATTACTGTTAAGGATTTTTTGCTGTTGTTGCAAGCAAAAACAGTAATTTAAATAAAACTCGGCTGAAACGGTAGTAGTTTGCGAAAACTTTTTTGACATATTATCGTATGTACAAAACAATAATTTTAATGTTAACGCAAATTAGTTAGTTATTTGTTTATTATTAAAGAAACATTGAATTACACAAACAAGAAATAAAAGGCAATAATATGCAATTGTGATTTAAGCACACATTTTTTTAAATCTGCTGTAATCAATATATTCAATACTAACATATTTCACTTTTAGGTTGTTCACTGTCAATACTTGGTGGAAAGGCATTATATTAATAAAAACACAATATTCCTTTATACTTCATTCCACTTTATTTAATAGGTCAAGACCGGTTTCGCTCATTGCGAGCATTGTCAACTGATAAGATATATAATTTAACAATGCTATTTATACGAAAATGAAAAATTGTAAACAACAATTGGCATTGAAAAGAAATTACCAATTACATTAAAAGTGATTGTAAAATAACACATAATTAAATTTTTTAACACATCTAACATATAATTAAAGAGTCATCCCAGATTAATAAATTTAGAATGGCGATTGAAAGTAATTACAAACATAATTGAATATAAATTTGAATTACATATTTAGGCCAAATTATAGGATTAGATTGATCTAACCCTCGATTTTTTTGTTTGAATAGAAGTGAAAAAAAGTGTTGTGTTGGTTGTGATTTTGTAAAAAAATATGTTGTACCTTGTTCTACACTTTCACCTCTATATGCCTCTGTGTAGGTAAACAAATAAAGTTTAAATAAGCAACTGAGAAAGTTGAACTATAACTTTTTACTTTAAGAGTTTTTTTATAATAATAAATCAAAATACATGGCACTAATTCACTTAAACGCGAGGACTGGTTAGTGAATTTTAAAAAAATGTATTAATTCTACAGCATGTAACGCCACAAGGAAACGCTATCAACTGATTATCACAAAATGTACTTATTTTTTAAAATGCAATGCAAACATATTTAACAGTTTTTTTTGTTATCCATGTCCGCTCCCAATGTGGAGCATATGACCTCTTAATGAAGGTATTGCAACAGAAGTTTTTCTACGAGAACTGTTTGATACGTCGCTCAAAGTCTCTTTTTCAAAGAGAGTAAGTGGTCGGAATATAAGGATAAGACTAGAACACGGCTAGTGGTTAACTCATCGCTCTCGCTACGCCCAGTTATCGAAGGATCGGAAGGGTGGGAGAGAATTTTTAAGACATCGCAAACACACGTGCCTTCGATCACAAATCAATAAATCGATCGAAAAAATGCTGTTCGTACTGGAACTTGAACCCGTGAGATCCGACAGGGAAGCCAAACCACTGCGCTAAAGAACCCGACAAAAACACATTTGGTTAAAAAATGTTAAAATAAAATTCTTTCCCACTTGAATATTTAAAAAAAAACTTTTTAGAACAAACATAAAAAATAACTGAGAGCCGTATTTGTAGGCTTCAGATACCTTGTTTTAATATATATGATCTGTTTAATTATAGCTTTTATATTTCGAATAAATTATATATTTGTTTACGTAATTTTGAACAAATTGTGATATTGATATAAAGTTGTATACATTACGTCGCTCTTTCCAGTGATATTGTATAAAAAGACAACGTATATTACATATATTCTACAATACAAATATATTAGAAACATAAAACCAATGATTTTTTAACACAATAAGCTTTGAAAAGCTACAGTGAAAAACTGTCATTTTTTATGTTGCATAGCTTACCTACCTCCCATATATATAATATAAGTAATTCAGACAGCTCTATAGAATAAAAATAAAAAAAAACGTTTTATAGCTTCAATGCTTTGTAATTTAGCAAAATAAACGTGAGCGTAATATTTATTTTCAACAATTTTATGTTGAAATAAATAACATCTATTAGGCCGTAAATTGCATTTTCTGCTCCACCACTGCGATGCACTTTTGAATATGGTCGAACGCCTGCCAGCAGTTGAGCTGTGAATCATTTTAATCGTGTTGTTTAAGTTATTTTTAAAATAATATGGTCATTGGTCATATGAAATGATTGTCATACTTAAATATAAATGTTCATTGAACATCTATTAACAGTCAGTAAATATCAATGAAAAAAATTGTTAATTGGTTTCTGACCAAACAAAAAAATTCGTAGTCAATAAAATCGACATTATTTAATAAAAATTTAAACATTCCTAATCTATGTTATATCAAAAATTGTAGTTATTTTAGTTCTACAATTTTATTTTATTAATATGATATTTTTGCAGCTTTACGCCTTCGTCAGAATTGGTTACTTTATCGTTCTGTTGAGCAATTATTTCTTACGGGGGGGGGCTTAAAACTAACAAAATTTAAATGATTTAGAACTAAAATACATTGCTATTTGACTGTATTATAACGGAGTTCTACCAAGTAAATGCTAATTGATATCCATAATTATTATAATTATTTAACATCATTCATGTTAAGCATAGGATGAATAAGGCTTCAATCGTTTTTTTTTAAACATTTACCTGTTGAAAAGTTAGTTCTCATCAAAGTAAGCGTCATATTTTATTTTTAAAGATAAGCAAACTCATTCTTTTTAATTATATTTTTTTATCAACAGATTTCACTGTATCAAAATCTTGACTATTTTATTCACCCTTGATATACATCAAGTTGACACGCTTCTAATTTAGTTTTCAATGTATTCTTTGAAATATAAAATAAAATTAGATTACGTTGAGATTTTTCAACATAATATATGACAAGAATCAAAATAACAAAATCTTTCCATTTTTCAGTCAATATTATCTTAAGAAAGCTTATTCCTATACTATATTCATTATTTTTATTTATTTTTACAGAAAGCTTGGCAGAGCTTCACCAAGGAGCTGGATCTCATCTCCAGTGTCCGTCACCATGGAGTATGCTGCTAATCATTATGATCCTGAGTATTCTTGCCGATCAATTTTGCGAGAGTATTATACACATTCGAGGGCATATAAATAAACCCTATGTACAACATGTACGCTGACAATGAGATACAATTTGTTAGTAAAGACTTACATTTAGAAGAAGTCGACATTATACGTGATTATTTGTAATATCGAATGAAGGTGCTTGATGCAAGTTTGTGTTTTATATCAGTTTTGTATATTGCAAACAATTGTATAAAAATTAAATTATATGTTTGATTGAAAATAACAAGTTTTTGCTGTATATTTTAGACATTAAAAATGGTTGAATTTACACAAAAAAACTTCACTTCTTGGTATCTGAAATAACGGTTAAAATCCATATAAATATATTTATTTAGTGAACCGGCTCAAAACCATTGCCAATTTTATTAATAAACTAATACGATGTAAACCATGAGAATGATAAATCATAATATAGTTTTATTTCGTATTAAAGTAAACGTATTAAGAATGGAGTTTTAACTTCGTTATTAGTGTAACGAATATGGGAAAAGCAGAATGTGTGAAAAAAATATTTTCACATACTATATAACAAAGCAGTTTAAATTGTGTTTAAAGTCATTGATAGAAGAGTATCTTTTAAGGCTTATACAAAAACCGACATTTGAAAAAACTGATTTTCGAGATAAACAAAAAGATAACCAAATTTACTTTTTTATTATTATTATTCAGTGTTCTTATTTGACGAGAGAGTAGTCATACCTAACCCGACTAGTAATCTCGAGACAAAATGTAGTTCAAAAATATTTTCTAAATTAACCAAAATATATAATTTTTAACGCATTTATTGATATCTTCGTTTTAATTATTACCAAGGCAGTTTTAAGTCAAAATACTAATTGAATATTGATTTTAATTTGTTTCGTTACTTAAACTTGTTTGAAAAAACCAGCTTCATTATTTTATATGCATAAGTTGATATTGCACATCTTCAATTTGAAAATAATATGTTTTTATTGAAAGACTTATTAATTTACTTATATAATCAAAGTGTCAATTAAATTCAACCATTTTGAATGACTACGTTGTACTGTAAAAAAATACTTGTATTATTGTTTACCAGCAAAAAAAAATTAACCACCCATTTTCATTTTCTTACTTCGAATTGGTTGCGGGAAAATAAAACAAAAACTTGTAATGTAAGGTATTCTCGTTTCTATATAAACCTTTATTAAACTTTTCTGAAAGCCATTACTGGTTGAGATATAGTGATTACTATTCTCCTTCTGATTCAATATCGACTTTTCAAATTACTTTCATAATGTTTTACTGTTTCTTTGTAAACTGGCAAACAAGTTTTAGTTTTGTTTTGCGTGACGAAGAAATTTGCTTAAAATTGCTTTAATTTTTCAATCGTAATAAATTACAGTTATAAAATACCGTCACCGTTCTGGCAGAAGTTAGTAAATAACAAATTGATAGCTCTGAGTAAACAACAGTAATAAAAAAAATAAGCTTTTCGGATAAAGCCTAAAACCTTCATATTTTATTTTGTTTTTAAAAAATATCATATATTATAGTTGATGTAGATAGACTTGTGTCGATCGAACGCAAAAAGAGTTGATAAATAATAAGCAATCTTGATTATCCGATTTTAAATCTGCATTGATAATATTTACCGAAAAAAAATACTGTTTTTTTTTCAAATTGATGCAATAAATGCATTTGATTAGTTAGACCAGGCAGAAAATTGATATCCAAGAACTTTGTTAAATTAACTTACTTCTGTTAGTACGTTGACAATATAAAAATTGTTTTTTTCTTAAACTGAATCTTATACGACACATTTTGAGTCGGGTGATATATTTTTTAAATAAAAAGTTGTTAAAGATTACATAAATTATGTATAATGTTTAAATCTCACACTTCTGCCAATTTAATTAAGTCAGCCACTTAATTAAGTGTGTATTGTTTTTGTAGCCTCAACAAATTGTATTAACAATTAAGTCAATGCAGACCAAACGAGGTCATATTAACTAAAAATAAATTATTATTTTCGACATATTCATGTAGAAATGTCAGTGTTGAACAAATGGTGTAAATTTTCATACGCGTTTTTTCTTTATTTAGTTTCAATACATCTAATTAACGTTGTATATCTTTTTCAAAAAATGTATACGTACATACAACAAAACGATATTTTGTCTAGGTAATTCAATATACTTTGGTTTATTTGCCAACACACAAACAACCTCTAAACAACCTTTGCAACACCTGTTTGTGTTAGTAAAAATGACACTATTACAGTACTTCACTGAATAAATAAATAAAATTCAATAATACAAAAATATATACATACAGTCACTGTTTTGAGGTTTTTCTAACGACAATCTTTCATTTGGGACAGTTTTAACATAGTTGAATTAATTAAGAAATTATTGAAACTTTTTAAAGTCCTGTTTATAAAAAAACGTTGTAAATTTTATCATTACGTACGTCTATTTTTTGTTGGACTGTATTTATTTAATTTCTAGAGGTGTTTTTTTATCCTAAAGTTTTTTCATGATTATTATAAAAGATTTTTTTTGTACACTCTGTCACCGGTCTTATTTAATATTTTATAAACAACCCTGCTTAGATTTATTTTTCGGTTCTAGTATAAAACTAGATGGGATACAACCGGACAGGATAAAACCCTACATGGACAAAACCGTACATAGAAAAGGAAGTATACACATTTAAAACACCTAATCTTTTCATGAGTTTTTCAGCTTACAATAATCAGATTTTTATTTTAAATACTGACGAGTAATATTTTTTAATAATAAATCTTAATTTAAAAAATACAATCTTTTCATAAATTTTTCACTTTTAAAAAGGTAAGCAATGAGTGTTTTTAAGAAGTAGACAATTAATGTTGTTTAAGATTTTTCGAAAACGACCTAATCCGATACAACTGATACTGAGGCCATTTGCCTGTAGAAAATGATAATTCAATAGTAGTGGTAAATCGATTATTTTCTTTGTATATGCATTTTAATTTTAGCAAATTCAATTGATATGCACAAAAATACCTATATTTTAACACAAAGAAAATAATAAAATTATTTATAAATAATTTGCAAATGATAACAATGTATTAATTTTTGCAAGGTATTGTACGAAATTTTCCAAAAAAAAACAATAAAATACATTCAATTTCACTGTATTAACATCAGAAATTTGCATTCATAGTGTCCAGTTGCTGTCGAGGTGTCATTTTTGTTTTTGAAATGTATTTTCAGCGACAAACGTAAAACTTTTGGTTTTACACTTGCTTTTGTCTGTATCCGATTTTGTTCATGTACAGTTTTGTCCATGTACGGTTTTATCCGAGTACGGCTTTTTTCTGTTCGTTTTTTTCCAGTCTACCTTAATCTGTTCACTGTACTTTTCATCTGTTGATAATACTCGCGATGATATAGGCTGGTCTGGATATTTAAAAAAAATATGTAAGTCGTTCAAAAAATGAGTTTATTTCTAAAAAAAATAATAAAAATTCTAGTGAAATTATTATCAAAATTAAATAATTTTTTTGAGCAGAATAAACTATTGTGCCGGAAAATATTTATTTTATTTTGGTAAGCTGGTATGAATGAATGATTAAAAATGCTATTGTAATAAACTTATAAACTATTAGTCCAGCTATATAAATGATAGTTTTTTTCTTAACGTAAACTTTGTCTTTTGTAAATAAACATTTTACTTTTTATAACTAAGTGATAAGTACAAGCGATTTCGTCTAAGATATTGTTAAGAAATTAGCAAAATATATTATGTAATAAATTAAAAACTATTATTAATTTATTGTTAAAATATAAAATAATGGCTTAAGCACGATAACAATTTAAAACTGTTCATAATGTTATAATACTAAATACGATGCCATTAGCTAAATTTATAAAAATAAGTTTTCAAAAAACGTTTATTTTTTGTTATGAAAACAATTTATCGTAGTTATAGTATCAATTTATGGTCTTATATTTGTTGTACTAATTAAAAAAAAATAGTGCGGCAATAAATTATTTCTTTATATATTTCAATTATTTAAATGGAGAAAACATATCGAAGCATAATAAGTATTTTTATAAAACATATTTATGTATTTTATGAATATAATTGAAAAACAGAATACGCAATATCTCATGTTTAATTAACTGTATGACTATTTTGTTTGTTGTTCTCTTATAAATTATTAATACTTTAAAAAAGCTAGAAATTAGTAAAAGATATTTTTTTTTATAAATTGATACATTGACGTATGCAAACATTGTTTAAGTTCTAACTGCAGTTATTTAAAAGAGTAAAAATTGGAAGTTTTCTCATAGATATTGAAGACTTCGTGCTCTTTTAAATTACATATAAAAAACCATTTATAAGGTGAAAGAAATCTTTTATTTATTTATTTTATGATTTTATTTATATTTTACTATTCACTCGTGTGACTCATTTGTTGTTCTTCCTTTTCATTTTGCTGTAAAAAATAAATTATATCAATTGCTGGAGCAATTTTTAAAACTGTACTTTTATCACGTGTATACAAATAATGAATAAATTTTAAGTAAAGCAATACTTTGTTTTTTTTTCATACAAAACCTTCATTAATTAAACAAATCAGGGCTTAAGCAGGGCTGTGGAGTCAGTGTTGGAGTCGGTAATACATATCTACGGAGTACATAATTAGGACATATTCAAGTCAAAAAGAAAATATCTTAGTTGAGGAACGCATTTTTTCCCAAATTATTTCACAAACTGTCTACTGTATAGAGCAGCCATACTCAACCTTTTTTTCCTCCGGGCCGCATTCCGATATTTGCTTCTCGACGTGGGCCGCAACTTCTCTACAGGAATTTGAAATCCTCGATTTGGTATACTTTTTTCCCAGATATCTCTGAAACTCCTTTTTTTAGCTCACCGAGCTTAGAGCTTACTGGGCCACATATTAGGGCTTACTGGGCCGCAGGTTGAGTATGACTGCTGTAGAGCAAATAGCGCGCTATTAGCATTGCTTAAAAGCGACTTTTCATTATTTTCAATAAATTATTTCATCTCAGATAAAATGCTGGGTGACATTTTGCTAGATAATCATAGCATTGTTGAAAATTAAAAGGTTTTTGACAGCATTTTTTTTATATATAAGGGTGTAATATTTGTAAAACAAACATCATTTGAAAGAAAACACATATTTTAATAGCATATGTTATGTGTGCTAGATATCATATTAAATAGGAGAGATTGGTAACAACACCGGGAATTGTTGGCACGTACATGTCCACACTTGGGAGCGATTCTTGAAACCAGCCACAAGGCATGTCGGACTAGTGGAATGATGAAGGCCATAGAGGAAACTCAGGTTATCTGGCAGCAAAATACATTTATATTTTTTGTGGTCTCAGAAATCTTGCCGGATTCGAAAAGGAAATATAACAAATATTAAAGGGTGAATAGAGAGAAATAAGAGTTTAAAAATACATAATTTGACTGTCAAAAAAGGACATAACCCAAACATAACATTTTTTTCAGGAGGCATAAAAAACGTTTTTTAATGATTTTGGGTCAAAGACAAATTATTAAATATACATCCTTAGAGTCTAAGAAGACTTTTTCCCAGTTGGAATTTTTACATAACTTTTTTTTTAAACTGAGAAGCTAAATTTAGAACTCCATTTTTACTCCACGAAAAATAAAAAAAGTTAGGACCGAAACATAAAAACATATTTTCTCTTACCTCTAGTAATTTTGAATTTAAAGAACTTTTTTTTAATTCATTTTCGCTCCTATTATTTCAATATAAGTCTTTATACAAGAACAGTTTGTTACTCGGTTGCTCAACCTCTTTTCTTTTGAAATGAATAGAATATGAACAGAAGGATTGCACTAGGACCAGTCGTAGACTAATCGCTCTCTAGCGTAGCTGACGTTATTTAAGGATTGGAGGTTGGAAATGGTGAAAACTTTTGACTGTTTTGCACTAAGACTTGAGCCCTTGAGATCCGTCACGGAAGCCAGCGACTATGACCACTGCACTACAGACCTGACAACACTATAAAAACAAAAAATAAAAAATTGACATAAAGTTTTTTCAAGGAAATATTGCGGCTTTAAAAAGAACAAGAGTGATATGATAAACAAAACTTATTTAAGTGGCGGAGCTGCTATAAGATATTTCACAACTCACAACTCTAATTTTTCTTTCTTACTTCTAACTTGAATTATGCAACTAGTTCAAGATACAACACCATGATACTACCCTTGTGTATTTTTTATTATAAGTGAAATGACGGTGTTCTTAAAATTGACGCGTCAGTTTATTTTGGGGATGTCAGTCAGTGATCATAAATGTAATCTGCACTGATGCCATTTAGAGAAACCAGATGTGACAAAACGAATGGACATTTCAATTTTTTTAAATCAGACATGCACAATCTTTATTTTCTTTGGAAATTTATTATTGCCCAAATATATATCAATTATATGTTATTAATATTTTAAAAATGACAAATGGCTCTAAGCTTTTTAATTTGATAGGATTTTCTCTTCAAATCACAAGCTTTTAGTTTTGTTTTGTATGCTTAGATCCTTTTTCTGGCCCCTCCCCGCACCTATTCTAAAGAATAAATAACCTTTAAATGTTATCATTTAAATGAAAAGAATGAGAAATGCGCGTATTAAAAAATGTTTATGATAATGTGAGTCTGTAGATGATTTTTAAGTGGTTAAACATGTATCAAAACTAAAACAGAATCAATTGAACAACAAAGCTATCGATTCAAATTGGTTTACCAAAAAAAAGTATTACTTATTTATCTCTTTTCAATTCAAGTACATTCGTACTCTTAAAAAGCCTGAAGATTCCGTAAGGTGAAACCCGGGTCGTTAGCGACAAGACTCATGGAAAAGTACAGCATTCAGACAATTAAAATTTGATATTAAAATTCCATCAAGCACCTTCAGTCAAAATTCTAAGTTATTTATCTCTGTATTTTTATAGATAAGATAACTCATACAACTGTTTGAAAAATATATTTTTTTTTATCTTAAAGAATAAATATATGTCAATATATGTACATATGTATATATCATATGACAAAAAAATCTTATTTTGACCAAAGGTTTTATTTTATATAGTAATAACAAGGCGATTTTCTTCTTGTACCGATAAAATCTCTTAGACAAACAAAAGTTAGGTTTAAAAGATTCTTAAAACCTTCATAAACTATAAACAGTAAGTGCCTAGATAAAAAAATCAAAACTTAATAAGAAAAGATGATATGTTGATATCGGCGTATTAAAAAGGTGTCACGGCGCAGAAAATAACAAGTAAGAAGGTCGGTCACGTTTTGTATTCAAGATTTTGTCATCAGTTGTCGAGAAACTAACACTTCTAAGTCCTCTCGTACTCCTGCAAAGCCTGAAAACTTTCAGTGCCAAGTTTAGTTTTCAGACTGAGCGGAATAAGGATCTTAGGAACTGCAGCGTTCACTAGTTCATGGTACATGTATAGTATACAACACTTTTTAAAGGTATCAGTTAATTTAAAAGGATGTATAATGTTTTTGAATTGATTGAATTGGCATTAAATTGATAACACTCCAGTGTGGAAAGGTTTGAATTGCAATATATCTAATTTCGATAATTATTTAAACTAAGCGAATACAGATTTAAATCAAGTTTTATTGTAACTTTCTCGGTAAAATATATGTTTTATATTTTTTAGTAATTCATATATTTTTTAATCAGGATTGAGCACACAAAAGAACACTTCAAAATAAATTAAAATGACAGATAAGTGAGAAAATAGTACCTTTTATTTACTCCTAATGTGTAGCATACGGGCTCCCAAAAGAGTATATCTCAACGTGCTTTTATTAAAGTTGATGGTTACTCTACCTTGCTCTAATCTACTAGCTTTCATTCTTCCGGTAATGCTTTACGGTAGCAAATCATGGCACCTGATGAAGACTCAGAAAAACTGTATACTGAGCTTCGAGAACAGATGCTTGCGTCGGATAATGGGGGTGAGGTTGTTTGGTTTTGTGAAGAATTCGAAGATTAAGGAACGTACAAGACAGTGCCCCGTCACGTCAGTGATTATGGAGAGACGTTGGAACTGGCTGAGTCACGTGCTGCGGATACCTCCGGAAAGCCTTAATCCTGCCTGCTTCTTTTCCGTGGGATGCCTTGTTGTTGGAAGACGGTCGGACCCAATATGGTCATAAAAGGAAGATGGTTTTTAAATTTTTCACATTTTTAAGACAGTGCGGATAGAGAAATAGGACAAGGTCGGGACAATTTTTTAAGATCGGATTGATGGGAGGGACTTTTTCATCACAAGCGTTGGATAATTTTGATTTATAGACGCACCATTTATTCTTTTTGTCCTAACAAAACTATTTAAATTAGTCAGCGTTGTACTGTTGCATTAACTGTGCTTTGTAAATTAGGTTATAAAACATTCAGATTTAATCGGATGCTTTTTCTATGCTAAAAATTAAATATTTCTGAGAATCTTTAACTCGATCACTTTTATTAGAGTCGTATAGCCAGCACATACGCTCGTGCTAATTCGATCTAGCTTACTTGATGTCGAGTAAGCACGTTCGTGAGCACCTCGCTCTACAGTCTCTGTGCCTAAAGGTTGGATTCCACTGCTGGAAGCCGGTTTATTTTTCGAATCTAGTTTTCACCAAATAATCGATTTATATCAAACGTCTAGACGCGTCGTAAAATTGTGTAGTTCTTATTTGAGAACATATATATATATTATCGCATTTCTTATGTTGATATTTATTCTTAAAGTCTTAATTTGTCTAATACACAGATAAAATAAACAAGTTTTGACTCTTTTCTTTCATATATAACATACATAACTAAAAAAAGTAATATTACTTCAAAGCTTTTTCAGTATATTTTTGATTGAGTGATACTCCATATTGTTACGATAGAAGTATATCAAAGTGAAATATATACTTTCAGATTGATTTGTCTAAAACTGAATTTTTCAGAAGAATTTGACATATTGCTAAAGTATTCACCAAGACTTTCTGGTCTGGGCTTCACATAGAAACCACGAGCCTTTTGTGTCCCGTGTGACTGTAATGTGTCCTGCATGATGTATGAAATATAGTATAAAATCTAAAAGAAAAATATTCAAAATTAAGAATTATTTTAAAAACAAAATATCATCCGACATGTTGATATTTGTTAAACATGCTCATCAAATAGCTTCTATTTTTGTATGTTCTTATATTTGTGAAAAAAAAATCTACAGTGAACACAATAAATAAAAATTAACAAACGACTATATCTCATCTCTTTAGCGTAATCAAACAACAAAATTTGGACCTAGTTTCAAATAAACAAACAACAAACAAAAATCACAAGGTAAAAATATTAAAAAATATTTTTTAGTATTTTTAATTTTGTTAAAAATATAAACATTCAAAATTAAATAATTATTGTTTGTTTTCTTAAAAAAGAACATATTTCAACGCGTATTAGCGTGGCCAACCAAATATTTTTATTATTTTATATTTGATGAAAAAGTTTGTGAATCTATGATGTTAGGAATCATTTATGCGTATAGAAAATAGTATCATTTAAATTTCAATATCGTTAAAACTGACACAGGAAACGATTTCTCAAAAAGCTCGTCCCCTTTCAATCGAAAAACAAGAAGTCAGTTGGTATTTTGTTTTAATGTAAAAGTTATTACTCTTACTGGAAACGTGCTATATTAAAAAATAAAACACTTCTTTGTACAAACTTTTCAATATATATTAAAATATCATATCCAGTTACTTATAATCGCTCTTTATTTGATAAATTTTAGGGTAATGTCTACCATCAAAATTGTCACTCAGTGGTGATCACTTTCGCCACTTGTAAGTGTAACATGCTGTTTTTTTTTTTTTTTTAAATCTCATATGTCAACGATGAGGTCGTCTCCAACTCATTATCTTACAGTGTTATACCAACAATATTTACGCGATATAAATATCGTTTAAAAAATCGCAGGAACCATTACGACTGCCTTAGATAGTTAGCTAAGCTTGCGAAAATTTGTGAAAGAAAATATTAGATTTTTATACACCCGTATGTATGTTGATAAAAATGCATAAAAAATCCGTATTTGTTTGTAGAATTAGTCTCAAAAAAGTTAAAGGAACTAAACACTTAGAAGTCGGTTGATCATTTCGATACCTCCTTCTGCTTCAAAGTGTAACAATTTATAATGCATAGTTTTAAGGTAATCAGGCAACAAGATATTAATCTTATTCTTCTACTATAAATCATTTTTTTGTAGATTTCAATCAATTTTTTAAGGCGTTCACTTGGTTGTACAGGTATTGTTAAAAAAAACACTATTTTCTACTTTTTTTTACCATGTCCGCTCCCAATGTGGAGCATATGGACTCCTAATGGAGTTTATCTCAACAGAAGTGTTTCTACGAGAACTGCTTGTTACTCAGTTGCTCAACCTCTCTTTTTCCAAAGAGAGTAGGAATAGAAGGAAAGGGCTAGAACAGGACTAGTGGTTAGATAATCGCTCTCGATACGCCTCATTCATATGATAGTATGGATGAGAGGGGGGAATTCAAGACATCACATACATCCATGCCTTTGAACAGAAAATTCATAAATCGATTGAAAAATCAATTTATAAAACTGCCCGTGCTGGGATTCGAACCCGTGACCTCTGTAGCGGTAGCCAACGACGTTGACCACTCGACCACACAAACGACAAATTTCTACTAATTTCACATATATATTTATGAGTTCAAAATGGTCGTAATGTGTGAAATAATTTTAAATAAGTGTGGAGTAACAATAATCAAGAGATTTTTCAATATAAGTAATTGAAAATATATCACTTATTATTATTATAAACATAATTATAATTATTTTGAATTATTAATTTAAAAAGCTTATATAGGTTTTTACGTGCGTTTTGTAGTTGTTACAGTTTAGATCTAAAGAATTATTACCACTGCCATTTTATTGGATAGCCACAGATTAACACTTGTTACATTTTTCATCTGGAAGATATTGTTAATACAAACATTTCTTCATATCTGACGCAAAACAGTAAATTTATTACTTATTATATTTTAAAACAGAAATATCAATCGATTGATAGTAAGTTTAGGAAGATCATATAAAAGATTATGACATAATAAAATGAACTGATATATGCTCTCATTTGTGAACATAACCAAGTTTCAATCGACGTACCTGATGTTTCAGTATTCATACATAAACCAGAGAACTGCAGTGTTGGAAGATAAAATAGATTACTGTAATTATAGCTGGGAACGGAGAATTCGTAGCGGTAATCAATAGGGGAATACCGTGCTGCATTGATTGCCTATAAGAGCCGAGCCATGCTAAGCTATTAGCGGTACTTCGGATATTTACATATTGACGTAAAATAGGTTTACTTGCACGTTGTTGAAAGCGTTTATATTACACTCTATGATCTATTTATTTAAGAGTGTTTTAAGTTCACAAAACACAATTCTGTTATACTTTCAGTTTTTGCGAATATAAAGTTTTTTGAGAACTACTGAAATTACAAAAACATATGGCAACAAATTCCAACATTTTTTAACCGTCTCCGCTTGCATATATACTTCTAATGATGTTATACAATAACTGTCTTTTACTCATTTGCTCGATTTCTGTCGCTTTTGGGTTGAGTAAGGATAGAAGAATAAAAATAAAACATCACTAGTGATTAGCAATCCCTCTTGCTACGACGTGTTTTTAAGATTGGATAAATAGTTAAGAATTTGGATTTTGGGTCTTTAATTTTTTTAAAATAATACAGCAAATTGATCATTCTGAGATTTAGATTATTGACTCAGCTACATGACTGGTTTTGAAAGAGTGTTATTTATTTTTAACAAATTGATCGAAAAGTTTTTTTATTTAGTAGGTTTACATATTGGAAAAGTTTAACACAGGAATTTAAATTTTTACATTTGCAATAATAAGATTTTTTTATCACAAATTATACGTCTCATGGTTAGAGACATTTTGATTGAAGAATATATCCACGTAACGTTGAATCGTGTATAAAAACTTTTCCGTATATATTTCAATAAACTTATAGTCTTCCACGTTATTTAAAAAAAACGCATTTTGCTTAGTTTAAGTTTAAGGTATTCAATGTCTGGGATTACGTAAAATGAACACTTCTCCTAACACTCTACGCTAAAACCCCAGAAGACGTCTGTCGAGTAATAAATAGCTAGTCTGTAATGATTATGATTGGGTTTTTCAGAAAACAAATGATACATAAATGTTAAATTGCTAACCAGCAAGTTAGTAACGTTGGTATCAAGAGTATAAATACATACCACCAAAGTAGTTTCACTGAGAATCAGCACAATTCAAAAAATAAAACAATAATAAACTTTTAGTTGAATATATTATTTTACCTAAAACAACGTTACAGAAATAATTTGTGGTTACAGAAATTCAAAAACCACTTTGTTTGTACACTAAATGTATTTTGAAAACCACTTGTAACTTTTTCCAGAAGACTACATAATGCCGTTATAAAAATACTTTGATTATTATCGTAATAAAACAATAATAACAAATAATATGAATATTTTAAATAAAAAATATTGTCCTTTGTAAAGAATTACATGAAATTTGAAAAACATTCAGAATATCTAGAAAAGAATCTGAAAACAATATAATACGAGTTTTCGGAAATTTCAAAAGACAAGCATTATGAGATAATAAAAACATTTTTTTTATCATCTCATAGGTAGAATATCACGACTTTTCCGTCCGTAACATGTAGGAATAATTTATTCTTATGGACGAAATTTTTGAAAAATCGAAATAAACTTTGTAAATAAAAATTATACCTTGGGCATCTTACGAGGTATCGTTATTCTGCATTAAAGTAATCAGGCATAAAGACTTTTTTAATGATTTTTTTTATTCATATTTTTTTTTTTTGATAATTATATTATATAACTTGCGTTAAATCTTAAAATAGTTAGTAAGTTTTAACCAGAAACTTCTAAAGCTTACTAGAATGGTGGTGATTGGGTACGTTTATCTCGAAATCTACAACTAATTGAGTTTAAAAAATATATATTGTACAACATCAACTTTCTTGAATAGATCTTTAAATATAGTTGTCAAGTATTGCTGTTACCCAACGTAGTGTCTTGACTACTCCTCACAGTGAGCATTATCGCTAAGTGTGTATTACCCCGCTGTCAAGATGTAAAGATGCAAGTTGTATCAACTACTGGCAACAAACTCTTAGCACAGGTGTCACTTACAACAAAACTACGCTGATACCTACTATGAATGCTAACATATGTTTGTAATCATATATAGTCACTCAACTCTTTTTTCACACGGTAGACACGTTCCACAAAAAACCGTATAAAAAAGTGATGGAAAAAAATACGATTTGTTCACTGAATTTAAAATGGAATGACATGTTGACATTTAAAACAATATAAAAAAAAAAAATAAGAATACAAATAAGTAAATTACACAAAATTTTATTTCTAATATGTATTTTAATTAAGAAAAAAATAATACTATTCATGCTACTTGATTATAAACAAAGATTTTTATGACGGACTGGACATAAATCTCTTCGTTCGCTAGAAATTTTTGACGCGTCTCTAATATTGTTTTATGATCTCAGAAGCTTTGTGTTTTTTTTATTACTGTTTTGTATTGTTGATATTTCTTGTTATTAGAAAATCGATTATTCGCTTTTGTGTTTTTTTTTGTTTCCGGGAATCGCGTTGGAAATAAATCAATACCATATACGGTTGTTTTGCATAAATTATTAAAAATCATTTCTAAAACCTATCAATATTCAAACAACTTTTGGCAGACTTTTATTAATGATGACCAATTTTATTAATACATGTAATGTTTATTGAACATTCAAAATTCGTTTTTAATAAATTTTTAATACTATTAGTAGTGAAAAACATTACGAATACCGGTATCACAGTTGCAGTAATACCGTTATTGCAATCCCTAACCTTATGTAGGTTATATTGAACTTTTCACACTATACCAATAAGCTTTCACAGTTGCTTTAACACGAAAATGTTGATAAACACTTCCTCTTAAAATATCCTGGCTCAAATCGTTTATAATCTAATCAGATAGATAAAAAATAAAACTGGGCTCATATTATAATTAAATACTTTATTGCTCTTCGATAATATACCAAATAAAATTAAGCAAACACTACCAATGATAAAATAAATCACACAGAATAAACAAACGATAAATAACCCGTTTTGTCGTATCTTTTTATTGAAAATTATATGTTTTTTATTTAGTTATAATGTCATATCGCTCAAAACAAAAAGATTATTTGTATGAACGTTGTTTTTCAGTTACTCATTATATGTATAAAACAAATAATATTCTGAGTGCTTAGGTTATAAAATTGGATTTTTTATATTTTCTGATTAATCATTTTTGTTTTTGCTATACACGTACACGTGTAGCCAAAAGCGCTTTCTGCCTGTTATTTATATTTGCTAACAGTTGATCGCCAACCTAGGAAAAAAATATTATTAACATAATTAAATATTTTACCATTAACCGATCAAAGTTTTTACGCGTCTAAAAGTTAAGGTATACACCATAGTATCGTGAATTATATAAACTACTTATCTTATGTGATTTAGAATTTCATAACAGTAAGTTTATATATTATATATTCAAAAACATTTTGTTAGTGCTACGGTCTATTCAAGTATGTACATATATAAACAACTTCACATCCGTCCTCTAAACATCTCTGTTCCAAACTCTCTTGTTTTCTCTGTTCGTTTACACACACCCTGTCCACAATACTAATGTTATGTGATCATCTTGCTGACTTGCAGCTTATTATGTATTTTTCCCAACATAATACGATATTATTTAAAATATACCACAAAGATTTTTAACTGCGGTTCGGTTTTTAAGTCTATAAATACAAACTATTACCGACGACTCAACTGCATGTGTAAGCCTATCATAAATCTTATTTTAAAAAGATTCTGAATGGCTTAATTGGATAGTATCTTTAGTGTTATAGCTATTTAGTATAATAGTTAATATAGTATAATTTTAATAATAAAAAGCCTGGTAACTGACAGCTTGAATTTATACATGGACTAGAATGCCTAATATGGTACAACTCTTAATCTAAGTCATTATTAACAAAACTTATGTACACAATTAGAACGCTTAAAATGTATTGTTATGTACACTCTACACCAAATTTTTACATTGTATTATATATACGTTTGTCACTTTTAGGGTGTTCACTGTCAATACTTGGTGGAAAGGCATTATATTAATAAAAACACAATAATCCTTTGTACTTCATTCCACTTTATTTAATATGTCAGGACCGGTTTCGCTCATTACGAGCATCGTCAACTGATGACGATGACGATGACGATGATCAGTTGACGATGCTCGTAATGAGCGAAACCGGTCCTGACATATTAAATAAAGTGGAATGAAGTACAAAGGATTATTGTGTTTTTATTAATATACGTTTGTTATAATCATAGGAGTTTTTGATCTACCGCTTATATTTTAATACGACGTGGTCAAAGGAAAAATCCACGACCGAACATTTAAAATTGTATAATCGCGACATATCAATAAGTGAAAAATAATTGCGGTCAGTTTAAGGCATATTTCGAAAAGTAGTACCTCTGTTTAATATTCAAATTTGTAGAAGAATTGTTTGCCAATATATTGCCACGATTGTATTTTGTTTTATTTAAATATAAATTCATTTTTTTACATACAGTTTTGAAAAGTCATTTCAAAACGAACGTGTTTGACTTTCGCTTGTCAAAATTTGAAACTTTTATTTGAGTACACATTTCCACAACTCGTTTTGCATGCAATTATTGCCTCTGGCAATGTAAATGTTTTTAGTATTTTTTTAAACTCTCTTTTGCACAATAACGTGGACGGAAGAAAATATTGATATGATTTTCGAATGTTTACTTTTAAAAGTTCATTATTCTAGAACTATATGAAAAATATTCACAATACGTCTCATTGTATTAAATATTCTCGGGATTTTTATTATAGTTATCAAGTCCAGCATTCGTGTCTTTAGCAATATTGTTCTGAATAATATTCTGGATATTACTGTAGAAAAGCGAGCAATGGATATATCTTTTGTTTTATCTCTTGGGATATTATAGACAATAACGCTAGATGCAGTTGCTTTTTGCAAACTCCTAAAAATATGCTCGTATTAAATTATTATTTATACGGTGAAATTACTATCATACAACTTATAAATTTTATAATGATGCTGAGACAAAGTTAAATTGATGTCATTGTTTAGTTATAGAAAGATATTTGTAGCCAGCTCATTTTTTGTTAAAAAGTGAATAGTAATCCAAATTAATAACACCTGGATATTAATTTTGGAAATCATTGTTTTTAAAATTGCTTTATACATATTTTTATCTAGATTCTTGGATGACTTTAAAGCCTTTGTTTATTTCGTCCTTTCTTATCTTGTATAATCATTCAAATACGTCTTGGAGGAATCAATCGTTGTTTCACTTTATTTTCCCATCTTTAGGTTTTCTTCAAAGAATTTTTGTTTTATAAAACACAAAATTATAATTAATGGTTATCGTGTGACGTCTCAAAACCATTTATCAAAAACAATTAAAAGAACTTTAACAATTAACATTTTTTGACCAATCCTCTTATACGATAAGTTTTTGTAATGTATTTCAAATAAAATTCTTTCCTTTTTTAATTTCATCAATGTATAAGAACCTTATTTCTTTTCATAAAAAATAATTAAATTTCGACTTTGTAACTTTGATATAATTACACTTATTATAAATCCGAAATGTTTTAACTAAAAATACATATTTCTACATCAACTTCTATAACCATAATATGGTTATTGAATTTGATGAACTGATATATTATATCAATTTTAATATAATCAATCAAACATGTATTTTTGAAAATAATAAAACACACATTTTGATATACATTAGCTTGCAATGCCAATCTTTTAGTTGTATACATATATTTTTAAATCTTAATTATACATATTGCTTTATTTTAATTGCTCTTCATAAATATTCATTATTTTATCATAAGTGTTTTACACTCAGAATTTGTAGTAAGCAGTGATGTTTTTATTTGTATAAATTTTATATATGTCAATACAGTTGCAGTGGACAAGCAAAATAGTATTCTTTTTTTCAAGTCTGGCATGATAAAGTATATGAACAGAGTAGAACGTTTGGTTTCTTTAAAACCTCGCTACTTCAGAGTTGTTTTTCCCCTTGGGGTGAAAATGCGATGCTCTTACGTCGAACTGCCATGCAAAAATCGTGTACTAAGCAGAAACGTGCTACGAAAACTGTATAGATTTAGTATTTCCAAAGTTCAGATCATAGAAATGTTTTTTTTTTACAATTACCCTTTCATATATAAAACTAACCGGAAGATTAGTACAAGACTTAGTATTGCAATACCGGACAAATATATCATTACCAGGAATTCTTTATTTCGTATAAAATACCGGTATAACAAAAAACAAAGCAACAAAAAAATCTGATTTGAACCGCTACTGACACATACACCGTTGACAACTCGACAACGCATCTGACTTAAATTATTTTTGTTTATAATTTTTAAAAAATCTAATTTAAAAGTCTAATTTATTACTTTATATTTTGAACGTTTATCCTATGGCATTTAAGATCTCTTTATCATATGAAATAATATATTTGAGAACGTTAAACCTACAAAACTTTCCATCATTTTCTAAACACAGATAATGTCATATTTATAACATCTACCAATGTAAAAAGTAATTTCACGAAAATGCTTAGTGACAGGTTTTGTTTTGTCTCATTACTATTTTGTGAATATATTTCCATGTCGTATCGTTTTTTTAAAAACATGTTTAATTTGAAAAGTTCCCAACTATTGCGAATACTGTTACAATGAACAAATGTGACATACATATACATAGTTGTTTAATAAAAAACTAATAACCTTACATATTTAAAACTAGTAAGTTTTTTTAAATTATAATCTGACTTCATAGCAGGTATACACTTTTTTTCAATTATTTTTTGTAATAAAAAAAAAATCAAATAGGTCCTGACTATGCTTATAAATATTTTATAATTATATAATATTTTTATAATTCGGTAATTATGCTACTATTTCTAATCAAATTCGTAGTAGATTTGTGATATTGTATTATTATACTATCTAAAATATGTATAATATATTTATAAAATTTTATGTGAACAAATTACTGGCAAGGATTCTTTTTCGCGTACCTAGTTAAGGATGGCAATAAGCAAGTACAAGATTGATAACATCATTGCAGAAGCCCAGCAACCAAGATAGTACAAAAAGAAAAAAAGTTGTCGGTTATATAGCATTGATATATTTATGATATTTGTTAAAAAAAAATTCATCTCCTGCCTTACTTTGGTATCTGAAACATCAGTTGGTTTAAAATATGTATGACAAAAAAAAACTAAATACCATTCGATATCGTCGTATATGTTGTCAAAACCCAAAAATTACACATATGCCTTGATTTCTTCCGGCAACGCTTAAACTTCTCTATAAATCGCTCTTCCGAAAAATACATATTATTTATTTATGGTTGTCGCCCTTGACAACGCGTTGCTTGGAAATTTTGTTGTTATTTTTTCCAGAGATTGCTTCTAGATTGTTCTAGTTCTCCATTCTCGTTCCGATTGGTTATTCTTTACTGCATCTTCATAATATGCACCTTTTTATTGTTTTAATTTCATTACAAGTTTTCAATCAATAAATACTTTTAAACTAACTCTCGTTTTATTATTGTATGTCAATGTTCTTTATCTTAATTTGTTACCAACAGTTTTTTTATTAAGCATGACTATTTGTTTTGGGTTCAACATACAATTTTAATCATGATACAATCTACCAAAAGTGACAAAAATATCTGATCGATCAATAGGATTTTGAAAACGGTAAAACGTATTTAAATCAACTTTGCCGTTAAAAATCTTACGCTTTAATCTTGCAGAAATAGACGGAATCTTTAAAACGTAATATTGTTTGAATCTTTTTTACTCACTTAAAACTGAAAATTAAATTAAGTTTACTTTTTACACTTTTTAAATCTAAGAAAAAAAAATGTTATATTTTATTGCGAAAAAGCTTCTTTTGTTAACGCAAAAAAGCGCTTTCAGAATAAGTAACATTTTCTTTGCCGCAGACTAAATACCAGGATGCATTTTACGCCAAGTAAACGAAGCTTTATTTGATATCTTTTACATCGTGCAGGTGCAATATTTATATACAGTAAAACCAGCGTATTAAACTGCTCACTGTTATTAATATTTTAAACAATTGGTAGTAAAATCTGTTTGTATGAATATAAATTTTAATAAATTTGATAATTCTCGTAATGAGCGAGGTTGGTTTTAATTTCAATTAATAATGTCGATTAAGTCAAAAAGCTGTATTGATTATTGAATACGTTTGAGTGTTATCTTGATATTATTGGCTATACAACATTATAATGAATAGTTTCAGAACCACGTATTTCGCAATTTATTTAAAAATCAGATTATTGAATAATAACATTCAATCAATAAAAAAATGTCTATAAATTTAGAAGTAACACTTCGTAGAAACGACAATAAATATTGTTTTTTTTTTCCTGAATAAATTGTTTACAAATACAAACTATTTATACCGTGTCCTATATCCATTGCTGAAACGTACCATAAAAATGATTTATAACATTTTTTTTCTTTTTAACAACATTTTAAATAGTATAGCTAGCGATACTTTGAATAAATAATTCATCTTCAAGGTTTGGCATCTTTTTCTGATCACTACTTAAAAATAATTAAACCTTAAAATCGCAACACAGGCAAATGAATCCAATATAAATGATTTATGATATAACATAAACTGGCACGTAGTTCCAGTCCCAATAAGTTTAAAAAGCTTTAAAAAAATTCAAGCGAATTTTGGATATCTGTTCTGAAGCATATACGTCTGCAATGTCTAATAATTTCTTTCACACATCATATCCTAAAAACGGGTTATAGCGAAAGCAATAAGCTTACTACTAATCCAGTCCAAGCTCTATTCTTCTATCTCTACCCTATTACAAATTAAAAATCAGTTTCATGTAGCACACATCTGTTGAGATAAAATCCATTATAAGGATATGTATATGCTGCACATCGAAAGAAGATAAAATAAAAAATATATATTATATCCATTATGCGAACACATACTATTTTTTATAATTATTTCTTTAGTATAGTGTTGCCGCTATGTAAATAATAATATAAATGTTTCGTGGTATATTTTTTTTTTTTTTTACCATGTCCGCTCCCAATATGGAGCATATGGACTCCTAATGGAGTTTATCTCAACAGAAATTTTTCTACGAGAACTGCTTGTTACTCAGTTGCTCAACCTCTCTTTTTCCAAAGAGAGTAGGAATTGAAGGAAAGGGCTAGGACAGGACTAGTGGTTAGCTAATCGCTCTCGATATGCCCCGTTCATAGGATAGGATGGGTGGGAAGGGAGGAATTCAAGACATCACATACATCCATGCCTTTGAACAGAAATTCATAAATCAATTGAAAAATCAATTTATAAAACTACCCGTACTGGGATTCGAACCCGTGCCCTCCGTAGCGGTAGGTAGCCAACGTTGTTGACCACTCGACCACACAGGCGGCAAATACGATTAGAAATAATATATAATACTATTTGCTTTGTATTTATGCTGCGGTATAAATACGATTAGAAATAATAGTATTTGCTATTTTTTAAATAATATCGTAAAATAAGCAAATAATATAATCTTAAATAGTTAAAAAAGACGAGGCTTATAATAAATTGATATCTATTCAGAAGCACGGCAAAGCTTTTGCGCCTCATAAATAAATAATTAAATATGATAAAATATTCACACAACAGACGAAATTTTCCATTTGATATTCCTAACTATGCTAAGGCCTTATTCCTAAGAACTCGCACAGGTATTCGAGAAAAATATTCTCCAGGATGACAATTATTATATCCTCATATCATATCTGCTAAGACTTTTTTTTTATAAATGCGTATTGATTACGAGAGACAGTCAATATAATCATGTTTGTCTGTTTTCATATGTTCACTGTCAATTATTGGTGTAATGACATTGTATTATAAATCAAAACTTTTTTTTTAATTCTATATAATTTATTATATAGAATTTAGCGTTGCTGTTTCTGGATCGATCATGCAAAATAATTTAATGCAATAGAAGCATTATAATATAATATATTATAATTGATAGCACTTTGATCGGTATTAATGTAAATAGATAGATCAAATATTATGTTGCGTCCAGTGGCGTAAATAGAAAATCTAACCCAATACACAAAAGTTATCAACGGACTTTTTTTTTGTAACAAAAATAAAATATAATTTGTTTAAAAATACTGATTTAAATTAATAAAGTTAATGGTCCTGCTAAACAAGGTTTTAGTTATTTTAATTATAAAAAAAACTTGTATAATGACATCTTTCAACACATTTTGTGAATCGTCATGCTCGATTGCTAAAAATGTGAGTTTGTTAAGCCTGGATTGACGACATAAAATTTCTTATGCAATTTTTCTAAATATGCCTTTTACTCTAGCGAAAATAACAGGCAGAGTTGAAAAACGATAACACCGTATACACTACTTATACAATTATTTTTTTACAATAATAAGTCTGAAAACTTCTCTGTGGACATCCATGCACTTAGAGAGTTTTGTTTATTTTTAAGCATCAACCACTGATCTGAGATTTCGGTATCTGACATGTTTATGATTTTACTAAAATATTTTTTTATTCTCTGCATTCCGATAAAACAGTTGACTTATGCGTATTGTTACTTTATCAATAATCTCATAAAACACTCATAAAATACAAATTTAAACAATTGTTTTTCAGTTTGAAAACGATAACTTGAACTCAGTTACCCATTATAATACGTAAAGAAGAAATCACGGACACTATCAAACACGACTCAATGATCAAAATTTTCAGAAAAGTTTTTAGTTTTAAGCATGTAAACAACATTTACTTGTATTTCGCAGGTAAAAGCGAAAAAATCTCTCACCATTTGGCTGGGATTATATAAATATAAATTTGGGACACTAAGAACCCAACGGCCCTTAAGCGTCACACAGGCCCCGTTGTGTGATAGTTACGCCACTGGTTGTGACACTCCTGTATCAAATTAACACTAAGTAAAATGGATAATCCATACTTTGCATTACTGTTAATGTATTGATAATCCATTGAGTGCATTTGGAGATATACAATAATGTCCAACAATATCTTAACATATTAAATGTATATTCTACTCAATAAAATCAAAATATATTCTCTCATTATTTTTCTTGTCACTATTCTATACGTTTATCGTTGGTCTTTAATGATAGATACTAAATGAAAAGCAGGATCTTATTTTTTCGTATGTACTATAGATAAGTTAAAAACTTTTTTATCTTTAACTTTTTTAACTTGAAAATACCTTCCATTCGCGAGTTCGTTCTTGAAATATCTTAAAAGTTTCACGGCGAGGTAGGAAAACATTTTAACCCTACGATTTCTTATCTTCATAACTATGACGAGACCATGCTTAATAGTTGGTTTAGACCAAGAGCAGTTCCATAGACTTTATGTTTTGTTTAAAATTAATAAAACTTTTTAAAAATACCCTTAGCATCATGAAAATTACTTTCTTTTGTTGACTTACTTGTGTACTATATGTGTTTGCGCATGTTTGTGAAATTGTACGGATATAATATGTGGGGGGATATATGTAATGTGATTTTAAAAATGAGTGCATATGGAGTTCCCGTAAGCTGGTTTCACTAAGGATTGTTCACCTCTGTAGCAATTGCGCCCTTCTTTTGGCGACGATGGTAAGGGAATACAACTACTAAAACATTAGCAATGAAGGAGACTCGAAGAAGCTCCATAAAATTCATATCCAAATAAAAATCGAACAACCTTTTTCTGAAAATTTCGTTTAATCGATTTTTTCACTAACGTTAAAGAAAACCAGAAGTCCATTTATAAGACAGTTTGTTAATATGTGTTTTTAAATAACATCATTTTCTTACATTACTATATTAAATGTCATTTTTACTTTAGTCGTATACTCAAAAAAAAAACAAATTTGTATACTGATATAGCCAAAAACTCCGCATTCAGTAGTCATTCAATTCACGGTTGAGAAATCTGGAATGACATATGAAAAATGAAATCTTCTCTTTGTATAAAGGTCTTTTGTTTAAACGACTTCTCGTATGCTCCATCATCAAACAAATAACTAGACTGATAGTTGTCCTTTGCCAAAGTATGGCAATATCCTTTTATTTCAATAGTACTTATGACATACTGGAATAACTCTCGAAGCTTTCGTTTTAGTGCTGTAGATATTTAACAGATATGAAAGCTTTTTCATGTGCGCTTTTACCTTATTTCTGTTACAATGCGTTCGTAAATATTTTAGTTTGTCATATGTTTTTTTTCTTAAAAACCAGGGCTGTGGAGTAATGGAAAAATACAGTGACTCCACTCCGACTCTGATTTAAAAAAGATTCTCAACTTAAAATTTTATATTTATATCCACTAAAATGCATTACCTTTTTGTTTTGTGATTTTTTTTTAAAGCTGTTAGATTCCAGTTTAAAACACTTTATTATATTTTATTTTACATTTGAATCTTCTTGAATGTCGGCTCAAGTTCATTCGTGCTCTTGAATGCCTGAAACTTGGGTCGTTAGTGACAAAACTTAATGGAAGTGTACAAAGTATGAATGATTTAAATTTGATTATGATTTTTTGTTAAGTATCTTCAATCGATATCTTTAATTTTATTATTTTTAAAAACATAATTGAATGGCTTAGTAAATTTTGTGGCATTAAAGATATTGAGATAATTTAAGAAAAAGACTGAAGGTGCTTGGTGGAATTTCAATATTAAATTTGAATCGTTCAAACTATGTACATTTTCACAGATTTTGTCACTAACGACCCGGGTTTCGCCTTTCGGCATCTTCAGGCGTTCAAGTGCACGGATGAACTTGAACTGACAGTCATGTTCAAGTTCATCCGTGCACTTGAACGCCTGAAGATACCGATAGGTGAAACCCGAGTCGTTAGTGACAAAATCTGTGAGAATGTACATAGTTTGAACGATTCAAATTTAAAGATATTGAGGTTACAATTATTTATTGAGAAAGCATAAAAGTTTTTGTTTCAGTTATTAACTTTAACGATGGCTGAATTCCGGTTACTTAAATGACTGTGCATAACAAATAAATAAGTGAATAATCAAAAAAATATCTGCTAATATCGCGTGCTGTGCATTGCATCTTCTGTGAAGTAAGCATTTAATCCTATTTTTCCATAAACGTTAACGTCTCCTCTCAAAAACTTCATAAGAGATTTTCCTTGCCGTAAAACGTCAAAGCTTTTATTATCTCTTAAGCAAACTATATAATATCATTTCTAACATTGTTCATATAAAATACCAAGCTATGAGTATGAAAACTTAAGAGATTCGTCAAATCATCTTAATTTAGTAAAAAAAACTGAATTTAATACAACGTCCAGCATTTTATTTTGTGCTGAATTGTGCACTATGCTAATCATAGTCTTATTGTATCAGTAATAATATGATATAAAGTTAATTCATTGTTATAGTCAGCTAGCTTCGTGTCATTTTTTCATAACACTGTATTAATTCTTTGAGTAGTGAGTTAACTTTTACTAAAATAGATTTTTTTGTACATTTTGATAATTTTTACCAGATACACACATAAACATATAACGTTTTTGTTTTGTTTATGGATCAGTCTGGGATGAATATGTTATAGTATTCTGGTACAAATCCTAAATAATAAAAGAGAAATTATATAATATGGTATAAATCCAATGAGCTAGATAAATTTGAATTCCAATTTAAAAGTCAACTGATATAACATTAAAAATAATAATACAAATTCACATAAGCTCAACCCGGGAAGAAAGGGCCACGATTATTTTTGTCCTTAACTCAGATCAAACATTGATATTGTAGATATATTGATAATATTATACTATCTGGCAAGCCTTGGAGGGAAGTTGGGCTCAACATTAGCATTGATAATAATTACATGAGAGGAAATAAAATTGCAATGAAACATAATTGTTCGATATTTTTTTGTTAATGTTCAGTAGTAAAGTGATTACAATAAATGCCTTTTATATCTAGTTTTTACGATATATTTAATCTAGTAATGACGCTCGTGTCACAAGTATTAAAATGCTCAGAAATAATCTTCACTTATATGTCTATATTATTTTTTGACAGAACTTGAATAATAAACATATCGTAGTTATCTAAAATCTTCTAAGGTAGTCTTAGAGCTTAGGGTGTGTTGTATGTCCCTATGCAAATACCTGCACAGGCAATCTTGTTTCTCCCGGGTGCATCAGACATTTGCGTTTAGCATTTTGATCACCTTTGTAGGAGGGGAAACATTAAAGTGTATGTCATGCACGTTCATAGATAAATTCGTGGTTGATCTTGTAACTAGTACTGTATATTGTTTTTGGTACAACCAAAGAAGATCATTATGAATAAATAATTTATACTCGTTAAAAACTCTTCTAGCTTCGATTTGTAATATTGCTTGTTAATTGTTTTTTACGTTAATTATATGAAAATAGAACACGACTTGCATTGTGGCTTCTGTGCAACTACTCTTTACAAATAATTTGAATTAAAATGTGAAAATTACATACATGAGGAGCAAACATTCAAAAAGTGATTTGTCACACAAATACAGAGCTTGGGAAATGATGATTTGAGTGTTGGGGAAATCACGGTTTGCTTGGATGAGTCAACTTGATGATTTAATTTTTATATGAAAAAAAACCTCTTTTCAACACTTATTGTGATTTCTATTCATTGATTTTATTATGGACGATCAGAACTGATATTAAACGTCATTTTTCAAAATTTCTGAAAAATCTCTTTTTGAATGTTTGCTCCTCACATATGTCCAATAATTGTATCAAGTGTATACTGTATAGTAATAGACATCATCTATGAGTAAAAAAAATATGTATTTAAGAAAATTTTAAGGTCTTCCTGTTTGTGAAAGACTTTTTCCAGTCATACATATACGGTAATTAAAATTGATATTCTTGTTTCTCTTTTAGTAAAATTTTATAATCTTTCTTTTATCAATAAAACGCATATCACATATAAGGTTACTGTTCTATGCTTTTTTCACAAAAAAAATATATTATAATACTTTAAGACATTTGAATTTAGGGCAACAGTATTCAACTGTTCGTCTATCAGGAAGAGTCTTGGACCCAATTTTTAAATAGCGCACCAAGAATAATAGTACTTGTACAAAAAGTCTTTAACTATATAAATAAGACAGGAAACTAATAAACATTTTCATGTCGTTTTAACGGTATTAACACAAAAACAATCTGAATTTTTTACTTGTGTACTTTTGAAAAAAATATGAATATGTCAACAGATATTTTTTGATGAAATTCTGCTTCTGATAATAATTTTTCAATAAATGAGTTAGATTGGTAAATAAATACAAATTATTATACCCCGATCAAAAAATTCAGATTCTTATATTAAAAAATAAAATTTACGGTTTCGGTAATGCATATATTTTTTTCTATATTACGAATCATCGTAGTCATTGATGTATAAAAACATTTACCTGAATTCAAATAGGGGTTAAAAGAAAATAAAGTGAAAATATTATCATCCATATCCGGGTAGATGAATATGACCACACCTTTTCCGAAATGGAAAAACAAATCGATTTTCATAGAGTCCTTTAATATAGAATCGGTATCCGAATAGGGTTAAAGGCATTTTGGGTGAATTTTTCGGAATCAAAAAGACCTACCTGAAAGTATAGGGTCGAATTGAAGCTCAAATTCATTTATATATAAAACTTTTAAAAATTCTCCCATGTCGATGTATTTGCATTGTTCATTTTGTTCTCATTGTGTATTATCGGTGAAGAATATTTTTCCAGCTTCTTTTATAATGAAATAGTTTTACTTTTATAAATTACAATAATGATTACATAATCTTTCTTTTAATGCATTTTTAAGTAACATTATATTAACTCCACTTAGTTTTAACATTAATTAAAGTTCGCTAAAATTGCTTCATACAATAATAAAAAATAATACAACGATTAAGCGTTACTTATTTACGAAATTTAAAATTGCTTAATATTCTACCCTATATTCCGAAATTCATTCTATAGCTTTGAAATGTATCATTAAAAAATGATAAAAATACATTTATTTAACATTTGTGTTCATTTCATTTATTTAAATTATCTGTAAATGCACTTTCATTGTGCAAATAGTAAATAGAACATTATCTATAAAAGTAAAAGACATTTTGTCTATCATGATCAGTTTTCTCATCAAAAGATATAATTATCAGCAGATGATTGTCAGGATAAAATTTATGAAAAATATATTTTTTTAAATATAATTCGCTTATATCACGAATTGACAGGTCACACCATAACGGCGAAAAACATGTCATGGGGACGTATTTACTCTAAATCAGGAAACTTTTTGTCAGAAGATAGTAAATACTTCCAAAATAATTAATATATTTCTTTTTTTCTCACCAATTTTATAAATCCCGATCATGCTTTAATATTTATTGTAATTTTGCAAATTTACTTGTCACTTTAAAATCGTACAGTTGCTATTTAATTGTGCCGGCACTAACCTTAACTGAGTGATTAAATGTATAATTTATTCATATTTTACTTTCCAATTACCTAAACTTCTAGGTATCATATTTCTATAAAAAATAGTATAGTATTGAAAGATTTTTTTATTAATAGTCACATTTGGATCATTTAAGATACAATATAGATATTAAATATTTATTTCAGACATAGTATTTATTATAAGATAAAACTGAAAGTCTTCTAATGTTTTTTCATTCATCTTAAAACACTGATTCTTGTTTTCGTTTATCTAAAAATAAAACTAGTTGTATCAAAACCAACACGAATATAAAATGAATTTTTCTTATTTTCAAAGTTTTCAAAAAATAATATTAAGAAACTCTTTCTAGGATTCTGAAAACCTAAGCGGCGTTTTCATAAGTGCAAGAGATGCTCCGTTTATATTTTTATAGAGCAATATGGGTTCTGCCTTTAGTAACAAAGACTTCCGCTGCATTTCTATTCTTCAATTGTACAAACGTGAATTCTCAATTCTTTTCACAGTCGCGTGCATAATTTTATTACAACAATTCTTTTCTTTTCGATGCCTTTTCGTGACTATAAAAATATTACTTTTCATACTGGTTTGAGATTGTCAGTAACACGTTTCATCCGGGTAGTAATATACAATTTCAGTATAACTTTCAATATGAATCGATTAAGAAACATATTACTCTCACAAAACAAAAAGCTTCTAAAGCAAAGTTTACCGTTTTTGATGCCTAAGTTATATTAACAACTGAGATCTTCCCACAACCTTTAGGCCCCTATGAGAGTTTAAATAATACATTGGGGCTTGAAACAGATTAGTAGTTACTTATTATTTTTCTACACCCTTTTTTAATCAGAATTGAATAGAGTAAATAAGAAAAGATGAATTCATCATTAAATTTTAAGCATTTGTATACTAACTGATTTAAATATGAATTATTTGAATTTTTAAACGATTTATTAAAATATTAGACCGTGTAGCAAAATTGAAGGGTAACAATCTGACAAAAATGTTAAAAAAATATTGCGGCTCCATATGAGTTTACTTCCTCCAATATATTATTACTACAAAAAAAGTACCATATATTTTGTAAATAATCTTTAAAAGCCCCTTACAAAAATATTGACAACATATGACTCATCTTGAATTTTTAGGCGTTGCGTGCTTTTTATGTTAGTTTTATAATTCTACCAATTACTTTTATCAAGTTTCCTGTCGTACAATGATCGATGTGTTTAGTTGCGGTGTTTTAAAAAAACAGATCTTTAAGACCCATACGTACTAAAACGTTATCTTACAAGTTTATTGAACATTGAACTTAAGTGAGTGATAAAAACATAGAGAAGCTGATTATACGTATACTTGAATGGGGAAATACAAAAGGTTTTCAACAAACTGCTTAAAAACCAAATCAATTGGTCATGTATCACGTAGTCCCTGAGTAGAAACGTTATTACTGCACACTATCTTATTGGTACCTTCTAAGCATATGTGTATACCTCCAGTTCATTAGAACTCTGAACTGATTTTTATTTTGAAATTTGAACATTTTTATTTTCTGAGTCATGGCTGTAATATTGTACAAGGTAATCCGGTCGGCTGTTAACTTAAATAAAAATAATAAATCTCTTTGTAGCCGTTAACGAACTATACAATATTTTTTTTTAATACCCAGAGTTATGCATCAAAGAAGGTACAAATTAGATAAAACAGTAGTGTCTAAATTGGGTACGTTTAAACTGGATGGTACGCGAGTCAATACATGAAGGCATAACAATAACAATAAGGGAAATATGGAGTCATACGGTGAAAGCCACACGTGGTTGAAAGTGTTGCACAGTTGAATAAAAACATAATATATTATTTAAAAGCAATTTTGCAAATATAATGGACTGCATCAGAGTTTTAATAAATGAGGCAATTCATAATTACGATTTAAAAAAAAATCAACAACTGACTACTTGCGGGCGGGACTGAAAAGCGAATTTATAAATTTAAAAACCACAGTAACTTATATAATTTAAGATTTCGACTGAAGGTGCTTGGTAGAATTTCAATATTAAATTTGAATCGTTCAAATTATGTACATTCACACCGATTTTGTCACTAACGACCCGGGTTTCGCTTTTCGGCATCTTCAGACGTTCAAGTGCACGGATGAACTTGAACTGACGCTTAGTAAATGAATGTTTCATGTTAATATAAAAAAAAAAGTAACATTGAGCTTAATGCCATTGCTGGCGAAAAATTGCTAGTGACAAAATCTGTGTGAATGTACATAATTTGAACGATTCAAATTAAATACAGATATATTGTTAATTATAAATCAATTGCGTTTAAATAAAAATTAAACTTCATGTAACTGTATCAAAGAGCCTAAATATTAATTTTAAAACAGCAAAACAATCGATGTTGATAACAAAAAAAAGTTATGTAAGTATATATATTTATAAGATACAAGATATATAAGGTTATACATAAGTTTCCTATACAGTAAATTATGTTCATATTCAAGTTTTTTCGTTTGATTAATTTAATACCATACTTACATTACTTTTTAGTAAAGAATTTTGTTTGATTAAGTCGCAAATACACCTGTATGTAAAGTTTGTGTGTGTTTACAATATGTTGAGGGGACACGCATTTTCTGCCTTAGGGGTACACGATCTTGAGTGTTTTTATTCAACTGAACCAAATGAGACTGAGCACACCTCTTGGTTATCTACTAAATGGAAAGGAAAGACTTTAATTTACGCTTGAAGAACATCAGAATTATATCGTCAGTATACTAGCAGAAACCGGTTTTTTGCGTTATGAATGCTGATAGAATAAGCTTTAACACGATATATATTATTTCATTCATATTCTGTAAGTTTTAACATTTTTTTTGAATCCATGTCCGCTCCCAATGTGGAGCATATGGCTTCCTAATGGAGGTACCTCAACAGAAGTTTTTTTTTCTACGAGAACTGTTTGTTACTCAGTCGCTCAACCTCACTTTTTTTCAAAGTGAGTAGTATTGAAAGAAGGATAAGGCTATAACAGGACTAACGGTTGGCTAATCGCTATTGCTACACCCATTTATTAAAGGGTCAGAAGGATGGGAGGAGAAGAAATGATTTGAATTAATATCACATACACCCAGTCTTCGATCACAGCTTTGAATTGAGTAATTCTCAAATTCACTGTGATCTGACTAGGAATCGAACTCAGACCTGCGTGATCGGTAGAGCAAGCTCTTACCAACTGGGCCACAGCAGGCGACGTTTTAACTTTTCCGGTTCTAAGCTTAAGAAATGCGACCCCAATACCCACATTTTCTTAAATATCTATTTTAATATGGGTGATACAATGTTTATAATTAAGGTATTCTTATATCATAGTTTTTTGGACCTTTTGTAGTTTATATAAATACGATAAGACAAGAGATAAGCGCCCGCTTATCAGCGATCGTTTGTAAGATAACTAGACTGAACGCCGCTAAGCAATGCTCGCCAGTAGCACATTGACATTTGCACTGAAACCACGTATATTTTACGCGCAACTTAAAATATGATTATTTATTAAAAAACCACGGATTTTTATAAAAAAATGTATGAGGAATGATGCAGAGAGATATTTTAAAGCCCTTAGACTATTTATTTTTTTGAAATTCATAATAATAAGGCCAATAATGAGGAAACCACTGGGGTCCCTAAAAGACCCCCATCGGCCGAGAAGTATTTTTCTAGTCTCCGAGCCGCGAGAGTTAACATAATATAAATATAATATACACCAATTCAATTCCGCCAATTTTATCAAAAAATATTATAAATAACATATCGCTTTTATGGTGATCAAATCAATTTTAATCAAGATTTTAGAACGATAAATTATCGTTACAGTTCATAAATAGAGTGTTTAAATTTCATGATTATCGAAAAATAAGATTTTTTGACTCAACACATTCTGCCAGTATACCGACGATTGTATACCTTGCAAAATGAACATGACGACGAAAACATTTTATCAACAATCTTCTGGACTTTACAACAAATATCTTACGTTTTTATTTTTCCCACGTGTAATACCAGTTTCTAAGGAGGATGGATACATTCTGGTAATTGGCTCGGCCATTAGTCGTTGTATTGTTTTACATGCTCTGATTTCAAACAAAACATTTACGCTTCGTTAACATGCAACAGTAAACTAATATCAATGTATCATGATGATTATTATTATGATAATAAACAACGAATCTTTAATGATTCTTAGCCTGTAGTATAATGTTACAATCATGTAGGCATAACATCTGCGTATATTTAGGTGAAACTTTATGAACTAAGTTATAACACAAATTTAATTATAATATTTTCGATCATTCATATTTTTATGGAATTCATATCTGTTTTAAGGAATTGCGCAATTATTTATCATACAATCTATATTTGAAATTATGTTTAGAACAGTGTTTTAAAAATCAGTTGTTAGGTTTTTTTTACAAAAAACACTGATTCAAAAGAATTATGAAAGAAGAATCCATCATAAAAACACAAATAAAAAAATAGTTGATACATACTTAATTATAATAGTTCCATATTTGAGTGTTTTCAAAGGAGTTTTAAAGCTTTCGTCGTATTTATTTATTACATTATTGCTGTACATCAGTGGTTCCTAAAGTAGTTCCTGCGGACCCCCAGGGGTCCGTGAGACCACTGAAGGGGTCCGTGACAAATTGAAAGTTATTTGGGGGTGCGTGAATAACGTCAGGGGGTCCGCGGAAGAATAAATATAACAATTATTCCTGACACCTTTTTTATTATTACGAAAGTTAAAATAAATAAAATGGTAAAGATTTTGACGTCTTGAGTAAAATATGATTGTAGTACATAAGAAAACAAACAACGACAATCATCCATGTGGAATCAAGCCGATTGCGGCCGATTTAAAGTAGGTTTACAGGAACGTTCTCCAATTTATCAAAATTTATAATTTTATAAATACAACATTAATGTCATTAAAAAAAAACATCACCATTAACCATTCAACCGTTGAGATACCTCCATTTGAGACTATATGCTCCTCATTGGAAGCGGACATGTATAAAAAAATGATCATTAAAAATTCATTAAAATTAAATTTATTATTTCACTCAGGGGTCCGTGGTCTGGTTTTCGCTTCGAAAAGGGTCCATGAGCATAATAAGTTTGTGAACCACTGCTGTACACAGTGATATATAGTTGATTGGTTTTGCCAGACGTTTTAAGGTATTGCAGACTTTATTTTCACGTGTTGTGATAAAACTAATGAGAAACCCTTGTATGCTGTATAAAGATTGGTTGATTACTGCATTACTTCTAAAACAATACTGTTGTGAACGTTTTGTGTACTTAATTAAATTTATATATTTGAAGGTATTGTCTATTAGCTATTCTGGTAGTTATCTGCTAGTAGTAGCTACCTGGTAAATTATCCAGAAAATGAGAAGCTTGAGATGTTTTCATACATTTTTTTTAAGCCTACAATGAACATTGATCTGGCAAAAAAAGTTATTTTTTTCCATCATTAACTAAATCTGTCAAGCATAACATTTTAAACATGCAAACATAGTGACTTGGCAATATCTTTTATACTTCCAAATGTTATGAAACCTATCAAATAATGATTACCTTTTTAAAGTCAACATTTTTTCATTTATTACCATGATACACCGTAAGCTTAATATTCTCACCGAATGAATCTAGACAAATCTGCCATTCATTTAATAATTTTTGAAATAAAATATTTTCACTTACATTTTAAGTCTACTTCTGAATATATTCACATTTCAAAAACAAATTGTTATCTTTACAAAGTAAATAATAATGTGACAAAATATTTTGAATATTAATTAGTGATTAGCGCTAGATATTGTGATTGTCTTACCCGCATATCTACAGCCACTCATTAAGGATACCGCAATTATTTTCACAACATAAACCTACACCCTGTATTCTCATTTGCTATGAAACTTTATCTTTCTACCAGTAATTCTATTAGCAATACTTTACAACAATATATAGAGCTTTAGTAGGGTTACCATGTTCAAAAACTTTTATTATCTGAAACATATTGTTTTGATTAAATCATTCAAAAAATCATTAAAATTTTTAAATTCTTTCATATCGTACAACCCTTGTTTGTTAGTTGTGTTGAAATTTATTTCATTTTTCAATCGATTGATGGATTTTTGTTCAAAGAGTGTCTGTGATTTCAAAAAAATTATTCCGTTTTTAAAAACCCAAAAATAAATCAAAGCGAGAACGATCAGCTAACCATCAGTTCTGTTCTTTACTCTTATTGACATAAAAATATTTTACATTACAGTTCATGCCAATACGCCAAATGTTTTGAAGTTTGAAAGATCATACGAGATGAGAACTTTTTTGAGCCACTCGAGATCAACTTGAAAAGGATTGACATCATAAACACCCATGTGTTCTCATCTCAAATTTAAATTGAGAAAAAAAAATTGAGCCCATCCCCGCCTGGTCAGTAGAGTCAAGCTCTTTCTGTTGGCGACATAATTTCATACTCACTTTATAAAAAAAGAGAGATTGAGCGAGTTTTTAATAAATAAGTAAGTAGAAAAAAGTTGAGTTTGATTTTACTTCGATTTGAAATCTACTTGATCTATATTGTGAAGGAACAAGGGTATACAAATCCTTTTAAATTTTACCACTTTCATATTGTATTGAATAGTCGAATTTGCTTTATTTTCAATTCGAATGATCCCGGTTTTGATAATATAAGCCAGCGCTATTGAATGAGTGGACTACTGATTTGCTGCAAAACTTATATACATTTCTGATTCGATTATAGTACCGATATATCAATAATAGTAATTTAACAAAACGAACATACTATGTATTAGATAAGACTCTATAAAGATACACCTCGCATTAATCACCAGATCCCGTTAGTTGTTATTGGCAATAACGGTAGTTAATTAATATGGAATACTAAAATACTGAAATACCGTTACTGAAAATATATTCGTCCAGTATTGCAATCTCTAGTTTCGGGTTCGTGGTAAACATCTTTGACTTCGGTCACGGTGAACACGTGCATGGATTCTAGTTCTTGTGCTTCATTTTTCGCTCGATCAATGAATTTCTGATTAAATGCGTAGACGCTTATGATATCTAAAATTCTCTCCTGCTCGTCTGATACTTAAAAATGAGGCCGAAACAGAACGATTAGCTAATCACTAATTCTGTTCTAGTCCCATCCTTACATCTACACTGTTTTCGAAAAATAGAACTGAGCAACTCCACATATTAGAAAGGGACAAAGTTTGAGAAAATTAAATATTTGTTATGTTGGACGAGTATATATGTATGTATTTCTCTATAATATATAATTATATCAAAAATATTTTCTTGCCAGTTGGCCACCTTATCAAAAAGCTCATTCTCTCGCACGATACTTCTTGTGTGAAAGTTTACGATCGAATACTCTAAGCTTTGTTCGTTTTGAAACATCGACAAGTGGTTTTGAAGATTGGCATAATAATTTTGTGTTATAACCTGAAGACTTGGGTGTGAATAACACTGTTCCTACACAACATACCGTCATAAACACAATTACTTTGGAAAAACAAACAAAACTCGTCAACTGTCTTACAGAATATTATATTATTTAAACTGTTGTACCTACTCAAGGTTTAATGTAAATACTTCTTGAGAAATCACAAAATATACTTAACATACGTGAACAAACTATGTATTTGAGTGTTTTTATTCGTATTTACATAAATAAATTGGATAAAACAGTAAATAATAATATTTATTTTATTCTCACATTTTTGAAAGACTTTCTAGATATACACTTGAAAACTTTTTATTTATTTAAAAATATAACATTTTTCATTATTATTGAACAATATAATCACAACAAGGTTTTATCAGCTATATTTTGATCAGCAATACAATTTATTGTATAAATTGGGTCATTTTTATTCAAGCTTAAATATATCCCTTCGAAGCAAATGGCTGAGTGAGCGAATTAAAAACCGTTATTGAAAAAAAAAACTTTTGAAATAAGCTCCACATGCTCCACATTTTGAGCAGTGTTTTAATTTTATTTTGTTTTTTTTTTTCAACAAAATGACACCATTTTTTATTTTTAAATAATATATTAATGTAAGTTAATTTCCCAATTTACAAAAAAAGTCTTTTGCTCAGTAAAACAAATGTACATAACAAAATAATTGTGTTTTTCAGAATCACATTTTTACAAAATTTTAATAACCGGTTGTTAGAAGAATATGCGATAAGGAGAAGGCTATAATTTTATTAATGAAAGTAATATTAATTTACTAGTTTAATTTTAATTCATTGAATATACAAATTTACTATTGTCTTTGGTAGTTGTAAAAAAAAGAATAAAATGGTTTTTAATAAATAAACAATATTAAAAAGTTCATTTTTTCGTTATTTTATTAAATTTTTCTTTTTTTATTTATTTTAAATCTAGATTTATCATAAACTGGTTTTTGTGTAAGCCTAATCGAGCACAATTTAAGACCAACACGTTTGGAAAACTACACTACTATGATTACCGATGATCTATCACTGCTGATGATGTCAGTAATACCCTTAGACACCGAAATGGATTGATGATAATATAACAAGGACATCATATCGGGATTAATGCATTTTTCCCTTATCTCCGACTCGCTTATCGGCAGTTACTTTTTACGATGGCATTTTGAGCCCATTTTATCACTCGAAATTTTATTTTATTAAATCACTTAAACAGCTTTCCCAAACAGAATATTAAGGCACACGTATTTGATATAAACCAGGCGCGTAAAACACCCACTAAAAATTCATAACCGGCACACAAAAGAATACGTTTCCAAATTAAATTAAGATGAAGAAAATCCCTACTGAAAATCGCATAATTGGACACACAGCGTGTTCGTAAAAACCCACTCTTAAATTTGATTAAATTAGAAAAATAAAAAACTTTTTAACTAGCTCAAATTACTACAGTTGATTTATTACTATTAGTGAAAACGTAAAATAAGAGAAAAAAATAAATATTACTGTTTTTCAATCATGCCCATTCCCAATGTAGAGTGTGTATATAAAATCTTTATGTATATTCTTAATATTCTTCTTCTTTGGCCATGTTCGCTCCCTATGTGGAGCATATGGCCGCCACGCGGCACCTCCATGTTTCCCTGTCTCCTGCCAATTGCTTTGCTTCCTCCCATGACATGCCAGCATCCCTCAGTTCCGCCGAGTACATCCTATGGATAGTACCCGACGGACGTCCGGGACGCCGGAATCCCACCGGTCGAAAGAAAAGGCAGGCAGGATTGAGGCTTTCCGGAGGCATCCGCAGCACGTGACCCAGCCAGTTCCAACGTCTCTCCATAACCACTGACGAGACAGGACGCTGTCTTGTACGCTCCCTTATCTCTGAATTCCTCACAAACTTAATAAAACCTGTGTTTATAAAAACTGTAGCATTTAGTATTATTACTTTTCTTTTTCTGAGAGGGTTATGATGGAAATTTGAAGCTAGAAAAGAACTTTTCGTTCTTTCGGTTGTTCATGCCCGTATTGGGATAGGGTGAAAAGGAAGATAATTAATTTATCTACCTCTTCTTGTCTTCAGAAAAATGTTTTTTTATTAATTTAAAATGTGTAATATTTTGATAACTTTGAATTCAAACCCAAAAAAATAATAAAAACAAAACAATATTCGTTGGTTCAACATCACCGAACACAATCATTTTTTCATTCTATTCCGAGGCTTGCGTGCTTGATATGTCTAAAAATTCTCTTCCCAGCCTTTCAATCCTTAAATAACAGAGCGTAGCTAGTACGATTAGTTAACCACTAGTTCTGTCCTAGTCCTATCTTTCTATCGTTAATCTTTTCGAAGAAAAGATTGTGAACAACTGAGTAACAAGCAATTCTCGTAGAAAAAACTTGCGTTGAGATTCCTTATGTGGGGCGGACAAGGATTAAAAAATATAAGCTAATGAAAATAAACATCATCACTTTTAGGATATTCACTGTCAATACTTGGTGGAACTGCATTATATTAAAAAAAAAAACAATATCTCTATACTACTTACATTTCTACTAGAAAGATCCAGAGGACCGGCTTCGTTCAGCATTATCAACTGATAAGAAATAAAATTTAGCAGTGCTATTTATACATAATAAGATGTAACAAACACTTTTAGGATGTTCACTGTCAATACTTGGTGGAAAGGCATTATATTAAGAAAAACACAGTCAGTTGATAATGCTCGCCATGAGCGAAACCGGTCCTTATCTTGGCAAATAAAAATGGAAATATGTACAAAGGAATATTCTGTTTTTCTTAGTATAGTGTGATAAACAGTCGGTATTTAAAATAATGTACAAATTATGAATTAGTGACACTAAATTTACTCAAATTAAAAAGTTTAATACAAGTAGTTACAAAAATCATTAAAAAGTTATTAAGTCAAAGTTATGAGTAATGGTAATTTCAACGTAATTTCATGAACGTAGTGTTAAATATCAAAAAAAGGTGTCGTACTTGTCTTCTTGTTACTGCTGTGTCGTTGAAGAAAAATGAGATTTTTACTTGTACTCCTGCAACAAGACTCCTGTATCTCTGAGATCGTTTTAAAAATATTGGAAGGAGACAAATCGAAGTAGGTACTTATTAAAAAAGCGAAAAATTTACGAGCAAGAGATTGTGAGTTTCTGTAATGGCGCATTACTTTTTCAAAAATGAAAAGACCATCACCAGAGCGCCTTATGCTAATAACAGATCAGTTCAAGTCAGCGCTTTTCAAACTTTTTCCGCCATACATCTGCTCGCTTATTTGAAATTCAAATATGTTTATGCTCCAGCACTATCAGATTCAAAACTTTTTAAGTTGAATATTTTTTTTATAAAGTATATAAAATTTGTAAATACGTAAAAAGTACGAGAAGAATTTTCAAGCACTAAATATTACCTTAGATATTTATCTCTGGTGTGTTTCGACAGTTAAAAGGTAAACTCTAACGTGTATATTATATTTAAATCGTTCAAATTATGTACATTCACACAGATTTTGTCACTAACGACCCGGGTTTTGCCTTTCGGCATCTTCAGACGTTCAAGTGCACGGATTAACTTGAACTGACTGTATTGAATGTGTATATTATGTTTTCGAATTCAATTGCAAACGAGGTACTTAAAAAAAAGATTTTTACTACTCACTATCACACTCGATATCTTAGATTGGGTGTTTGTGATATAGATTTATTGACTTTAATCTTTAGTTTAGACAATTTCTTGTAATTAAAAAAACAAAATATCTGGCGCATTGGCAATTTTTTTAAATATATGTCCACTTCCAATGTGGAGTATATTTCATCCTAATGAAGTTACCTCTTTTTTCAAACAGAGTAAGGATTGAGAGGACTCGGACAAGACCTGTGGTTAGCTAATTGTTTTTGCTACGCCCGTTTTTAGGATAGGATGAGTGGAAGGGAATTCATGACATCCCATAAACCCATGCCTTTAGACAGAAATTCATAAATCGATTGAAAAATCAATCCATAAAAACTGTTCGTACTGGGATTTGAACCCATGACATCCGTGTTCTAAGTCAACGACGTTAATACTTGACCAAGCAGATAGCAATTACGAGATGTGTTTCGTATATTTCTTTAATTCGAATATATTTTATGGTTCAAATTTTAGGGAATCGTAGAAGGGAATCCTACAGAATAAATTAAATATGATAATTAGACTTATGTTGATAATAATTGGTATTTTTATTTATGTTATTTTTACATTTATTATTCACGCAGAAAAAATCAAACGGATTTGGTGTATGTATTCATTGTGAATTTTGATTAGCCTGGTTATACGTTGATTCACGGCTACCTTATTCATGAAGAAGTAACGCTGCTTTCAGTTGTTGTCTCAATATTAAGTGGTTTAGTCCACTTTCTTCCCGTGAGCCACTGAAATGATTCAGTGGCCGGCAGTAGCCTTGGGTGTTATTAAAGTGCAATAAATAAAAATAAGAGGAGGTAAAAGTATTCTCAAGGAAGAGAATAAGCTATTAGACTTTTCATCTCCATATTTGATGGCTAAAAGACCATATGCCCCACATCATTATCCAGCGACAGGGTATTTTCGATATCAGGAAATTTTGTTGCAAAACGATCAGTGAACGCTTTGTGTTTTTTTAAATTATATTTTCTGTGGAGTAACACCAAATAATTTCTTGTTGTGTATTATTATGTGTATAAATAAACAACATAAAAAAATGAACTTTTTCTCGCTATTTTAATTGAATTATCCATTTTTTTTAAAACATACCGGTATACATACCGGTAACAATATTGACATTAAAAAACTGGTTTTTTCAAAAGTCGATTTTTGTATAAGCCCTAGTAAGTCTTTTTCTTCTTTGGCCATGTTCGCTCCCTATGTGGAGCATATACACCTCCATGTTTCCCTGTCTTCCGCCAATTGCTTTGCTTCCTCCCATGACATGCCAGCATCCCTCAGTTCGGATACTCAGTACTCGACGGACGTCTGAGACGCCGGAATCCCACCGGTCGAAAGAAGAGGCAGGCAGGATTGTGACGGGACGCTGTCTTGTACGCTCTCTTATCTCTGAATTCTTCACAAAAGTAGTAAGTAAGTTGTGATCTTTTATTTATATTGAAATACGTCACGTATCTGATAGAAAAAAGGGAATGCTAAAATTGCATTCATGTAGATTTTTTAATGCGATTGTTTGGGCCATTAATTTCTTGTATAATCTTTTATATTGACTGTCAAAAAATATATACAGCAAATGCTCAACTTCTAATATTACTGCTAGGATTTCCATAAGATCTGCGCTTAATTAAGTCTGGAAAAAATATTGTTCGTACACTGATATTTTAGCAGTAATTTACACGTGAGCTGCATTAAAAAAAAGAAAAGATTAGATTTATGATGAAAATACTTAACTGAATATTTATGAACCATGGAAATTGAATTGCGTAAAAATTATCGATTGAACACAAGCATACGTCCAAATTAATAATAACGCAAGGGGTGCGAAAATAAAAGTTTTACGATGACAAATGTACGAAGCCCTGAACTCATTTGGATGCAGCACAGTCTAAATAATAGAGGAGAAGCGTGGCAAAGGCAAGGGGGAGGAGAAGGAAATCACTCGGCATTCACGTAGCTGGGATCACTCACACGAAATTATGCATAATTGCATCTCGTCGAAATTCTCGCCCCAAAGGTCGCGCGCCCGGGGCGCCCCCGAGGGCGACTTTGCCCGATGCGGGTCTGAAAATCGGATCAATTAATTAATTTGAGAGGGTGTAAGCTAGTTGCACATTCACAAAGATACCATGCTGGTATTTATAATAGATTATAGGATTTCAGCAATGAAGTATTCAATGCTCTTGCGACAAAATAGTAGATAGATCTTACAGTAACTAGTTTTGAATGCCAGATTAATCATTTCGCTTTGATGAATACTAAATAAATGCCAATTTGTATTGAAAGGTTTACTTATAACATAAGTTTTCATTTAAGTACCTAAATGTGATTGTTTTTTGTATCCATGTCCGCTCCCAATGTAGAGCATATGATCTCCTAATGGAGGGATCTTAACATAATTGTTTTTACAAGAACTGTGTGTTATTCAGTTGCTCAACCTATCTTTTTTCGAAGAGAGTAGGGATAGAAAGGACATAACTAGGACAGAACTAGTGGTTGGCTATTTACTCTCACTTCACTCCCTTATTTAAAATTTAGAATGATAGATGAGGGGGGATTTTAAGACATCACAAACATCTATGCCTTCGAATAGAAAATTGATAAATCGATTGAAAAGGGCTGTTTTTACCAGGAGTCGAGCACTTGAGGTCCGGCATGGAAGACAACATGTCGTTGAACAGGCAAAAGGTAAATCCTAATGAAAAATTAGAATTATCAGCATACAAATATTTAAAAAATATTACTATAACTCTGTAACATGGGAAGTAAACTACACTTTGTCAATATTGCCTAAGTTGAGAGGTCGACATAGTGTCCTCGCGACGCTTTTTCCAGTGATATTGGAGTGAAAAGAACCTCAAATATGATCATATTGAATATAAGAAGAATATCAGTGATTTCTCAACATTTATTTAATGAAGAAACTTCAAGCAACCATTGAGAAAAACTGCCAATTTTTACATAGTATAATTTATCTTCATCCAAAAATACATACAAAATTCAAAAAATAAAATACACTTTTGTAAAATATTTATAATATGTTTATTTTAAAATATAAGGATCGTTTCACTCATGACGATAATTATCAACTAATAAAAGAAAACAATTGTACAAGTGTTATTTATACAAATTAAAATGAAATAAAAAAGGTGTAACAAACAATTGGTATTGAAAAGAATTTACAAATATAAGTACAAAATATGAAAAGGTGACTCTGAATTGACTCAATGTGAATGAATTAGTAACTCTTAATTGAAACAGGTAAGCCATCATTTAGTTATTAATTTTATTAATGTATCACTAAAAATTGTATAAATTTCCGAAATTATAATTACGTACGTTTAAAATAACCATTAGTTTCCACTTCGGCTTAATTTCTCATTGAAGAGTTTTTCAATTACATTATAGAGGAATTAAACATTTTTATTTTGAGCCAATTTAGTGTCACCTATTCATATTTTGTACATTTATTTGTAAACTCTTTTCAATACCAATTGTTCATTACACCGTTTTTTATTTAATTTTGATTTTTATAAATAACACTGTAAAATTGTATTCTCTTATCAGTTGATAATTCTCGTCATGAGCGAAACCGGTCCTGGTATTTTTATAATAAAAGTGAAATTAGTACAAATGAATACTTTATTTTTTAAATATATTGCTTTTGCACGTCTATAATATGTGACATACAACTTTTCCGAAAACTAACTCGTGACTCAAAATAAGGTATAATAATTTGTTATCAAATATCAATTTAGTTAACCGTTAATACCGGGAACTCGTTTTTGGTTATAGCAATACCATGGCAGCCATACTGCCAAGTATTTTGATTGTTTAAATTAACCAAATAAATTCTATTTATCGTTGAATTTCGGATTTTTCTGAACTCATTTTAGTCGTATATTTTACTATTTTTTTATATAACAGTGAAGAAAACAAATATCTAAATATAATATATGTTACCTTCCGAGAATTTCTAAATATATCGCATATTTCCTGCAAACAAACCTTCGAACAGAATACATTTACTGGTAAAGTGTTTCAAATAGCATTAGGCACATTCTTCTCAAAGAAGTGATAATGTAACTTGAAAAAGTGTGACGAAAGTAAAAAAAAATATCGCACAATAGTCTTCTATTTGGTATATTAAGTGCTCGGGGACAAGGCAAGGATTCGTTCTCCCATAACAATGCGGGGAAATCAATACTTACGTACACTGTATGTATTCTGTATTGAGATCTCAACAGCCTATCAGTAGGAACATCTTCATAATAAATAGAATGTATGCTTCTTAGCTTTTTCAATTGTAAGATAAACGGAAAGAGAATAATTGACTTAATGGCTATTTACGACAGAAGTTATTACATCTTTATTATAACACAATATAAAGCAGGATAACCGTATTTACATTCCAGGTAACTGTCAACTGTATGAAATTAAATATAACCTGTTTGACACGCAGGACACGAAAACTACTTGGAGTTGTCGGTTTTTAAAAAACCAGGTTAGAAAAAAGCGGATTTTTAGCTTAATTGGCGACATTCAAAGGTCTGTTTTTTAATATTTAAATTGTTACTGATTTATAAATTATGTTTTAAATAAAAGAACGTTCATATTTTTATTTAAAATTACCATAATGTATATCATATATAATATAGATCATAGATGATACCAAACCCAAGAAATGTAGGCATGTCGACTGAATTATTCTAAGAGCTTTTTTTAACAATTAGTATTCGTTAATATTTTGTCACGCGCTAGACAGTCACAAGTAATTAAGTTGACGCTTTATTTCATTTTTAATCATAAAAAAATGTCATTGTTAAAATGTAAAAGTTCTAAGCATGTGCGCCATAAATCAAAATTCTTTAAACATTTGTTTGTAAAACTTCGAAAACTGAGTTATATATACATCAAGCATCTTCAATCGAAATCTTTAATTTTGTTAGACATTTGACTTATTCTTGAATTGATTACGACTCGTAAAATGTTTATTATGATATTTCAAGTTATTAAAAAAAAAAATCACAAATCTTTGGATATAATTTTGAATTTGATTTTATGAATAACAAAACAAATTAAACGAAAGATAGCACGAGATAGAGACAGATATATAATGCCAAATATTATACTCCTTTTGGTATCACCGTTTTTTCATTAGCCAAAATTCACGTATAAACATGAATGAAAAAAGAGAATATCGGATCCGCTTTTTTATTCAGCTTTTTACGAATTTATTTGAATGAAATTCTTGAATGCATTCAAGGCTTCCAAATTTTTTTATAGTCCCGAATCAACCCATCGCTACCCGTTATGTCTTTATTATTTTTATTAGACACGCGCTGCATGTCATCGCTTTCAAGTTATCGTAATGTTATAATAAAAATATATATTTTAAACTTCTGCATCTATGTAATTATAAACCAATCTTTCCAACCCATATTATATTTATAATAACGAAACACATTATAACAATATAGCTATTTTTTATAAATATAAAGCATTTTACAATAAATCGACAGTCGATACTAAAAAGTTGCTTTTGTCTATCTGCAATAGTCCAAGTTCAATGTTTAAAGGAATCGAAAGCACAAATTTATTTAACATGTTTTTTATTCAAATAGATAAAAGTAAAAATGGTTATACTTGAGTATTTGATCAATCGTGAATACAAAAGTATGACCATTTGCATTGGTTTCATCTCTTTTATGTTATCGTATTTAAAATTAAATATATGCATTAGAAAGATATGTATAATGAATGTCTAATTAATGTGGAATAGTTTTGCATAAACTAACTAAAACTTCATTTCTTTCAATCGGAAAAAGTCATCAACTGACGTACTATGCAATAAAACATACTTTGTTACTCGTGCACAAAAGGCAATACTGATATAAATTCTCTTATCGTTGAAATCCTACTGTTGTGTTATAGTTGAAGTATTTATTGGAATAAGAAAGACGTTAAGGTGTCTCGACCTTTCCTTACCTTTGTTGGAATGTCTGTGTCTGTCAACCTGTCTGCATAGATTTCTCCAGTCGCCGTGGCTTTTAAAAATATCTGAATAAAGAAAATTTCACCCAAGCTGTTCTTTTTAAAATAAACTAAAAAATATATTAAACCCGTTGCGTTTATAAGTACAGCCCGCGGAAAATATTATGACTAGTGACGTCATTGGTAATGAAAAGGTCAAAACACTTAATAGGCGTTAAAGATTGTTTTCTTTATAAGATGGTTTTTAAGTTGAATCGGTCGTAAATGAGAAGAACTAATGTATTCACAGGAAAAACCAAAGAAATAGATATAATGACTTTCCACCGAGAAGTGAAAATTACAACAATAAAATTATGTTACTGTTTTTGATTCTAAGCACATTAAAATGGTGCTCAGCCTAATTTCAATTGTAAACGTATTTCAAATCTATCGTTTGAATAATATGTTTGATTGCATATTCATGGCTCTCTGATACCTTTGCTAATTTTGCTGTTTTGTTTCTGAAACAACTTGGCTCTTCTCACTTGAAAGTTTGCTGGTGTAAGCTATGCGCCATGTATGATTGTGCGGCTCATCAAATGGAATTATCAACGAAGCTCGTTTTGCGACTTACGCTATTTGATATGAAATGCAATTTATACGAAAAAAATGACGCTTAGTCAGCTGATTCAATCTCTGAGATCTGATTGACTCTTAATGATTTGACTGTTTTTGATAATAAAATCAGATCCCAGAATTTGAATTTCATACAATAGTAGTAAAATTTTCACACTGAAATTATGCTGAATTGTAGGTATTAAATTTCCTTACCTGAATTAATAAAAAAGTGTATGTCAACAAAAAAATACTTGGCCAATTCTCCAGACAAAAATTCATTGCATCACTGCTCCACACTCTGACTCGATAATCTAAGATTTCGACTGAAAGTGCTTGGTGGAATTTCAATATTAAATTTGAATCGTTCAAATTATTTTACATTCACACAGATTTTGTCACTAACGACCCGGGATTCACCTTTCAGCATCTTCAGGCGTTCAAATGCACGGATGAACTTGAACTTAAGATGCCGAAAGGCGAAATCCGGCTCGTTAGTGGCAATATCTGTGTGAATGTTCATACTTTGAACGATTCAAATTTTGAGTCGATAATCATTAAATTACGATGTATATTATTTCTACTAACCTTATAAAATAAGGATTATCAGGAAAAAATGTTACATTATCTTAATAAATAGTCGAACGAAAAATTATTAAGTTCATTCAATTAAAAATTTCGTGCAACCCTACAGCCAAGCACTCTTACCAGAAATAATTTAAAATGAAAGTATGTATCATCGTTTTTAGTTGTATAATATTCATCCGTGGATTAATATCTTGCCCTTCCGTTTTAACATTTTCTCTTTTGTAATATATAATTGAATATATTTAATGATTCATTGAATTATTGTTATTCAATGCGGGTTTCTAAGCGTCGTTGTTAGTATACAGTTAAAACTTTATACGGTCGCTGACTAAGTTTATACTGAAACATAATTTGATATTATTCATGTTAAACTTTACATATTTTCTTACCAATGTTAAATAAATACTTGGGCAAAATTTACGGAAATAAATGAAATTATATCCCAATATCAACCGTCAATTATTTGCTATGAAATCCTTCTCACTAATGATTACGGAATATCCACAGTTTGTTCTGTAAGAGAAATTATTGTGTTAAATATTCTTGGTGCGTAGGCTCAAGAAAGTTTAGCGTAGGCCCAAATGCTAGACCCTTCTCCTTATTGTTTGGAGGCTCTACAGTGTACGCTTCTAAAGCCTTCATTTTGAAGCCCCCGTGAAAGGATATTCACAACTTAGATTACACGTTGCGTCCTTCTAAGCGAAAATTGATGGGAGTATGCTGAATTATTTGAATTGGATAGAATAATTTCATAATTTCGATTAGTTGGGACTGAATCAAATGAAATACTTATAAAATAAGGAACTTGTACAAATGGTTGATGATTATTCCATGGGCATAATTATTTAGTAACTGATTATATTATTTTGTATTAAAAACGGCTGTTAAGCAGGATACTACATACATATTGTATAATTTGTTGCAACACATTATTGTCATTTTAAACTATACTACACCAAACATTATTTCATGTTTATTTTCACAAAAAACATGAAAAAATAACAAAGAAGAGTCGAAATTACGTATTGATGAAAAAAAAGTTTTTATTTTAACAAATTATAATGTAATATTTGAGTTTTAGTATAAACTCGCTGTATTTACTGATTACAATAAAAATCAAGTTTAAACAAAAACAAACCATATCTGTATCATTTTTAGCGGCTGGGAAAAAAATAATGAAATTCAATTATTTCTTATGGGAAAAATTGTTTCTATATCCGTCATTATCTATATTTTTAGGCCCTCGGGAACAGATTAATGGTAAATATAGAAATATTCTACTCTATATGCATTCATAACTATGCATAAACTTTAAGTCAGTGTTTCCCAATGCAGGGCAAACGCCCCACCAGGGAGCAATTTGAATATTTTTCGGGGAAAATCCAAATCGTTAAGATTTAAAAGATTTTTTTTCCACATTTAATAACTCAACCGATGTTGGTAGATGTAACTGATGTTGACATGCAGTATCAAAATGAGTTCTTAGAATTGGAAAATTATAAATATATTAAAATACTATTTAACTTTAAAAAATACAATGGCGTGTCGAGACGAACACAAAATACTTAATTATAATAAAACTAGGTAGTAAAAAAAATACTGTTGCCATTCCCATTATATTTTGATGAATGATATTTTTTTTATTGAAAAAAATAAGTCGTCTAAACATTACAAGCCATGGAGATTTACTATTAAAATTGGCCAAATTATTTTGCAAAGTACAAATATTGAATTACTTTGCATGTTCTTTTCTTTCGAGTTGTACATGTAACATAATGATAACATTGATGCATTTTTTTCAGAATTCGTTAAGTTACTATAAAAAAAATGATATTTGATTTGATACATGGAGATTTTTGAACCGTCGAAGTGGTGCATGACACAAATAAGGTTGGGAAACACTGCTTCAAAATAAAAGATAAAAAAAATAAAGATTAATAATAAATATTAAATACAAATACGGAGCTAAGTCGGGTGAAACCAATATACATAATAAGAACAAAAATAAGCATTGAATTAATGTTAATTTAGTGTTACTTATTTATAATTTCTACTGTAATATGTAAATTCTTTTCAATGCCAATTGTTTATTACATCTTTTCATTTCAATTTGTTTTTGTATAAATAGCACTATTAAATTATATTTCTTATCAATTGACAATGCTCTCCATGATCTAAATCGGTCCTGATCTTGATAAATTAATATGGAAATAAGTTCAAAAGAAGTAAGTGTTATAATGCATTTCCGCCAAGTATTGACGATGAACACCCTAAAAGTGAGCAAAAATAAGCGTTAAGTGCAGTTAATTTCCCAGAAATTCTTCAATATTGTTTTTGTAACAATTTTCTTTGTGCGATACATGTATAAACAAAAACTTGCTGCAGTAACATCAACACCAAACAGAAGAAGTAATTGAGACTTCTAGCGCCAGTACTAGGGTATCTAATCCCGGAGCCTTTTTCCAATCCCGGGATTCCGGGAACCCGGGATCGGGATTAGCTCACCGAGGAAATTGAAATCCTTGATTTGGTATACTTTTTCCCCTGATTATCTCCGAAAATTCTTTTTCTTTTTTAGCTCACCGACTAATTTGAAATCCTCGATTTGCTATACTTTTTCTCCAGCTTATCTCTGAAAGTCATTTTTTTCCAAAATCCTATCAATTTTCGAGATTTGCTCAAGATTTCTCAATCCCGGGATTTCAGGATCAGAAAAGTGGACGGGATCCCGGGATTGGATTCCTTAAATTCCAGTATCTCATAAACGATATCACACAATGTATTACCCACTTTACGGATAAGTGAATGCTTTGGTCGTTGTAAATAGACAAGGCTTATCTTTTTGTCATATTGTTAAATAAATCACCGACCCAAGCTTCACAATTTTTGACAATTTTAGCCAAATTATGTGATAATATTTGACAGGAAACCATATTTATCTGACCAAACGTTTTCGATGTGTAAACAAAATAATCTCACACAACTGACAAACAGATATTAACACATTAAAACGTAATAACGCCATAAAAAAAAGTCTGCTGCATAGTTACAATGTCATAATATTTGTTGTTATAGTAATAATTATTGCGGTGGTAGTAATTTGTTTTCCGTTTTGGACAACCAAATCGTTTGGCTGATTTTATCAACCACAATTTATTGCGTCGTCCATTTTGTTTCGGCGCTTCCGATTTGAACGAAGAATGCATTTTATATTTCGCGATGTTTCACATCAGAACCTTCCACTTTTTTTTTGATTTACAACTTGATTTGTCAAGTTTTTTCTCAGTTCGTTTTTTCCTGTTTTTTTTGTCATACGCCATGTTGTATTATGATATCTGATCGTTTCACATTGTTCAATGGTGGGAAGCTGGGTTATTCAAACTATTTTCTGTTTTATTGGAAGTTCGAAAAAAAATCCTACATCGTGGAAAACAAAAACATCTACAAAAATAAGCAATTTAAAGCTACAATTACATTTAGGTTTACTATAAGTTTCTGGGCTTTCAATATTACTAATACAACATTTGTTTATATCAATTGGCTAGCAAGATAAATGAGACGCGAACATTCAAAAAGTGTTTTGTCACAAAAACACCTAGATAAGAAAATAATTATTTTAGTATTGGAAAAATCACGGTTTGCTTAAATGTGTCAACTTTGTGATTTATTTTTCATATGAAAAAACTTTTTTTGAACACTAATTGTGATGTTCATTTATAAATTTTATTATGGACTATCAGAACTAATAATAAACGGCATTTTTAATGTGTCAAATCATTTTTTTAATATGTGCTCTTCATTAATATGTTTTATCTTTTAAGACCAGTGTGAATAAAATAGGTAATAGATATTATTTAATTTTACAAAATCTATTGTGTGAAATATTTACTAGGTAAACAAACAGTCGTTGTTTTACGTTTGCATACGTTTCAGCATACGCGTAACCTAAACAATTAAAGCAAAAACAATAATAAATACATTTGGGCAATAAACGTAGTAAATATAGACGTTTTCATAATTTTAGAACGCATTGCTGGAACCTAGTGGCCAAAGCTTGTGGCTATGATTTTTACTTTTCTTTTTATTCATCTGGGTTTACAAACAGGTCAAAATAAAAGCAATAACTAAACTCCTTATTATTTCTCAGTCCATAAGATAAATAGTTATCTGAATAATGCTTTGAGAGCAAATATGAATAAAAAAAGTATTCTTTTAATATTTTTTTAATTAAATAAAAAAATTGTTAGAAGACATTTAATTTTTCCATATTCTGTTTGAAAATGCAATCATAAATTTATTTGAATGTCGTCCAAACATAAATACTCGTTTATTATTTATTTAGTGTCCTATTTATCAAATATTTAGAATTAGTGTCACAATAAAAAAATATGTAATTAATAATATCAACAACCTATCATTGTATTAAAACTAAGGCTAATGTGTATGATAATATTATTATTCAATTGAAACCAGCTAACCTGTTATAATATCAATGGAATTGAATTATGAAATATTACTAATAGGCGTTAATTATCGCCCTTTTATTTAAAGCAAAATTTTGAATAATTATTAATAATACTGCAAAGCTCTCTTGGCAATTAAGCTATTCATTCAACAATACTTTAAAAATTAACATCACAGGCGTTAATTGTCTGAAGGTCACTAATATTTTATTAGGGTTAGTTATCCTCAGCTTAATTTCGAAGCTGTATAACATTCGTGAGAAATTGAGAAAAGTTTATGAAAGCTCCTTTAAAAAGTTCAGGTGAGTTTTTATTTAACACTTGTTTGACCCGATTTACTTTATTTTCCAAAAAGGATTATAATACTTAACAAAGAATTTCGGTTCATTGGGCTAGAAGTAAATTCTGTATCTAGTCTTCGTATCATTTTTTAAATAGCTTTAGACAGTGGCGTAGCTAAAATATCCCTCCTCCTCACACATTTCCTCTCCAAAATGAATTTTAAATATACAATTGTGGTTGATATTAAGGAAATATGTTTAATTACCCTCTACTGTTTTATCTTTAAGCTTTAATGAAACTTTTTTTTAAATTTATTTAATACCTTCGAAAATTTCTAATATTTTTGAAAATGCTTTTTCCACCACTTAACCTTAACTACGCTACTGGATTTAGGTAATAATGGAAGAAGTTAAAAGTGTATCTGTGAATAAAAAAGTGAAGACACGTAATTTTTTGAAAACATGTTTTAATACTTTTTAAAACCAATATATCGGAAAGGAAATAACAAAATTAAAAAGATGAAAAAAAACAAATCTTTTTTTTTATGAAGCTCTATAAAAGTAGGAGGCATATAAATTTACCCCTTTTGTCTCCCCCGTTGTGTTTTTACGCCATTGATCTAAGGATAAAAGCTTACCACCGCTTTTAATCATATCGTCTGGTTTCGAGTCTCGAAATGGTCAATATCAAGATTTATTTTTTCAATTCAAATTTGAGATCTCAAATTGGCTTTGAGTGACTTAAAATTATTCAAAAATTTTAGAAACATTGACAATTGTTAGCTGTTGTGCCAAATATTAAAAAGAACTATGATTTGTTGTGTGACTTATAATCAATACGAAAGAAGAAACCACTTTTTAAATTATTAGATTACTAAAAATTTAACTTGAAACCATCTGATCACTAAACGGACGCTAATTTAAAAGTGATATGCTTATTTGACTTATATTTTTATTCTTAACATATTTGAAAAATTATAGTGGTCAAACATTTTTTCAAACAACCGGGTTTTTGTCTCTTCTTAAGTCTGTCTATCTCTTACGTGTCACAGATGTTCCTATTATTTTCAGTTAATATGTTTATATTTTTAGAAAAAAATGTTTTATTTATTTCTCCAAACTTGGTTTTGCAATATTATGTATTTTGTTGTAAAATTGATAAAACATTTGGGCCAGCTTTTATGGTATGTATTTTCATATTTTTACAATAATTATTATTTAAAATTTAGGTAGAAGGTTTTAATCGGCGAGAATATTTTTATTCGGTGTAAATACGAAAATTGCAATCCACATCCCTTATCTGAATCGCAAATATTTTTTGTCGTTTATCTGCTTTTCGAAAAACAACTGTAAAAATAATTCAAAATGTACATATATCGAAAACAGATAAATTCATCTGTCATTTCCTAATCAGCTTTATGACTCTTACTTTATTTACTGACAACCAACAATACAGTCAAAAGTTGATTACACCATTTTTTTATTTATCTTTTTAATAAAGTGTATTGTTCTACATGGCAACATTTTTGCTACAAGCTTTGTTTGGGATGTCATTCAATGTCTTAGCGTAAACGAGATAGGTATTTTGTTAAAGATTACTCAATTTATTTTTGCTTTGTGTTTTTTATATTTTTTCCGTGAGCTACTTATCAATATTTGAGTAAGTGTAATCAATATTATTTTTGGTTTGGTAAGTGTTGATAGAACTCAGTGGAATTAAACATATTTTTTATCATGTTATATAACGAAAAAAAAACAAAAGTATGTACATATGTTGGTGAGTTGTCGGGTCCCTAGTGGCTCCTAGTCAATGACGCTGGCTTCCATGTCAGATTTAATGGGTTCAAGGTCTCAGTACGAAAAACGTTTTTTCAATCGTTTTATGGAGTTCCGTTCAAAGACATGGGTGTTTGTGGTAATGTCTTTAAATTCCTTTCAATCCTTGAATAACGAAATGTGGCGAGATGGATTAACGAAACCACTGTTCCTACCTTTGCCTCATACCTTTTCTTTTTCTACTCACTTTAAAAAAATGAAAAACTGATTAATAAACGGTCTTCGTAGAAATACTTCTTCTTAAATCAGTTTATTCGAGCTTTTTTTCTGCTCATCTGAGTATAATGATAGCAACAAAGCGTTATCATTTAACTGTGAAACCATAAGTGTAACATATTCCTAATCATATATTTTTTTTATATTAAAAAGCAGTAAGTAGCATTAAATTTAATTTAACATTGAATATGCTTATGTAAAAACATTTATTTTAGACTATTGACTAACTTACAGTTTAATATTAACGTCATAGTCGTATTTGAAGTTTTTTTTCTATTAACCATTGACTTGAAATCATTATTCGTTTAAATAGTGAAATTGAAAATGTTTATATTTCATGTGAAGAGCAGTCGTGAAAAAGAAGCATTTTTCACCAAGTAGTATCATAACAAGGAGGCCATCAAAGTAAATTTTATATTCAATTTAAAATCTTTACGTTTAATTTAAAAAAATAACTTTGGTATAAAAATAGTCGATTCGGTTAATGTGTGTCGAAAAATAAAAATTCTAGTGCCAGAGTTCCGACATTGGCAGCGACAGGTAAAACGGGAAACGCCGCAGGTCAAATTTCTTCGCGGGCAGTAGATGGAAAAATAAAAAAGCAAGAACCTGCAGATATGCACGGATAAAAAATAACAAAGCTGATGTCACAGACACGTCTTACTTTCCGGTTTAAATTTCACATTTATTTCACGCCCCTGATTAATTTCTACATCGCAGCAATTTTATGAAACAAAAACTTACGATACGGCAGGTGTGGATTGAGTTTATGGGATATCATATTATCTTATATATACAGTGGAACCCCCAATTACACTACCCCAAATGACGGCTTGAAATATTCGCCGCATATCCCCCAATTGCACGGCTGTCGTTACTAAGAGACGGTCTTCTGTGCCGCGCATACAGTCAAATGTTGGCTAGCGTCTGTGTTTTCAACACTTGCCCGGCTATACACGCATAGCTGAAACAATAACTAAATATTTGGTCCATATGTTTTTTTTGCAAAACTAAGGTAAATCTTAGTTTTGCGTTTTCCGCAGAAAAAATCCAAATCCCTAATTTTTTATGAGATTCACACCCCCAATCTAACACCTCTAATTAAACGGTCCCGACTATAGTGTTAATGGGGGTTTTACTGTATATATATAAAAATGAATGTTTGTTTGTTTCCTTTTTTTAAGTCTCTATAGACCAGAAAACCGCTCATCCGATTGCAATAAAACTTTGACAAACTTTTTGCTTGCACTTGCGCGAAGATTATAGTAAAATTAAATTAAATTAGGTGGCGCATGTGTTGTACCATAGATAATCGGCAGCAAACGTCAAACAGACAGAAAAAGAAAGCATGCACTTCAATAAACACAAACACTTTCTTTCTTCGAGTGACATTGCAACGCTTGCCGAGTACTGGCTAGTACATAATAAAAAGCTATTAAATTTGAAAGTTTTTTATATTTATTTATTTACTGTTGCGAATGAAAACGACAGTAAATGGTATTACAGCCGATACCAATTTTTCTTGTAATTGAAAAATATAATTAAAATCAAAATACCGTAGATAATATTAGAAAACCAAAAAAATATTTTTTGCATACAAATTTATCAAAACAGTTCACTAGTTTTGTAACTGAAATATTTGCTCCTCTTGGCAATTGATTAGTAAGCCGAACGGCTTTTTAAGCTGGCGACTCATATGAACTGAGGCATGCTCGTCATACTTAATAGTTTTATTTGATTTTGTATAAAAAAACTACTCTGTATCTTTTTATATTTCATAAATATATAATGACCGCCATAAGTAAAGCTGTTGTTGATATCAATTTAATAATAAAGAACTAGTATTTTATTTTTTAATACAATACGATTTATTATACATTAAATTAAAATGTTAAAGACACAAGGTTATCAAAAGAAATATCGGTAACACAAATAAATCAAACTTAGAATGTTATTATAGGTTTTCGAAATCTTAAATCCAGCCCTGAACGGATCAAAGAAAATGCCATTTTCAAGAAATTTATCAAAAACTAGGCACCATAATAATTAACGTCAAAAGGACAAAGTGAAGAACATCTTCTCCTCTCCGCCAGTCAACAATGGCCTCGACACCCCCTCAACCAAAAGACATGGTTTTAAGATGTCACTTACAATCTAGTTGCCTGCTCAGAATTTAATATTGGTATTGGTGTATATTTCTTAATTTTATTAAGCATAAAACAAAACGTTTCTTGAATATCAAACGAAGTTATTTGACAAGCCTTTTAAAGTGACAAAAATTGAGCATCTTTATATTTTAATATTTTAACAAGGAATTAAATAAATGGTACTTATTTTTGCTGTCTATATTTTTATAAGAGGAGTATATTTTTTAGTTTGATGTTTCAAATAACGATACAACTTTAAAATTTTGTAATTCATTTCTTATTAATTGTTTTACTGGGATTAGAACGATATGAAAAGTAATTAATTTAAATATTAACTGTATGGAAATAATGGAAAACTTTTTTTACAACTTGGTGGTTATATAAACAATTAACAGCAGACACCGTATTAGATGCAAATAAATATAAAATTTGAAATTTAAATCTTTCATTTATCAAAGAGAGAGTAATACTTATTGTTTTAAAATTTAATGATTTAAGTTGGTGATGAAATATTGATAGATTTCATGACATTATTCCGTTATAACTAAGTGAAAAATAAAAAAAAACAATTGTTGTGCTAATGAGTGAAACATACCAACATCATACAATGATAGCTCATTTAAAAACATTATTATTTTACATGTAATATAAAGTAAAGTAAAGGTACTGGTTTTACTTAATGAAAACAATCAAATATGTATGTTATATGAGAAAAATATCGATTTCAACCTATTACATTACAAAAGGACCTATAGTTTGCTTCTCGTTTACTTTAATAATTAATTTTCATGAGAATGAAGTGAAATTAAAGTAGTAAAAAATATCACAGGTACCATGCGTTTTGATACAAATCCATACATCTATTACAAAAAAAATATGTATGAAAGTGTCTTTTCACAGATTCTTATTGTCTAGTCTAACTTAAGTGTAGACTAGCTGAAAAATACTTACTGAAATTATGATTTGTATCGTAAACTCAACATAACATTGTTTTAAAAATCTGTTAGCATTATCTGAAATGTAAATATTTTATGATGTGTTTAATACTGTTTGCCTCTTGATATATGTTTGTTTATGAGAGTACACCACCTCCAACAGTATCTAAAGAGCTTTCACGTGCAGGATTAATATCCAATAATTCTGACACGACGCTCGATAAGTCTTCCAAGAAAAGAAGAAGCTACCCCTCTATCCAGCGATGGGTTAGAGTAGTAATGTATTTTATACTTTTTCGTAGTAAGTACATTATGCGACAATCCGGGACCCTTTCCGCCGAATATATACGTGGAGACCTTGAAAACAGCTGTTACCCGCACAGGGTGATCAGATAATTAAAACAAATGGCGTGATAAAAGCACGGTGTCGAGAGTATGAACTGTGCTCCTCTCTTTTTATGGAGAGGCCTATAAATATTTCTATCACCATTTGTAACCATTAACAAAACTGTAAGAGTGGCATACTGACGAGCTATATTTGAAGCTATTGCATGGTCAAACGGCCATAAAAACAGTATTATGTCATAACTTTAAAATAACAACAATGGTTTCATGCAAAAAGTATTGTTTTATTCATCACTTTATATCACGGCATACAAAAAAAGACATAATGTTTGTAAAGATTGCTCACAATTAGGAATACATTAATTGGGTCACTTTTAGGATGTCCACTGTAGATATTTAGTAGTAAGATACTATATTAAAAATCACAATATTCATTTGTACTTATTTCTACTTTTAATTAGCAAGATCAGGACCGATTTCGATCATGATTAGCATTATTAACTGATCGTGCCAAATAAAATTGGAAATTAGTTCAAAGGAATATTGTGTTGATTTAATAAATTAATTATGATTTTTAACAACGACAACTCTCAATGCTGATGATGTATCAAAAATGTTTTGGTTATCAAACATACCATTTATATATATTATTAAAATAAAAATCGGTGCTTAACAAATTAAAAACACTAATATAAACGTTATTCCGCGAACTCAAAGGGAAAGCCATTGAAAAGAAAGACAAATTCAACGGTGGCGATCAGCTTAAAAGCAGTCAGGAATAATATGTTTCGTATTTCTTACGATCAAATAAAATAATAGACAATTATTTCTCACTTTAAAAATGTCTCCACTGCTATGTAACTATCATTCTCAACACCTTAAATGACAGCCACTCACGGCTATGGCGCTTTTAATCATTCCTCTTCTATCCGATCTAAGTAATTTTTCAACAGTTCTTGATTATATAATTATATAATTTGATTGGTAATTTACAGGATTTATACAAGAGTTAAAAGTTTGATATTATAATTGATTACAATGTAATATTTGTGATCTGTGCTCATAATTATAAATACTATTCATTTTTTTTGTATCTGGAAATTGAGTGGTAATGTTTTCTTAAAACCTTAATTTTCTTCAAGTTTTTGAATATTCTAATAAACAATTCAAAACACATTTTTTTAATCAATTAATCAAGGCCACGCATTTTAATTTAAAGATGATTGTTACATATTGTTTTTTAATCTCTTCATACGCCATTTCTGGTTGATGTTAGTTTGTTGCTCAACCCCACTATTCAGTAAGAATAACTACAGAAATTACGGGTTAGAGAAGGAGATGTAATCAGCTAATCACTTTCTCTACGGCACGTTTTCAGAATAGGCGGTTGGTGGGGTAAGGGATTCTAAAAATCATTATATCCCAGCAAAATAGAGTCATTTGAAGTTTTCCATTATTTTCTATTAAATACAAAAGAACCCTAGAAGCAAAAAATGTAATGTTTATTTTTATGTTGAAACGTAATCTCTTTACAACTTTAGTTTTATTTTTAATTTACTCTTGATTTTATTATACATGTTAATTTTCGATTTTAACGTTTAAATGTTACTATTTATATTTAAAAATAAAATAAAAGATAAAAAAATACTCAATTATTTTATTTCAGACAAACAATACAATAATATTTTTCTGGGGCTCCAAAATATCCATTTATCGATTGAAATATTGATATATGAAAGATGTTCAAAAGTTTGCCCCCCGCAACTAAATAGAACAAATTCCATTATACAAATGTTCAATAAATAAAATAAGCCTTTTTTTGGTATAACAATCAAAAGCTTTTGTCCAATAAGCTATAGAGCTTTCCCAGAAAAGCGCACGTACAACATATTCCATATACGAAAACATTTGAATAAAAAAATACTTTAATGAAAGTATAATATATCTCTTATCGTAGCAATTATTATAGCGCGACCGTAGAATAAATTGTTCCCCCTCCGACAAAATTTATTGCTCATTCGTTAATTAAGACAATTAGCCAAAAACGAATAAAAAGTCGCGACAACCACATTTTTTTAATACACGTTGTTACCGAAAAAATCTTCATATATAAAACAAACGTTTGTTACAAAAAACATACAAATTTAATGAATAACAAGTTTACGACATCAATAAAATTTATTGCGTCAATATTTTTATTGAATATTCGTCGAAAAGGTTCTGGGAAAACAAACATTTTTTTCGATTTTTATAAGACGAAATGATAAAAAACTTTTTCAATTAATATTTCATAACCTTGATCCAAATATACTGAATGTTTTTCAACGATATTTTTTTACTTACATGTAATTCAAAAAAATATAATGATCATTTTATCTGTTTCTTTCCAGAACACTTTGATACACTAACGCAGGCGTGAGGAACCTGCGGCCTTTTGGCTACTCTGGTGAGGCCTTCTGGCCAATTCTGTAAATGTATGTAAATTTGTAAATTCCTGACATATTCTGACCTCAAATTTCTGTTTCCGGACAAAGATGCGGCCTTATGTTGAATCAAAAAAATGAATACGGTTTTCAAAGAAGAAAGGGTTCCCCACCTTGCACTAACGCAAAGAAACGTAAGAGCTCGCAAGTATTTAAAGAGATAGTTAATATGCAATCAATTGGCAACTCGAATTTCAACAATGCAAAATCTCTCTTTTCTTTTAATATGAAAACATAAAAACGTACCCAATATTTTAATATGATTTTAAGCAAAGTATTCGCCGGGTAAAACGCCTTGGTCTAAAGATTATCTTTATTAGTCCAAACGACAACACTTTCATTTCTACATAAATTTTCGACATATTTTCCAGTGCTTTATAAAGTTTTAAAGAAGATGTATACGTTCTTTCTTCGGCTGAGGATAATTGTTGTCTAAACGTACAACAACCGCCTCTTGTGTGTGCCTATGAACCAAATTTTGTAGAAATTAAACTAATTGTCGGTTACTTCATTAATTAAAATATCCTGATTATTTGCATCATTTCTGTCATTACTATTGAAATTTATCCTTGATTAAGTATTATATGTATTTCTGAGAACGCCTCGAGTCACTCTCCGTTATATTTAAAAGATACGAGCCTCGTTCCGAGATATAAGATTTTTTTAAAAAGGAACGAAGTGAGGGATCTCTTTTACAAAGTCTCAATGGTTGGCATATCGAGAACACTGGACAGTAATATCGAATTATATACAAATAAGAACCCAGTCCACAAACTTTCAACTCATTTGGTAATCCAATTAAAAAATCATTTTTCTATTTTCTTCATTCCAGTAAGTCTTGAAAATTCCCAATTCATAAGCTCATTGGTGTTGAAAATTTATGTTTCATTTCTGACAAAGAGAGAAAATATCAAAAAGAAAAGAACTGATGCACCAAATCGTCAAAAGATTATTGGTCCTTTTAAACTCTGAAACGTTCAGATTTCGTTAAAAAAATATTTAGATAAAATTAACAATATCTGAAATAAGATTTTCAACAGAATCATAATCACGCATTGATTTTTTTTTGGGAATTCAGTGAGGAATTCAAAGATAAAGGAGCGTACAAGACATCGTCCCGTCACGTCAGGGGTTATGGAGAGACGTTGGAACTCAATCCTGCCTGCCTCTTCTTTCGACCGGTGGAATTTCGGCTTCCCGGACGTCCGTCGAGTACTAGCCATAGGATGTACTCGGGGGAACTGAGGGATGCTGGCATGTCATGGGAGGAAGCAAAGCAATTGGCGGGAGACAGTGAAACATAGAGGTGTTTCACATATGCTCCACATAGGGAGCGAACATGGCCAAAGAAGAAGAAGAAAAAAGATTTTATATTTTTAAAATTCAATATTTTAATGCTAGCAGCTCTGTAGCATACATAATTTTGTCGTATTCGGTTATGTTAAGATTTAAAATCTTCATATAAAAAAAATCAAATATTTATTATTTTATCAGTTAATAGATTTATGAACGAAGATAAACATCTCTGTGTTGTTTTGACACGTTATCAAGATATCAATTAGCCATCTACGAGTTGTTTTTTGTTAACATATCTTATCATTATCTGAAAATGGACGTCAGGCGAGTGACTTACAAGTAGTTGGGGGCAACAAAAAAAAAGATTTATCTACACAATTAATCTTTTGTTTGTTATTTGTGCCAGTACAATTTCTGTTGGATTCAAAAAATTGAAGTTTTCCTATGCGTTAATTTTGAGATGAAAATTCTACAGTATAAAAAAATGAGAGATTTTCGGCATGCAATGTTTGAAACCTTTATTAAAACTACCGAATAGCTTTCAGTTCAAAGGTACACCATCATAAAATTCTCATAAATTTCTCACCACTAAACCTTTTACATCCGCGGTCAGTATAAGTAGTTGCCTCGCTTTACCCCGTATACGAATAATTTTTAAGTAGAGTAACGTAAGTGAAAATTTCGACATGGCAATATCTCAAACAACCCACAAGAGAGTCTATAAAAACACAGCTATGAAGGCGTTTAGTTTTACGTAACCTTATACGAAAATAAATTCGATAACGAAGGTTATTCAGTAAATTTATATCAATTATATGCCATCATTACTAACAAAATTTACTTCCATTCAATAAGGTAGTCAAAAAAGTATGTTCAATTCTTTATATCATTATATTAGTGAAAAAGTATTGATCATTTACATCAGTGAATGTGCGAGGGCTTAAATTAACTGCTTAATAAATTTCACCCGTTTTTTTCTATTTTTTTATATTACATAACTTTTAGGGTGTTCACTGTCAATACTTGGTGGAAAGGCATTATATTAGTAAAAACACAATATTCCTTTTTACTTCATTCCACTTTATTTAATATATCAGGACCGGTTTCGCTCATTACGAGCATCAGTTGACGATGCTCGTAATGAGCGAAACCGGTCCTGACATTTTAAATAAAGTGGAATGAAGTACAAAGGAATATTGTGTTTTTACTAATATTACATAACGTTAAACCATATTTTCCAATTGGGCTCTCGAGAGGTGAAGAAAGCCAACAAGTAAATTGGTGTTTTGGTGGATTTCATATTTTTATTTTACACAATAAGAGAATACAGGGTGAAAAGAACTGTAATATTGTTTTCTTTTATCAGTTGATAATGCTCGTCATGGACGAAGCCAGTTCTGTTCGTATCAAATATAAGTGCGATTAGTACAAATGTTTTTTTAGGATAATATAGGGTGAATGAAAAAGGGAGCGAACGAAAAATGACCACATGGGACTTTTAATGATAGATAATTTTAATGACGACGAATTTTTTTTCAATTTCGTTATTTCAAAACAACGGATCCGCATATGCGAAACCTTAAACTAACCCATTTTTTATTTATTTTTAACCGCTCTTAAAATACACTATGTATATCAACATATAAACAGGTTTTGTTTAACTCTCGCGGCTCGGAGACTAGAAAAATACTTCTCTGCCGATGGGGGTCGCTTAGTGACCCCAGTGGTTTCCTCATTATTGGCATTATTCTTATGAATTTCAAAAAAAATAGTTTAAGGGCTTTAAAATATCTCTGCATCATTCCTCATACATTTTTTTATAAAAATCCGTGATTTTTTAATAAATAATCATATTTCAAGTTGCGCGTAAAAAAGACGTCATCCCAGCACAAATATGAAATTGCAACTGACGCGTTTAGCCCAGTTATCTTACGAACGATCGCCTATCTCGCTATCGCGTTATCGCGTATTTATATAAACTACAAAAGGTCCAAAAAACTATGATATAAGAATACCTTAATTATAAAAATTGTATCACCCATATTAAAATAGATATTTAAGAAAATGTGGGTATTGGGGTCGCATTTCTTGAGCTTAGAACCGGAAAAGTAAACACCTTCTTATAAAATGGTCCATATAAAACATAATCATTTATGTTACTTTATATTGTAATACAAAATTGTGAATGTATCAAGACTTATGTCGCAAAACAACAATCAAATGTTGTAATTGTAAAACTTTTGCTATTATATATACTTTATAATAATTCTAGACGATAAACATTTGTAAGCATAAATGTGCCAGCAAAGCCTTCCCATTTCACAGCAAAATATATTATATAATCTTGAAACTTTTGTTAATTTACACGTTAAAGTTTGTGATTGAATGACAACTATTGAAGATTTTAAGCTCCTTGAAAATTAACTACCGACTCACACTAGCAACAATTATTAAGCAATAGAAAACTTATACAGAACTCAACAGAAAGCTTACAAGCGAATATGTATGTAGTCATTTGACTTATAAACTTAACACTATAAATAAATGTATTGTGTTAAATATATAACTTTTGTTGTGTAAGTTCTTTTTAAAATAAGTTTTTTATAACGTAGCTTTGAAACAAAGTTTCACCGATGTTTAATAAAATAAGTTAACGTTTAAATCTTCTGTTGGAATATTTCATTTGAAAATTCTTATTTAAAGCATTTTTTTATATAATTTTCATATTAAATTTTCTTTGTGACACAAAATGTAACAAACCAAGTAACGTTATGAGTATTTGATAATAATTTGACTTTTTCCAAGAATTAAAAATTGAACTTTTTCGTCGCTTTCCGGGATAGTATGGGTAGTATACATAGACCAACACGGAAGTATGATCACTGGATTACAATTTAAATGATTTCTTAAATAAATAATGTGAGATATTTACTGTATAAACAACGGATTCATTTTGCAAATACTCCGTGGTTTATTTTGATTTTAGATCGTAAGTAGCTATGAGAATATTTTAAAAATCTAATTAGAAATGATAGATAGAACCTTGTTACTCAAAATAAATTTAATTATAATAAATAGTACTATTGTTGTCTAACCAAAATCAAATACAAATATTTGGTTAATTTTTGATTTTTACGGATTTCATATTCGCATCGTTAAAAACTTTCAATTTTATGGTTAATTAAGCTTCTTACTATTTTTTAAAATGTCTTGAGATTTAAATATTTAAATATCTAACTTTCCACTCCATCCATCGTGTCAACAGTATCGATCATTGAGTTTCAATGTAAGCAAGTTAATCTATGTGATGTTTGCTGATTTTCAATATAAAATTGTAATCCAATGTAAAAGATTTTTTTATTATTATTATTTTAGATAAAACAATTCAAGAGAGCGTCTCCAATTGAAATTAAGCCACGACACACTTGCGTATTATTTTTGAAATTCGAAATAGAATGGACCTCTTTAATTTTTTTAATGTGGCACCCAAAAATAAATGAATCGTAGGTGAAAAACTCTATGTTTCATGATCAATAAACTTTCAGAATTTAGAAACATTGAGTATACCTCCTTGAAATATGTGAATTTCTATTATGAAATACTGATTTGAATAAAAGTAATTTTTAAAACTCTATACCAAGCTTCACTTCATACAATTCTTTATGTGAATTGGTAATTTTTATTCGTATAGTAAAACAGCATTTGTTATTGTATTTACGATATTAACGATAATCAGAAATGTATTTCATTTAACTCTACCATTGATTAACAAGTATGAACGCTACAGAGAAACTACAGCTTTTAGCTCTAATGGATAACACGTTAGCCGCGCAATACCTACCTGCTGGATGACGTTTTAATGCAAATTTAATGAGCCCATTTGTCATTTGGACGACTCTGTTTCAAAAACAGCCAAGTCCTTAAAATAATTGCAAGGGAATTAATTATAATTTTTATACAGCAATTAATAAATTGCATTTTGTATCACATATGTTCTTAATATAATGCATGGTATATTGACTGTGGAAATCAAAAAAGGACTTAACTCACAGTTTTTTTAAAACAGCTTTCAAGGTTGTTTGTTTTTCATAATTTTCCTTTGGCCCAAAATCATTAAAAAAACGTTTTTCGTGTCTCCTGTAAAATATGTTACGTGTGACTTACGTAATTTTTCATGTCCACAGCCGATATTGACTAGAGGAGGGTTTCCCAACCTTATTCGTTCCATTCCCACCTTTTACCACATAATTGCCTTCCTCTACCCAAGTCTAAACTAAAAGAAATATTCGACATAATTACATATTTCTAGTGTTAAAACTATTCTTTAATATTTTATATATGTTTTTATCTACATACTATTATAAACTTATTGAAATGATTTTTTACTAAATAATTACTGTAATTACTGAAATTAATGAAGAATATTTCAACGGACAACAACTTCAATAGAAAAAATGTTGTCCGTGTGCATGTAGAGTAACGTGATTTTATGAATAATAATTGATGAATATGTCATGTCGTATTCAAAATAAAACTTTTTAAAAAAACAACGATTTCCAACTGGTTGGGAACTCCTGTATTAGAGCTTATCTCAACAGAAATATTTCTACGTAAATTGACTGTTACTCAATTTCGTTAGTTTTATTTTTTCAAAGATGATAAAGATAGAAGGGTACAGCCATGGCGGGGCTAGTGGTAAACTAATAATTGCTTCCACTACGCCCTGTTTTTTAAGATCGAATGGGTCGGAGAGAATTTTAGACATTACAGCTTTGGAACAATTCATTTGTCGATCAAACGCTTTTTAAAACGCCTTTAATTTATTTTTCAAATTTTTCAAAACAACTGATCATTCGATATAAATAAACTCAGGTATTAAAGTTATTTTTGACGATTTGTGGACTTGTTTGTCCACATGTTTTTCAGCGACAAACGGGTTAATTTTAACTGACTGCACCATCGAAATGACTTCAAATGTTTTCAATAATAAATTATTGAACACCAAATCAATGCTTTTTTTAAGCCATCAGATTTTATTTGTAATGTGAATATAATAGTTAAATTTTACCGTAAAATCTGTAAGCTATGCGCTTAACTGAACAATTTTCAGAATGATATTTCTCTTGCATTCATTATAAAAACCGTAAATTAATGAAGCCCTTGAAGCAAACCCTTGTTATACAACAAATTTAGAAGATATATTATTCATTTATTTCCAAGCTAGTGTCCATTAAAATGTTTATGAATGCTAATTTAATAGTCCAAGAAACATTTTAGTAAAATATTAGTAGAGTATTTAAACAACTGCCAGCTGTATATTTGATATTATTATTTTTTCAAATGCAACATAGCTAATTCGAAATACTTACATGGGAAACAAAATTGAAATATTTAACATTCACAGTTTCTCTTTTGGATATTATGTGGCAGAAGGTTCTTTAGATTGGATTGTCAATATTTGGAGTTCAGCTTCTTTAGATTATTAATGTACTGTACAATAAGATTAAAATCATTACACGACGTTATTTTTAAAGTGACGATTTATTTCTTTGTCATCCTTTCTGTATACAACAAATTAACTGCATGATTTTATTATTCCAATTTAAAGTTTGTCCTAAGAACTAATCATACAGTGGTAAAGTATTCCAAGTTGTAAAAATATTTTAAATTTACTCATGCATAAAAAAGAATTTACCGCTAGTTTTTAAATAATAAATTCTTTATAGCAGCCATTCGAAAAATGGTAAAGCACACCGACTAGTCACAATTATCAAATTTATTTAACTTTATGTTATCTTTGACACAAAAAATTCGCTATAATCTGATTTGACCTGTTTTACAAAAGTTCAAAAACAGACAAGTCAATTTACTAGCATATACGCATTTATGCTGTGCATTTTGAAACGAATTACGTGGATTTAATTTAATAATGTGTGCGTGAGACCAAATTGTATTTATGACTTTCAGTCGGATTATATTATCAATTTTAGTCTCGCGGATATTAAATGGATCATTTGCCGATTGCTTTTCAGAACATGTAATTGTAATTAAAGCTTTATTTTGTTTTCACGTTTCGTTAACATGTTTCAACAAGTCAAAATAACTCAGAGTAAAAGTAAATGAATAAAACTTTTCTAGTATAATTAAATGGTAACCCTCCGGTTATCAGTCCAGATCCGCCGTTTTTTTGTTCCATCTGAACAATCACAACAAAACTTATTAACATGGATAGCGGAACAAAAATCTCGCGATTCTGTACGATTATCGTAAAAAGATGCCGACGCTTTTATGGATATTATTGTTGTTTAAAGTGCAAAGCCAATCTTCAAACTAAATTTTGTTAAATCACTAATCAATTTATAATATCAGTGTTAGTTGTAACGTCGATTAAGTTAGAAATGGCAAGTTATTTTTAATAATACAATCGAACTTGATTATTACGAAGAAGATAGGACCAACGGAATTTGCTCGTTGTAGGAATTACTCGTTATATTCGATAATATGTATTTGTGAATGCTTATATTACAAAAATACACAATTAGAATTTATTTACACATCCGTTATAACATTTTTCTGTCATTCCACTTTTCTTATAAAATTTAAAATTGTGTTTGTTTCATTGTTTTTACTATTGTTGTTTTAAAATTTCCCCTCAAAGCACTCAACCCATTAAAAGACTTTTGGGTGGTCTCAGTGCTCTGTGCAAAAAAATTGACTATCTCGTCCAATATATCATGAACTCTGGAGATCGTCGTTACTGGTTTTGATTTCTCAATTTGACATGCACTAGCTACATCATCATCATCACTGTCATCGTCTTTTTTTAGCACAGCTTCCACATTATCACTTTCTGTAGAAAGCCCAGAAGATAACAAGTCCTCGTTAACTAGACCAATCCCGGCGGCATCGGTCTTGTAAACTGCCTAGTCGGGTTTTATTACTTATGGCCGAAAATGTTGTTTGTAAACAAACGATACATTAACAGTTTTAAGAAAAATTTTGACGATATTTTTGCTCAGTATGCCCGAAAAATAGCTCGTTGTAAAAGTGAATAAACGTATGGAGGAAACCATAAACTAAAATGTCAACGAACATTTTCTAGTTACTTCCGAGATCTCGCTATTTCTGTGATCGTAATAGCCGATTTTGACGTATTTTACTATATAATTTTCTGAGGTTTGTGACTCAGACATAAAATGATAATTTGACTTAGAAATTAAAGGATTAAGTTTTATTTTTTTTACAATCGATATTAATTTTATTACACTCGTTCTAGTCGATCTGAAAAGTTTCTGTGACCTAAATACGGAAATCATTCAATAAAATTTGCTCTTTTTACTAACTATAGCATAATCTATTCATAAAAAACGATATCAAATAAGTCTTGAAAACTTTTTTAAATTTTATTTTTCAAAGCAACGGTCAAAATCAAAATTGCTTAACTCGATAAAGAAAAAAACAAAACCCTCTTCAAATAAATATTATAAAAAATAATTCGCGTAACCATCATTAATTGAACAGCGCAAAAATAAATGATGACATTTCACAAAAATAATAGACTGTAAAAAAAATATTTCGTCCTGGCAACCTTAGCTGTTAAACGAAAAATTTTCCGTCTCTGGTGAAAATTTCTTCAATTATATATTTTTCCCGTGGGGATTGAATGAGTTCCAAAAAAGAATTCAAGACTTTATTGATCTCTTTTGAAGTGGTCTAAAACTATCAATAAAATTTCATATATTTACTTAGTTCTCATTAAATAAATAATAATAGTTTAAATAATCTATGTACCACAAGACATTCAATTAACAGAAAAATATTGTAATATAATATTTATTAAGTTAGAGAATCGAAACATTTACTAAAACTACCTAATCATACATATTATTTTGTATTTTTAACAACAAGATTCAACTTACTAAGAGATTCATAATAGTTTACCTTCCAAATATAAGGTAGCTAAATATCAGCTATAAGATGATATGGCAGGTGTTTTTGTTGAAAATCAAATGTAACGCGATGTTTGCGGTTTGTAACAATGACTTAGAATGTAGAATGTTATTATTTCCAAAGATACAAGGTTATAATATTACAAATCTTCCTGTCTTTTGTAGTAGTAAAGGAAAAACATACAGGACAGAAATAGATCAATAAATGAACTTTCCTTACAAACATGCAATAGATATTTCTGAAGAGTTTGAGGAATAAACGATGTTTTTATTTCAAAATGAGTTCTAAAAATATTTTTTAATTTTTGTAAGCACATATTATGCAGTCAATACTTTTTTTTAGCTCAGATTAGCTCAAACTATTAAAGGTATTCTTAAAATAAAAAATCTATACACACACTTCTCGATTTGTGCGGTAAATGGATTTTGTTAAATATTGTTTTAGATATAAATCGCATAAATTAAGGCATATCTGGTATTTTACAGGTTTCAACATAAAAATTCACATCAATAGAAACTTTACCGCATTGTAAAGTAAACAAAATTGCATCCATTCTGAAGGCCAAAAAAATGTTATTATCTTTTTGTAAATTTAATTATAAAAAAATGTATTTAAAGGAATCCAAATATAATATATTCTTTTTTTTCTTGAACTATGGCAGTAACAGAGTAATATATACGGCGTCGTGCAAACACTTCGATATGCAACTCAGAATATACTGTACATGCGAGCAATATTTAGTTTAAAAAATTCGTTGCTGAATTCATACATAAAAAATATATGTACTATTTCTCAAATCACACGCATTAATGTAAAAACATACAAAACAGAAACCGAACACACTAAAGAATATATGTATTGAAAATAAGATGTCATTTCAGACTGACACAAAATAGTTTGCGTACATATAGCGTAAAAGAGTTTGACTTGTCTGATATAACTAAAACGTTTCGAGGGGAAAATTTACATGGTCAAAATTAGGAGCCATACATACTTACGACGCATTCATTTGCTAAAATTTTCTATGTGCGCATGCATACACAATCTTTATATTTTCTTTTGAACGTATAAAACAAAACTGATCCAACCAACTTGGCTTTAATTGTTGCTGGGTAAAGATTTTTCAGTTTAAGGCGTTTTCACGAAATTTACTGGACAAAATTAAATCATTTTCATATGTAACTTCTGATTTGTTAGCAACAACACAATAAAAGCGTATTCGGATTCATACTCTGAATGAAAACATTACGAGAATATCATTAAAATATTATACTAGTACCATAAAACATACTTCTACTTGCATGCCTGATTTTGCCTTAGAAAGGAAGCCTCATGTTAATTTATTATATCCAAGTGTGTTTATAGAAGTATCCATCGTCAATTTATGGAAAAAGTGTACAAGTAAAAAATCTTAGTACTTCTTTGGCAGTCGTATTGGAAGAGGAACGAAAATCAAACTTACTCAAGAATAAATCTACTAGAAATTGAAAGAGCCGATACAGTATTTGGAAATACGTATAAAAAGTCTACTTTTTTGACTAAACATGTTTAAAAAATAAACATAGAAATTTTCCTCCAGTAAAATATTTTGACGTTCTTTTACATATTTGAATATTACCAACAATTACAGTATAAACATTGAAAAATAATTGTGTTTTTTTTTCATTTCTATTTATTTTGACTGTACTGTTTTTTCGCTTTTATTATTTAATAAAATATATCAATTCAAGAATACGGTGATCTTTATTTATATGTGGTAAAAACATGATGCTTTTCTAAATAAATAGAAATACGCATGGGTGTGTCTGTCGTTTTTAAAAGTCTTCTTACAATAAAAACTTCTTCGAAATTATGAAATCTACTTGACTTATAACCAGATCATCTTGATTTACTACTATTACTTTTGAAAATACACACGTTTGTAATTAAATCATACATTTCATTTTCATTGGATACTTTGCACATATGAAATTGAATCTTATTAAAGTATGTCTTCGGTTTTGATGTTCCTTTTCTTACGTTAGAAGAAACAAAGCCAAACTAGAAAACGAAAGATCAATTAATAAAAACACAATATTCCTTTGTACTTCATTCCACTTTATTTCATAGGTCAGGACCGGTTTTGCTCATTGCGATCATTTTCAACTGGTAAGAAAAATATATAAACAGTGATATGTATACAAAATTAAATTGAAATAAAAGGTATAAGCAACAATTAACAATGAAAAAAAAATACAAATTACACTATAAGTGACTCTACAATAACACAAAATTAAAATGCTTAACACCTATAACATACAATTAAAAAATCATCAAAGACTTATAAATTATAAGTGGTGAATGATGGCAATTATAAACAAAGTAGAGTTTCAAAAACGAGAAAAAAATAGGTGGTGCCCGACGCCCCACCAATATTTTAGAATGCGCTCTAGTGTTCAAAAAGGTTAGGGACCTCTGCATTAGATAAATCCAAACATCTAGAAATTCACTAAGATAGTACTCAACCACTCAGCCACATCGGCCAAGGATTTGCGTATACACTGTTTACAAAGTACTAGATACCTCCGAGAAGGAAACATTACATCCGGCATTAGTAAAATAATTATTTCGCCTCATCACAATGAACGGGGGTTCTCAAACTAATTATTCATCTGTGATAGGTGGTGTTGTATCCAAAGTTTAGATAGAGTGTGTGTGCCATAGATTTAGATTCTGCTGAACAAGTAGATATTCGTGTATACGTGGCCACAAGCGCGGCTAGGTGAGCGATGTACGTCAATGGCCAACAATTGGGATAGGTGCCAAAAAATCATTTGATAAAAAATGATAACAATTTTGATCAAAATAGAAATGTTTAAATACTCTATAAATTAAATAGTAAACGGAAAAAAATGAATAGTTTCTAGTTTTTGACAATTAATTTAGTCATTAACTCGATGGTTGCCACAGACGAGATATCTCGTTAATTTGTTCGTGCTCAACAGGCCAAAGACGAGTTATCTCGTCAATAACTAATTAAATTAATAGTTGAAAAATATAGCCGGCCTGCTAGGTAATTACTATTAATAATCTACGGCTACTAAAAGGTTAATAGAAAGGAAGCATAAGTAAATAATACCATTGTTGAATTTATTTCCGTAGGTTTATTCCACATGTAATTAAAGTGATTAGTTTTTAATTAGTACTATCAAAGATTCAAACATCAAATCATCATCTATCAAACAATTTATTTTGTATTTGATAACATAAGTTTTTAGTTCGCTCAACCTCTCTTTCCCAAAGAGAGTAGTCGGGATAGAAAAATAAGTTTACATACAAGATGAACATACTCATCAATAAGCTTTGATTATTTATTTTTATTTTTTAATACATTCCTGACAAAATTTGTGTTGTGACATTTATGATGGGCGTCTACCGTGTAATATGTCTTATCTCAACGGAAGGTTTATCTAAAAAAAACTGCATGTTTCTCAGTGCTAAAACCCTCTCCATATTATGCTTCAGATCGATATAAAGGGCTAGGACAGGAAAAGGGTTAGCTTATCGTTCTAACGAAGGGGTTTAGACATCACTGACATACATGGCTTTGGGCACAAATACATTAACCAATATGAAAATCAATGTTTTGAACTATTCTGTGAATGGAGTCATTAATCGCTGCAACAAAACCCAATGAGGTTGACTAATTGAATAATTTACATGTTCGGTAATAAATTAGGGGCTTATTGTGACATGGCTGAAGCTACAAAACAATGGTTTTGAGAAAAACACAGAAACAGTTTTTGTCTAAGTAATTTTCTTTTTAAGATACATATATTATATTTAACAGAAAAAAAATAGATTTCAGAGATCAAAGAATTGCCTTTATAATAATGCTGTTGTGAATAATATAGTTTCTATATAAAGGGCTTTATTCCATGTAACCCGGTGTAACGGCGTTCCGGCACCCTTTTCTCGGCATTTTTAATGTTTTAAATCAACATTCGCAAAATTTTATTTTTAAAAACTTTTGCTTTTTTTGGAAACCATTGGCTGTTTCTCCCTTTTATTTTTAATGTTATTTGACGGCTACCGTTACACTAATAAGTTAATTTTATAATAAAAAAAAACAATACCAGATCCAAAGACAGAACCAAGGATCGAATGCTTGATATATTGATTTTAAAAAAGAGAGGTTGAGTAACAAGCAGCAATCATAAAAAAAATTGTTGAGAAACCTCCATTAGGAAGTCATATGATCCACATTGGGGTATGGATCAAAAAAAATATTTACTAAAAAGCTTGGCAAGAAGTGAGTTTCTGCACTTTTGTTTTCAACCAAAAAAAACACCACCAAAAGATAATAAATAAAACAAAATAAATATTAGATTCTAAAATAGACAGTTAATAAAATAAGTAGGTAAACAAATTAAATAGTGTCTTAAATAAATGGTTGTAAATCTCTTCGTATGAGTAGGTACATGGAGAACAATATAACCTACAGTGGATTATCAGGTCGACCAGAGAGACGTAGGATATCTCTCATCAGCTCTTCTGGTTTGCCACACTGGTACGGTCTAATTAATAAAGACGTGTGAATTTCCTGAATAAGTTCTCGCACTATTGTAATGATAGCTTTCAAAGCAAAACTGAAATGAGATTTAAGATTCTTCGGCTTCTATAGATACCATGTTTTTAATCATAATAACATATATCGTAAATTGATAAATATTCAATCATATGTTATTCTTAAATCGCTTTACTTAAAATTGAATATTTCAGATCGATGTAGTTTTATACTTGAATTCACATTATTATAATAAAATCTACTTTAATTAATACCGTAGCTGTTATTTGAATTGTTATTGTGACAACCAACAAGTTATTTTATGTAGGAACATTTTTTATACCATGTCCGCTCCCAGTGACGCTCCCAATGGCGCTCATATGTGGAGCATATGGACTCAAAATGGAGGTATCACAACAGATTTTTTTTCTACGAGAACTGTTTGTTACTAAGTCGCTCAATCTCACTTTTTTCAGTGAGTAGTGGGGTAGGAAAGATAAGGGTAGAACAGGACTAGTGGTTTACAAATCGCTATTGCTACACCCAATTATTAAAGGTTCAGAAGGATGGGAGGAGAGGAAATAATGTGAATTATCATTACAAACACCCAGTCTTAGATCACAACTTTGAACTGAATAATATTCAAATTCACTATGATCTTACCGGGAATTGAACCCACACCTGCGTGATTGGTAGAGCAAGCTCTAACCAACTGGGTCACAGCAGGCTCAGATTTTTTTTTAAATGTCTAAAGGCTGATGTAAACAGAGGTGTGTTTTTTATGTATTTTGAAACTCACAAGAACTGATTATTGTGTTTTATAAGCATATGTTAATAAAATCAATATCTACATTCGTACCTTTGTTAGAATAGTGGCACTATACGAAATTTTACGTTTCGAGTTTAGAGCGCCAAATTGTAAAGGTACCACATTTGTTACAAAAACACTAGACTCCTTACTTCAATTTTCGTCTAGTGGTATCGTATATATATGTCACTATTTCTATATCTGTCATTTTTACTCATACTTATGCAATAAATGACATTAGTCTGTTCATTCATGCTTTTGTACAACATTTTGGGTAAAAATGTTGCTTATATATATTTTATATCGCACACAAAATATAATATTCAAAAAATGCGATATACTTGGCATCGCAAACACTTTGATTGTGGAAAGGAAAAAGGCACATAGCAAATTTTACAGGAGGCACAAAAAACGTGTTTTGATGATTTTGGACCATATGCAAATTATGAAATGTACACAACCTGGAAGTGGACGGAGACTTCAAACCTGGTGTTTAGTTGACATAATCTATCAATTAAAGAAATTGTCTAGAAAAATCTTTTTTTCAGTCTAATTCTTGGTTTCAATTTTCACAAGCTCATCTTTTTTCAAACTTAAAAGCTAAATTTAGACAATAATTCGGCATTTGCAGTTTACATCCTTTTGATAGAACGTGTATCATGTTTGATACATTGTGATTACCAAAAATAGCGGTTTTGAAAAAACTGTGAGTTACGTCCTTTTTCCTTTCCAAAGTCAACTTATAATTGATAAATTAATGCGATGAACAAGCCGGTCCTGATCAATATATTTCATTGCGAAACTAGTACAAAAATGGGTTTGATTTTTATTAATATCCACACTCAAGCATCTTCAGCACAACCATGAGCGGTTGAATATGGATAAAATGTCAAAAAAATTAAGTAAATGGAGAGAATTTTCCAAAACCTATTCAGGTAGCAAAGACAAGACCATAAATATATATCGACTGTGAAAAGGAAAAAGGACGCAACCCACAGTTTTTTAAAAACAGGTTTTTTTCGATTATCACAATGTATCAAATTTGATACACATTCTGTTAAAAGGATACAAGCTGAAAATGCCAAATTAGTATCTAAATTTTGCTTTTAAGTTTGATTATTTGACAATTAAAACTAAAAAAAAGACTAAAATAAAGATTTTTCCTTAACAATTTCTTTAATTAATATTGGATTATGTCAATTAAACACCAATTTAGAAGTCTCCCTGCACTTCAAATTTGTGTATAATTCATAATTTGCATATGGCCCAAAATCATCAAAACACGTTTTTGTACCTCCTGTAAAATTTGACATGTGTGGGCTACGTCCTTTTTCCTTTCCAAAGTCTAAATATTTTTAGCGTATCATAATTTTAGACTGTTATCATCTAAAAATACAAAACCTTCAGTAATAACAAGCCATTTAAATAATATTAGCTGTTGTTTTTCGTATAGCTTCGTTCGCTTTCATAAAAAAAACATTATCGGTAGATCCAAAGATAAACAAAATCATCGGCAATGTTTTATATTGATTTTCACAACAATGCATAGTTTTAAACAATGGAAATGTTTCATAAATAAGCTTCTGATGCCATAATCGTTAGCTATCCTTTCACTCTCTTAAAGCTTAAAGATCTTTTTCGATTTTAAAGCAATTTTTAATTCTTTCTCGGGGCTGAGTTAATATTCATGACTATAAACTTACATACTATCTAACCAATATTTCTTTATTTTTTAGAACATGTTCTTTGCGTCAGTCATATAAATTGGAGATTGCAAGGATTGTTCGACTAATCAATGCATAGTCATAACTTCCTAGAATCATCAATATCTCTCAGTATATATGTACATGCATACTTTTTGTTAAAATATTATTGCTTTCCTTATTATATTTGAAATTTGGTAAAAAGTGCATGGCTCATTGACATCAGCTGTAATATCGTGTATTCTCCTTAATACGTTTTACAATAATTTGTGTCTGTTTCAGTATCGAATATTTATATAACTAGAACAATCTTAACTGGCAATCATTCAACTGTATTTCATAAATAGAGAAGACTGATCGCGATCAAGAATTTAAGACACTTTGTCATATAATATTTAATGTAAGAATGTTTATATTTTACACCTCTTAGAGAAACTTTTTCTGTGTAGACACTAAAATCGAAAGATCGTGCATGCTATTTTGATGTAGTTCTTGTTTTCTCACCTTAAAGTCAATAAATAAACTTCTGGTAGGTCATAAAATTATCACTGTTTTTAAGCCCGGCTAAATAAAATTCATCAGGTATTATGGCGCAGTGGTTAGCGTTGTGGACTTCCGAGCCAGACCTCACGGGTTCGAATTCCAGTGTGAAAACATTTTTTTTTCGATCGATTTATCGATTTTTGTTCGAATGCATAGTGGTTTGTGATGTTCCTCCCACCATTTTTGATCCTTCAACAGCTGGGTGGAGCGAGAGCAATTATTTAACCACTAGTCCTGTCCTACCCTTATGGTGTATAATCAGTAATCGTTTTGTATGATTTACCCATGCGTGGTAATTTATTGAAACGACAGCCAAACCTAGTGCTATTTTTCTATCCCTACTATCTTAAAAAAAAGAAAAGATAAACAACTTAGTAACAATAAGTTATCGTATAAAAACATCTGTTGAGATTAATTCTGTTAGGAATACATGTATTTCACATTGAGAGCGGACATGGTTCTAAAAAATATATAAATAGCCTGTAAAATAAATTCTTACGAATCATAATTTATTTTAAAAATAAAATGGAGCCGCTATATCTTCGAGATAAGTATATTTTACATATAATTATTCTGTCTTCATAAAATTTTAATCTGACCTTTTCCAATTGTTTGTACATCGAATAGCCAGGACATTGTTTGTATTATCCGCCCATTTTCATGTTAATTTGTAGCGCGCGGCGGCCTTCAAATATTTTACCTAAAACACTTGCCAAGCGCAAAATGCAAAACCACTAATGGTTCTTCATGAATAAGTTATCAGCTCTCTCACCCCCGAGCCTCCGTGCACACCTAGCATTCAACGCCTACCCGCCAACTCTTCATTTTATAAAACAATGAAGAAATTCTGTTTTGCACAAATTTCGTCATTTTCTTAACAACCAGCTGGGCGCCTTTACCAAGATTGAGGCGTTACGTAAATTCGATTGACCATGAATACTTTTAGTTCATTTCCTTAAACGTGGAGCTGAATTGGTTATGCCTGGTTACGTACATTTTTGCCGCATGGGATCTTCTTGCGTTGACCTAGTTTGTTTAAGGCGCTATTGTTTTTTAAGGAACGCTGAAAATATAGTAAAGAAATTCGATGTAGAAGGAATACTAGATATCCTTAAAAAAACATTTGAACATTATCTCGGCAGCAAATTGCAGCTTTATAGGAACGACTATGCATCATTTGATTGGTATGGCTCTAAAATCTGTTGAAAAACATCAGTGGTGAAGACGTACTTATTATTGAAGAGAACTAATCAATCAGTCTTAAAAAAATAATAATCATTAACAATGCCTCAACAATTATACTGACAAAAAAAACTCAATTTGAATAGGTTTTTATTTTTTTTGTAATTTTGTGAAGATTTATACAGACTCAAATCGAGTATCAGAATATATTATTCAGATCTTTTTTGATATTCGGAAATCTAAATACTTCATCGAACAGTCAAATATTATTTGTTTATATTAAAATATACTGTCATTCTTTGTCATTTGATATCTTCATATAATCTATTTTGTTGATTTTACGTCCGTATGTAAGTATGGGTTAATAATTTAAACATTTTTCCAGAAATTAAAATCATACATGCAATATATTATATTATGGTTTAAATATATTCGAATACTGTAATGTTTTAATATTTGATATTTAAATATTTATTTTCAGTATATTATATTGTTTTAAATTTGTACTAATAATTCTTTATAGCTTTTTTGGCATACTTGTTTGCTCTGTCAAGGAATCAAATCTTAGAACGAACACTTCCACAAAGTGTTTTTTAAATTTTCGAGTTTGTATCTTAAGACATGGATGTGTATGACTATGATGATTTTATTCCTTTCTATCAAATAGTTCATAATTCGCACAAATCTAACCAAAGATCTACCAAACAGTCGGACGTGAATCAACACACTTAATCATAGCTTCACTACTAAACAAAATGAATTATAAGTTTAAATTGACAAGTTTCAATCATCAATCATGACACTTTATCACTTGCGGAATCGATATACAGTTCCGTAAATTCAATAAAAATATCACTAAACAAACGAAAACTAGAAAAGAGTCTAGGGAAGTATTCAGAGGCTCTTCTCACAGCCAAACAAGGTTAATAGTTATACAATTTGTTGAAGGCAACAAATTTACAGTTCTGAGCTAACAGCTAAATAAAATATTTAACTTTTAGAATAAATTCTCTAGTTTAGATAGTTTATGTTACAAAAAAATGAAATCACAATACAGGTGCAATTATACCAATCTGACAAAAATAGAGTAAGAAATTTAAAGGTAAGGATAATTATTACTTTCATTAATAATAATTACTGCCGATAAACAATGCTACTTTTGCCAAACTGATACAATTAATGCATCAACTCAATAACTTTAGAAAAAAATGAAATTCAGCAATCCTATAATGTATACTTACTTTATTCTTAATAATTTTGTTACTTACCAACTTTTGAAGGACGGTGATGATCCATACAAATATTAATGGGTACAAGCAATATTGTTTATATTATGCTAATTGAAACTGTTTCTAATATGCATAAATTATATTATTTTGAATGACATCTGCTATGTTAGTAAGTGCTCTAATTTATAATTTGTTTATTAAATAGGCAAATTTCATTTTATGATCTAACAGAGTATCTTTCAAATTTTATGGGCTTTCAGGTTGTTAATGTAAAATTTTACTTCAGAGGGACCGTCAATCAATTTCCGGTATGGAGCAATTTCCTAATTATTTCACAAGGGATCTTGATACTTCAAAAGCTTCCATGTTACTGAACCCTGCTCATTTTTCATTCACTTCAGTATAATTATATGCATTTTACGTTGATTCTCAATTTTTTTTGAAACTCACAGCGCTTATAAGATTGTGTAAAAGTAACCTAAAAATATATTTCACTTATAATATATTCTACGGCTCACATTAAATGTTTTAACTGCCAATTCTTGATAAACAAGCATTATATTTAAACAAGTAAAACAATATTTGTTTAAGTTGTGATATGATTTAAGATTTCGACTGAAGGTGCTTGGTGGAATTTCAATATTAAATTTGAATCGTTCAAATTATGTACACTCCCACAGATTTTGTCACTAACGACCCGGGTTTAGCCTTTCGGCATCTTCAGGCGTTCAAGTGCACGGATGAACTTGAACTGAACTTGAATTATATCAATATTGCTAGTACAGCAAGATTGGCTGAACTCTATAGTAAATTAGTGTTAAAGTTTCGTGTTGTTATATAAACACGAAACATCCATTTACTAAGCGTCAGTTCAAGTTCATCCGTGCGCTTGAACGCCTGAAGATGCCGAAAGGCGAAACCCGGGTCGTTAGTGACAAAATCTGTGGGAGTGTACATAATTTGAAGGATTCAAATTTAAGTTGTGATAATTTTGGCAATAAGCAAAATTGTTACTAGTCAATATAAAAATAGATAAAATACAAAAAGAAGTGTTATATTTAAATATTCTATTACTTGAAGTGTATAATATAAAAGATCATATTTGTGTAATAAAGCGTGATTTTTAATTTTAAGCAACCGAAAGTTTTTGAGAACCGTAATGAAAAGTTTGTTTTCCCACCACCACCGGTAATGTATACGCAGCTGCTGAATTCACAGCCCCTATTCGTACCTTAAAAACAGTTAAGATAAACATTTTTTTATGTCCTGTTTTGAGGCCAGTTATCATTTGTTTCAGATGAACAAACAGGTTGTTAGAAAAATATACTGTTTTTAAAAGTTTCTAATATGAATTTTTGTTTAGTATTTAGGGCCACCACAGAAATATTACTTATATCTATAGAACACCAGTTGAAAAGGCTTTTTTTAGAGTACAGTAAAAAAATCTGATGTAGACAGATATGTATAATGAAATAGATCATATATAATTTATATAAAAATTTTCAGACATCGCTTATGTTGCATCAAACCATTTAATAAACATAATTAAAATATATTCTCGACGTGCTAAAAGGGGATCATTACAAATATTTAATGATGTGATATCATCTTTTTGTGGTAGGGTTCACACTGCACGGAAAAAATGGATAAACATTTATATTATGGAATAGACTTTGATCCATATTTTTGTATAATTTTTCTCATTTAATTGCAACCACTGCCCTTTAGTATTTTGTATTATTTGTAAACAAACTATTTCAATTAGTTAATATTTCGATATATCATATAATGTTATAGGTTGCGCTTTTACTATTCAACGTGTATTTCTTCTAGCTTATTTTTAAAAACATATATATTTTGGGGATCAAAAGCTTTCTGGGCTTCTTAGTGTTTTATTCCGGCCCTAGAAAGTACCATTCTAAAATAGGGAAACTTCAATCATTTGATTTGTTTACAAAAAAAATTGAGAAGAGTTGTATCTAGTTGCATTACTTTTATATAGACGCGCCGTTCCATTCATGCAGTAAATTGAGTATAATAGAATATAGGTATACTAAAAGTTTAGTGATGTGTCCAGAGAGGAAGCTCCGTGTAGGTAGCAAGACTAGCAGGTAATGCCATTTTATTGCACTTAAATATTCCGCTGCACAGTGCAGATAGCTCCGCCGCCTCTTTCAAATTACAAATTTAAATTTTTATTTACATTCAACTTAAACAGCGGTATCCAATAGATAGGAAGCGTATTCAATGAAAACTATTCTCAAAGTATTTTAATAATTAAGTTGTTGAAATTTCCCTATCGTATGCTATGAAAAACTTCTGGAAAATATACCAAAGATTAAACACAATAATTTACGTATGTTGATTATATTGTAATGCCTAGTAATTGGACGTCTAATAATTTGTCTTGACATAAATCATGTAACGAGAAATAGTTGTATTCTAGTGGTTTGATCTCTTCTTCGGACAGGAAAAGAGAAACAAAACAGTTTTCTAAAAATTACAGTTAACGAATAGGTCTACCGTTCCTTCCTTTTAAGAATCAAAAAGAAGGTAGATTTGTAGGAATTAATGCATTTCATCTATAAAAATTGATGTTTATAAATATCTATAGATTTAAAAATATGTATCAGTTTATTACCACTCAAGCCCTTGATCAGTGAGCATTAATCATATAGAATTTTATGCTACTATTAAATTCAATTGTATACAACCAGTTATCCTAGGTAAGTAATAGACTAAAACATTATTTATACAGACATATTAAGTTGGTGCGATGATCTAGGATGTGGAAGTTTATATATCTGTAATGTTTTAAAGGCACATACAAGAAACTTAACGTATATTAAAATGCATTTACATTATTTTGTAAGTTATACTATATTAAGTTAAAATTTGGTTTAAGCTGGACGGCCGAACATGAAAAACTAGGCTTAAGCTTAACTTAAGCTTTCCATAAAATATTAGAAAGAATACTAGGAAGCACTCGATGTCTAGGCCACCTCCACAGTAACATGGGTAATGGAAAACGCCAAGAGATAAATGTGAATAGATGTGAACGACTAGAGAGAAAAAAATATCTCAGGATGTATTTAGATGCCTGAAAATGGGTTGTGAAGTTAACCCATAAACCTAAATGGATACACACAACGCTGTGGATGCGACAAAATTTGAACAATTCAAAGTTAATATTAACTAGAAACTAGGACCTGCAATATGTAACTTTTTGCGAGGAAGGAGCTAAAAAAGGCCTCACACTTCTGAATAACTGTGGAATCTGTCAAATTGTCACTTCGAGTTTACTAAAATTCTGGAATCTCATAACAACCCACTTTGTTGGCAATTGTGGAATGATAGTATGGTAAATGATCAATGCCGGGATTGAAAGATTGTAAATCTCAAAATCAGAAGAAAATGTCCCGGATTGGATGCCCTAATTGAAACATTATCAAGCATAGTCAATTGATATCCTAAATTTGGATTTCGTTAAATATATAACTTAAACATGAATTAATATTCTCAGCGATGGGTTATCTTTGATTGAATATTTTATAAATTAGTACAAAACAGGCAAGTTTCTTTTACACCAGTGTTAAAAGCTGACCTTCAAAGCTGATTGCGTTATATTTTGATGCTTCATGAGAACTATAATCACACAAATAAATTTAAAACTATTTCTTTTATAATTTGTTATGCAATATTAAATTTTCCTGAAAGATTTTGCCTCTACATTACTCTAATTTGACAAACTGTATTGCTTCTATGAACATTTTGAATGGTTACCCTATTATCTACTTTACATTACCACTCTACTTATCAACGAATCGATTAGTTATTCAGGAAAATATATTCACAAATTTTATTCGGATTTTATCGGTCGTTATGACACTTAGTGTCGAAATACTAATGACAATATTCATAGTGAATGTATTTCATCATATTTTGTTTATTTTAATTTTAAATATAGCTCGGTAAAAGCTTACAACGTACATTTCTGAAGCGGAATTCTCATAACTCATTTTATGTTTTTAATATAACTGTATGTGATTAATAATATATTTTAGCATTCGGATATATATTTATCAGTCTGTTCTGAATCGTTGCTTTTAATTTTTTAATGTGTATATTTTAAATATTCATAAAGAATTTAATGTATTTAATGTATACATATTTTAGAATTCATTTATCTAAAGAAAGTTCAGTCAAAATCTTAATCATAGATGATTAAATCGCCTTTTGGCTTCCCTGTATTACAATGGTTGAAAATAATTGATCATTTTCCATATGTTATTATACAATATAATTACATATAGATATTCAATATTTATAAAAAATATGCGAGTATAAAACTATTATACGTTTGTAAGATATTTAATCTTTAAGCAAACGCACTCTCACAAAATAATTGCACTATCGCAGCTAGTCTGAAATGCATTAACACTTATGAAAAATTAATTCGTGCATTTAAACAGAGGAATAATTGTGTATGTCGAAATAAAGATGTAAATCTTGGTATGGTATTAGTTATTTACCATTCGGTATGTATATTCGAAAGTCGCGGTAATATTTATTTGTTTTATTTTGTACTTCTTTTTATGTCACTCTTAAAAAAATATATCAAAATGATTTATGGAATGCAAAGAAGGGTTCACCAACATAAATTTTCTATTATTATTTGGAGATTTGAATGAAATAACTCGGACAATGAACAACGTTCTCAACAACAACAAAACATGTCTCGTATTTTTTTCAGTGAAAGATATTTTCAGAAAACGCAGGCTGGGGTCGAGCTTACAATATTTTTATATTACATTTTTTCTTACAACCTATACTGCTATAAATGACATGCTACAAAAATATCACATTTTTTTTATTTATATAAACAAGCTTTGACTATTTTATTAATACATTATGAGGATAGAAATCCATACAACTATCTTGTTAGTGGGTGTGTTATTAAAAGATATTTTGTCGTCTTTGCTATTTTTACCTATTCAAGTTGTATTTGGATTCCAATTTTTAATCCAGAACTTAAATCTATCCATACGACAACTTAATTGATTGAAAATTAAATAATGTTTTCTTAAAGCCATAATTAATCTTTCAGTTTGTTTTGATTCTGAAAAGATTCAAACATGTGCTCACAGAACAATCAATTTAATAAGTTTAAAAATATCAGAGTATTTAGTTATGCATTTTTTTAAATTAGTTGATAGCTATTTCGGCGTATGCCTTCATCAAAACTATGTTTAAACCTACATTTACTCAACTAATAATTATGTGGCAAACAGGAAGCTTGGGAAATGATGATTTGAGTGTTGGAGAAATCACAGTTTGCTTGAATGTGTCAACTCTATAATTTAATGTTTATAGGAAAAACTCTTTTTTTAACACTAATTGTAATTTATATTCATTAATTTTATTATGGACCATCAGAACTGATATTAAACGGCATTTTTCAAAATTGGTAACAAATCACTTTTTGAATGTTTGCTTCTTATACTGGCTTAGAAGAGATACACAATACATCTTGATATTTACTCTAACATTTTAATTTACATAACAAATGATACTATTACATTTATTAAACATGACTTAAGTATTTCTAAGAAAGAAAACAAATATGGGATTATTCAATGTAAATTAGTTTTACTAACTTAAATTGATTGAAGTGGCATTTATTCTACTACGTCACGACAAAACAAAACATGTATCTATCATAATAAACATTATTTTTATAATCCCATCCGTGTGGTATTAAATTAAAAATCAGTATTCTTTCGATTGACGATTTTTAATTTTATGCTGAATTTTAAATTGATTTATTCATTTATAACGTAATACGAAATCTAGATACGAAATAATTATGTTATATTTTGTCCTTTAGAACGTGTCGCTTTAAGCAGGCAACCGAAACTACTTGAGCAAGTTGCAATTGGAATTTACCTCAACTAATCTACATGAGTACCTTGCAGTAAGTTTACCCTAATCCTCCCTTGCAAATTTTACTACAAAATGCATCTCAGCTTAACTTCAACCCCGTTCCTCCCCCTCTCAGCCGATTACTACTGTAAAATGCAAGGTCTCACATTTTGCCGTAAGTAGATCGAGCATAATTATTTATTTAACCGGTTCATTCTGTAATGTTTCAACTGTATAATTTAATTAGGCATAAGTATGTAATATTGGATAGGAACAGCATTTTTTCGATCGATACATCGATTTCTGTTCGAAGGCATAGGTGTTTGTGATGTCTAAAAAATCCTTTCCATCTTTCCGATTATTCAATAACTGAGAGCGATTGGATAACCGCTAGTCCTGCCTTAGCCTTATCCTTCTATCCATACTACTCTCTTTGTAAAAGAGAAGTTGAGCGACTGAGTAACAAACAGTTCTCGTTGGAAAAGTTTTGTTAAGATATCTTCATTAGGAGGTCATATGCTTTACATTGGGAGCAGATATTCATTTAAAAAAATGTAAGGTTAATGTGGGTTTTGGGAGTAATAGCAAATCGGATACTGCAAATTAATTGTTTATTTTTGTTATATTTCTTAACCATGCAAATATCGTTATATATTTAAATATTTATATATCTTAAGAATCACATAAGTAGTCCATTTAAACACTTAACCGAAGATGAAACACGAGTCATTAGTGACTAAACTTTCATTCCATTTATGTTCATTAGAAACATTTCCGTCTTTTTTTCTCTACAACTTTAATTCAGGTATTTAAGTTTTGTAGTTTCTACGCAGAATTTATTTGATTTGTTAAGGAATAAAATATCACTTGACAGCGGCTCAGTTCTATTCGGTAACGATGGGTCTTTTATGCACTTATGTATGCTATAAAAGAGTTTGAACTTTGGCCGTCTCGCTGCAATTTTCCATTATGACTCTGCAGAATCAAAACACTTACAGCTTTACAAAAAGCTCGTCATTCAAGCTTTCACAATGAAATTTATTTGATACGAATCCACATTGGAAGACGTTGGTTGCATTTACTGAAACGCGAAATCATTGTTAACCGTAAGATAAACTCAGATAACGACTTTTATATACGAACTCGAAATCCACGCTGTCAATAAATTGTAAATTTAAAGAGCCTCATTATTTTGATCTAGAATATTGAATGGTAAATTTAATATTTTCAGTGCTTGTTCGAACACAAATATCAAAATCGCAAAGGGTATTATATTTCGTGTTTAAATATCAATTTGTAATGAATTGACATGTATCAAGGCTTCACAATAGGCACCTCATATTTTCGTTAAGCTATAAATATGTTTGATATTATCATTATTACTGGCATGTATTTTATGTGTATATACATACATTTTTTATTAAGATATATAGTATACTCTAAAATCTACATTAAGATCGGACATGGATAAGAACGTATGGATCATTCCACCGTATATTTTGTAAATCTAAACACGTTATCATTCACCTCAATTTAGGGAGGGCAACTAAAGAAGAATCAATCAACGACCTGTTTTTACAATCGAAATAGATAAGTCAAAAATGTGAAAAAAATACATAACATCTGTCAATGCCTTCGGACACATTTCCATAAATATACATTCAAGCTCTTGATTGCGTAACCGAGTAGGACGATAACCTTAAACTTCATATTATCGTGATGGATATATTAAACTCTATGTTTATATTATTTTATACGGCCAGCTTTCAAACGTATGCTTTCATAAATATGTTTGCCGTCCAAAGTCTGCGCCATCTCTATCGGAGACTGGATATATAAAACAGTGCAAAAATAACATACACAGCTACAAACGAAAAGAATACAAGTGCACAATAACTTTTCTCACTGCAGTGATCATAGCGATGTAAAAATAAATCTACTCTGCTTTTTACTCCCGCGGCGCACAGATTCTTACATCTTTTAGATTTAACGCCATCAAACTGGGGGGGGAATTCAATTGTATTTCAATAGATTTGAAGTTTTTTTGTATGCGTAGGAAGCGCTCTATGAACCAACGTGCAACGATACAAGTCGTAAAACAAATTCATTTTTCATTTTCATTTTATTTTTCAAGCCGTTAACATATTTATTTTCTTTTGAAACAGATGGAAAAATTAATATAAAAAAATAAAATTCAATGTTAAAAAGAATAGTTTTCATACTCACTTTTTCAACAACCTGACCAATTGGCTATTGCTTTTTTTTCCAATTTTCGAGTATCTGTTTTTTTCCTTCATTTCTATTCCACTCTAACCAAAAAAAGAGCGATCAGTTTGACCTAGTTTCAAGCTGTTAACCTTTACCTTTTAAAAATGTGGCTTTGTGACTGACTGACATGCAACCAGCTTTTTTTACTAGACTTATCTTATATGGAATGGACTCCAGAAATGTCTCAGTGGTGTCATCTGTATTAGCATGCACCTGGTGTTAGACGAACCAAATTAAATGCATAATGATAGTTGAACACATTATATGAATTAAGACGAACCAATTGTTCACTTGCGTTGCACATCTCTCTAGAATATTTTTGACCATGTCCACTTGTTCTGTCCCGCAACAATATTTTTTTATGTCCACACTGATATCAAATATTTTGTCTCATTGCCTGTTTTCACAAACTTTTCGATAATGTTGCACTTCTTTTCTTCAATCCAGAAATCCCGGTATTAGTACTTTTACGAGCCCGGGATTTCGGAATCACAAAATTGGACGGGATCCCGGGATCGGACGTCCTAGTCCTCATAATGCTTTTCAACAGCAACCGTATAAAATTTAATGGGATTTAAATATCTTTTAAATAATGTTTTTAGTAAATTTATGGTCGAATATGAATAGTTGCTGGAAAAAAATGTATCTGGTATATGGAAAAACTCTCGGCGAACATACATTTTTTAGCTAAATATATTGAAACAGACCTATCCATTGTCAACTTGTCCGAAAGTTTTAGACTTATTGAAAAAAATGTTTGCCAGGCTTTGGACAATGCTTCTACGTCAAAGTATTCCAGTGTGCGTCGATCGCGATTTGAATAAAACTCACAAAATGATAGCCAAGCTCCTGAATGAAGTAAACCCTGGTGAGTTCGGGGATTACCCATGCCGCTATTTATTCTTTGCTACAAAAGGATTTTGCAATTGAACGTGATACAATGAAAAAGGAAATGCGCTCTTAACTTGGAACACAATGATCTTTAAGCCCTGCATTGTTCGCACACCCATCCACAGCACTAGTTTATAGTAATTTAACAATAGAAAATGTGGAAAACACCGAGCGTATTGTTATTGAAAAAATAATCCATGTTTAGTTAATGTAAGTTTTATAAACTATTATACATGCGATAATTAGCAGTTAAGGCATAACGCACGACATCTTACGGTAAAAATAAAATTGTGGACATCAAATGTTTATCAAATATTTTTTTCTAATTATGAACAAAAACACTTATTTGACTCATATTTATTTCATTTGTGTATATTTTCTACGATTGTTTATGAATCTTAACAATTTCAGTATTACAACTTTATACTGAGAACGGATAGCTTGAAAAATTAGTTTTTAACGGCAACACAAAATTGACATTTCAAATGCACAAAATATGTAGTTTTTAAGACAGCGTTTTATTTTCTCAACATATTGTGAGATGATTTATTTTCTACTTTTTTGTACCACTTTCACATGGCCCAGGACTGTGTTTTAGATCGAAGTATTTACTACATATATTTATAATAAGAATTTGTTTACCCATATTAAAAATAATTAAAGTATATCATTTCTACGATACGCTTTGTGAGAAGATGTCCCCTAATGTATGAAAGACGTTTTGCCTCTCTCTCTCTCTGTTCGTTTATGCATGCTGCCGTGTCACTGAAAACAAAAACAAAACTCCATTAAGAATTTATTCAGTGGCAATTAGAAATATTCGCAGTCTTACAGTACTGCCAAAATGGTAAAAAAATTCGAAACAAGCAATATGGTGGAGAAACAAAAAATACGTAACAATTATGTCGTGTAAATAAAACTGTTTTTGGAAGTTGGAACTATGCGTGTATTTCGAAACATGTTGTGTCAATAACATGCAACGGTACAAGATTACAAATCGTTTTAGTTGGAATCAGGGTTGTCAATCAAGGTGGTGTTTTTGGGAAAGTCTTACGTCTGAGTCCTGAAACAACAAATGATTTTTTTTACATACTTAACATAGAAACAATAAAATAACACATATGTTTTTTTTGTATATAGAACAAATGAGTGTCGGCAAGCGAGAGACAATATTAATATGTCAGTCTTTTTCGCGTACTTTGGTGAGTCTCCAAACAATGCCATTGTTTCATCTATATTAATTCGGATCAATAACAACACTTTGATGTGTCAACACATTAGTAAGAATTGTCGGGTTCTATGGCGCAGCGGTTAGCGTTGTGGGCTTCCGTGCCGGATCTCACGGGCTTGAGTCCCAATATGAACAGCATTTTTTCGATTTCTGTTCGAAGGCATGGGTGTTTGTGATGTCTAAAAATTCCCTCCCACCCTTTTCGATCCTTTATTAACTGAGCGTAGCGATAATAATCAGTTAACCACTAGTCCTGTCCCAGTCTTATCATTCTATCCCTACTACTCTCTTTGAAAAAAAGAGAGGTTAAGCGACTGAATAACAAAGAATTCTTGTAAACAATATATGTTTAAATACCTCTATTAGAAGGCCATATACTCCACATTGGGAGTGGGTATGAATTAAAATAAATTAATACAAAACAGGAATTTAGAATATAAATTAATTTAATAATTTACAATTCAAGCTGGAGTTGGATTTTGTTCAATGTTGCAGTCCAGTCAAGATTTTTAAGGACATCACAGCTCTGAATAGAGGTCGATAATCGAGGTCAAAGATTCTTCTCCATAGTTCAAGTGTCATAGTAGAGTTTGTTTTCAAAAGTTTGACAATAAACAGCTTTAAAAAATGCTGTATATTCAGCGTTTATCAAATAATGTGAATAACACAATAAAAATATATAAACCTCCTCTGAGACATAGATTTAACAATAGACGGTCAACAGAGTCGTTAGTAGACAAAAGTATGATTATTTCTATTTTATAAAAGGTCATTTTGGGGTTTCACTCTAGTGTACCTGTTGAAAAATATAAAAAGTCCTACTTACCAATATATAACATGAGAAACTATGAGAAAGAAAAATAAAATCACTTATCTTTCTTAACAATTTCAACACCATATGTCACTCTTCTGTCAGATTCTGTTTAGTTACGAGATTTATTGTTTTCCAGAAAACATGACGTGGTGTCGGCGAGGTTATTTTTAAGATACGAAAGTTTTTTGATACGGAAAAACAATACAAAGCTTCAATGACATCATTTTTTTCTGATGTGGGTTTGTGGATCCTTTATCAATCACAGAAAAGTTTTCGTTTAAGTATTATAATATGGCAAATAAAACGTTAGTACTACGTCAAAACACTTACATGTTCAATTGTTTCGCATTTGAAATAAGTATTCTATTTTCAAATTAACAACCCAAAGACAACAATGAGATTCTAAATAGAACATTCGAAAACAGAATACACAATAATTTTCATCGCATGTGAAAAAAACCTCTTCTAAACGAAATAAAAATTAATGCGTGTCTTGGAAATAATTATAATGATAAAGCTCGACTGAAATGGCTCTGCTGCTCCGTGTAGGAATTTTTTGTAGACATTAACATACCTTACTACTGCCGCCTTATTTCCCTTGATTGTTATGGACATGGAATTTCATTTATCGAAACGCCACGCTCCGAACGAGAAAGCAATAATAATAATTTGACCTGTGTTATGAAAACTGGACCAAACGCTTCTCAATCATTTTCAATGTAAGGAAAGAGCCAAACAATTGTTTTATTCGTCATTAAAATATAATTCATTACAAATATCTGATAAGGCTTCAATCAATTATTTCAACGTCACTAATGACTAAAACTATTCATTCTATTTATTCAAATTTATCCAGTCGGGTCCAATGGCGCAGCGGTTATTGTAGTGGGCTTCCGTGCCAGATCTTACGGCTTTGAGTCCCAGTACAAGCAGCACTTTTTTTATCGATTTATCGATTTCTGTTCGAAGGCATGGGTGTTTCTGATTTATAAAAATTCCCTCGCACTTTTTTCGATCCTGTCTTAATCCTGTGTTTATATCCTCACTCTCTTCAAAAAAGAGAGATTGAACAACTGAGTAAAAAACAGGTCTCGTAGAAAAACTTCTGTTGAGATACCTCTATTAGGAACCTATATGCTTCACACTGGGAGAGGACATGGATTTAAAAAAATACATTCACCAATTTTTCAAACTATCCATTCATGTATAATAATATTGTACATGGTACTCATATTTTTTTTCAAAATGAAGTTAAATGTAAGTTTCATAAATATTTATAACTTAATTAACAGTTGCACAATTGTAATCTTTACTAATTTTACTCCGTTATTAAAACGTATTCTAGGCAACATTGGTCATTAAAGAATCTAAAACTATACTTACATATTTTTTATGGTTTCTGCTGTACTTTTGTAGAAGTTCGTTTTGAATATATACTTAATATTGATAACATTGTTATCTCACAAATTGTGACGCGTGTTTCAAATTTTTAAGAAGCATCTTCAAACAAACTATCATAAGATTATTTACGAAAAGTCTTCTCAAAAAGGCGAAGGCACTTATACACCTTGGAAAAGATGGTTTTTTTTAGTTTTAAATGTGTTTTTATACTAGCACATAGAAATAAGTGTTACTCTCATTCTATTAAGCATAATTTTTATGAACTTTTGACTGATCGTCGGTATTCGTAACAGTATGACGAGCTAAAGGAAAAATCAATGATAGTTTCCGAGATATATCGTTTTATTAAAAAATTAACGTACTACTGCTAACAATTAACGTTCATTAATTTCAAATAAGGCTTAGTCAGTTCAAAATAATATTTAGCTACTAATAATTTGCTTTTAAGAAGAATCCAACAATTAGATACAAAATTGTAGTGTGACATTTTCCGAATAAAAAAACACGTTTATGTAGAATAAAATAATCTTTCGCGCCTTTATTTGAGATCCTTCGGCTGAAAACAATTAACATTTTCCCATGTTTCATTTGACAATTATACTCTCTAATACTAAGGAACACTATATATGTAACCACATAATTATGGCATATTACTGATTTTATGGCCAAGATACACTGGCCAACAAAACTGATTACCGCTCTATTACTTTCTAGCGCAAATTCATTCCATAAAAGCTTTCTTGAAAAATAATACGTAATTGAACCACTTATTATTTCCAAGCTCCTGCTTCAAGGGGAAAACTTCGATAGCAGCTTAATAATTAGGAGACTTCGCTGCCACACGTTATCGATATTTCGTTAATGTATCGAAACTTACTAGAAAGAATGAGAAGCATTTGAAATGCTTTGTTACAGTAGAACTTTAAGATCTCTTTAATCTAACATAGTGATATAATATATAGCTCAGCATCTACATGAAAGTGTGTAGCGTAAATTGACGGATCCACGGAGAGAATTTATTTTCCATTTTACTAATTTATCAAAACTTTATTGTGAAATGGACTCTTTAATTGTTTAGTTTACTATGTTTTATAGAATACATACTTAATTACATTTTGATTATTTTTATATTGATATATTATTTTTAAATCTTCTTTTTTTAATCTATTATTTATTTATCATGTTTTTTTCAAATTGAATGGCCCCCTCCTGGGACAATTTCTGGATCCACCACTGGTAGCGCATTTCATTTACGTCGTCACTAGACTATCTATAAACCCCAGTATATAAGTAAATAGTCCATGGTGAATCTAGTTCACGGAGTTTACATTTTTTAGGCTAGAATTTTTTCAACTGTTCGTCTTTTCTTTAATATCGGATTGATTGCTTTTTATCATAGATATTCTGTAGGGATCGTCTCGTCATAGCTTTACAAATAAAATATCATGCTGTGCTTAAATTATATAAAATGTATTCGTTTTTTACAACCTTATTATTAATTAAGAAAGTAATTAAATAAAAAAGGAGATGAAAAGAAACGATTTTATTGTTGTAACCAATGATAAATAAAACATATGAAATCATTACATGAAAAAAGAATAAGAAATATATTTGGTTTAATTGGTCTAATTAAGAGTTAAAAGAGAAAGTTAATCTTCTAATAAAGAAGCACAATTACAATATATATTTTACATATTTCGTATTTTAAATTGAGTACAGCTAAAATCTTCATTCAATTCTAAATACATTGAACGTTTTTGTTTGTATTTTAATTCTCGTTTCGTAATTTTCCAATTGATTTATCCAAGCTGCAAAATTACTTTTTACTGCACTTCTGAATAAAACAGTTCGGTGCATACTCTTAATATCAAATAAAGCTTGTTTTAACTTAAATTGCCAATTTATTTCTGTCTAGCCGTGTTTGAATTTTCTTTTTTTTTATATTTCATATTATACATTTCAAAACTATGTTTAACAAAACTACGTATATTGTGTAAAAAATGTTTTTTCATACATTTCTTTAAATAAGTCACAGTCGCTTGATATACATACTTATATTCAAAAATACTTTGTTGATATTTTTTTATTCAAATGAACTCAGTTCCAAAAAGTCAATCATGTTTCAATATATGTATATGTATAACAAAAACCATATTAGAGGAAACTTGAAAAATGTTTTACCTACTCAACTTCATTATTAATTCTGGTACCAATTAGTTTGTGACTTTATTTTTATTTTTGAAATAGTAAATATTTCACATTTATGCCGGTTTTTTTAATTTGATGAACTTCACCAAAAACAATTAAATATATAGAAAATGACGGTACAAAAATTATGATGTCAAAAAGAATTTTTGATTGGTTGAAATTATATATTGTATACAATTTTTTTTATAAATTATTCTTTTTTTTCAGTTTTACGATTTTTTTGATTTTTCCATTTAATAATATTGTATTTTACCATTTGATAATATTCAAAATCCAATAACACTTTTTAAAAATCGAATTTAAACGTTAATCTGCAATTTGAAAAAAAATTCAAACCCTCGACGACAGTCGCCACCATAGACTTGTGTGTCACCACATTTAATTGTGGTTACCATTAGCGCTATTATATACTGTATATTGTTTTTTGCAAATCATCACCAATGGTTTTTTTTTTTTTGTTTCTCTTGTGAAGTCACCACTTCTGGGCATATACATATATGTAATATAATATAAGGAATTTTCGATGTTATATTTAACACAATAATTAAACAATTTTACAAAGAAAATTTATGACTTGTTGATGTTTTCTGAGATAGCAATTGGTGGTTTTCTATTGCTTTGATCTTTCAATATCTTACCGTCAGTAAGACTAGAAAAGCATATTTTCAAGCCACTGTTTAATGTCGAAGCAGTCACCAAACGTATTTCTAACGTCTGTTTTAATATTTTTCTTCGTATCATCCATTTCCACAACATTTTTAAAGATTCTGAATTCAAACAGCTGTCATGATTAGAATGAAAGTTTAATGTTTCCAGTTCAAATAAAAAAAATCTCATAATAGCGACAAGCAGTATCATAATGTAATAAAATGAGCATACTATCTGTTTATTATTGCTTATGATTATTTGACAAGAACTCACGTAAATAAGTAGTAAAGAATAATTATTGTATTCCAACTACCAACTCGATTTAAGCTTTATCACACTAAACTTATTTAATTTGAACGGTTCAAATTTAATATTGAAATTCCACCAAGTACCTTCAGTCGAAATCTTAAATTATCATTTTCATTATGCTTTTAATGTTTATTCAATACCCACAACAAATGCTGCCAACGTAGTGAGTAGTGACATAAAAAGCATCAACAGAAAATCTTTAGAATTTTCAATATTTTAAAATTCTATAAATATATTTTTTAAATATTTTATCGCCGTATATATAAAAAAGCTGACGTGCAAATCAAAAACTTTATGTAGCAGTTGACTGTCGGCTTTCGTCTGAAATATTCTATATTTATACAACGTCATAAATATTAAAGACAATAGAATTATCTTTTTAAATACCATTCCAAGAAAATGTAAAGAAGAACAACTAATCTGCGTTGACAGCCAGGAGAAAATTTCAAGAAATCTTTTTAGAAAGGCGTTACAAATTATTATTATCTTTCAGAGACTTCGTAAAAAAATTACTAGTGGGATAAATATTTCTTGCGGAATCATATGTTCCAAGGATCCAATTAATATCATAAAATTGCCACACGGTTGCCAATTTTAATTGAATTGATGTACATATACATAGGTATTTTTTAATAAGCTTGCATTATTATTGCACAGCATACTTCCTATGTGCATTTCAATTATTATCGTAATGAAGTCGGTGAAGATGATTTTAAAAGAAGCGAAACACGAAATCACACCTTGTTTCACAGCTAGTGGTTTAACGATGTTATCAATTTTGGTTTCTTCGATTTGACGTGTTTTTTATCCAGAATAATGATGTTGATGATATGGACTGCTAATGAAGTTTACATCTACAGAAGTTTTTCTACGAGAGCCGTTTGAAACTCAATTGCTCAACCTATCTTTTTTAATATATCAATTTAACCGTTCCATACTTGATTATATTTTCATAATATGATATTTGTAATCGGATGATACTTCGTGAAAATAAAATGTTTTATAATGGCATCATTACATCTTAATTTTATTTTCCACCGCAAAAAAAGTATTCTGTATAAATTAAAAACTAAAACTATAACTAGGGTGAGTGTAACGGTCTCAAGCAATGGTTCCCAAACTTATTTCCCCCGTGGACCCCCAAGCCCAGTATATTATCATTCGTGGACCCCATCCCCCAGGATGCATAATAGTGAAGTTTTCTAATTTTTTAAAATACAAATATGAGCACACTGTAATAGGGTTTTTTGTATACTGGACAATTGTAAAAAAAAATATATGTTAATTTTTTATTCTTATCATGAGTGAATTTTTTTTTAATGAAAATGAACAAATCAAAACAGAATCAAATTCTTACATAAAATAATAAAATCTGTTAATGAGAGGGATGAACCTGATGCTCCGATATCAATTGGTCAATATTTGGGTTCAAATTCGTAAGGTACACTAGAAACTTGCGCATGAACGTGAAGGATGGTAGGGAATTAATAGTGGATGAGAAACGTAAAATTTCTCAAATATATTTTGTTTAATAAATTTAAGAGATAGTTTACTTTGACTTATTTAAACCCGCATTATTTTGATTAAATTTGATTCCATTGATTCCGGTCCGTGGACCCCCATTTACATCTCGTGGACCCCCCCTTTTTTTTATTCCTGTCAGGGACCCCCTGGCAGTCCTCACGGACCCCCAGGGGTCCGTACGGACCACTTTGGGAACCTATGGTCTAGAGCAACAACTATAAATAAGACAAATTATTAATTGACTTATGTACAAACATTTGCGTAATTGCTAGAATCTAGCTCAATAGGTATTTTCAAAACATCCCATTTTAGTAACGCATTCTTTATTATTATAAAAGTTACCTCAAAAAAGTAACAAGAAACCAGTGGGCTCGTATTCATTTAAATAAAAAATCGCATCTCAACCAAAACGCACTATTTACTATTAAACGCACTAATTCTCAGCAAACAAGACATCGAAAAATTTGGAAACGATAACTGTGGACTATTCAAAAAAATTAAAAATCAGATGAGTGCACATTATAAGTAAAAATGCTTTTCTCTCTTCCCTGAAATCTAGACACAATACAGCTATTTAAATATTATTCACTAGTGATTTTAAGTGTCCAATTTACTCTGAAACAATAACAAAAATACTTTATATACTTTGGATTGTGCTTCCCTTTCCTATATTTATTTAAGTATTCAATTAATCTATTATTAGAATCAGGGACAAGAAAATAAACAATTTAATTATGAATAAGTATTGCAACAATTGACAGACCCTACTTTTTGAAACTGTAAGAACTCATTTGGATTTATTGGGTAAATAATAAAATCAATTTAATACGGTTACTGTTAGTCTTTGGTTGAATGACATCATCAGATTATAATTAAAACGCGTGTTTATTGTAATGCGGATTAAAATATTTCACGCTTCTATTGAAAATTCGGCAATTTAATTCTGATCCGGTACTGAAGCACTCTGTGAGAATATCGCTCAAATGATTAAGATTTCACAATTTGTCTTTTCCGTCTGTCCAATTAAAATTATTCAAATAAGTCCTGGTGATTACTTTTGTCGGTACGGTTTCTAACTTAGGCGCACCCTGTACTTGTGCCTTGCGAAATGTTGGCCACACTGACAAAATATCGCATTGAAATTATTCCTCTGAGTTTGTAGTAATTTTATGAAAAACGTGCAATTTAAATTATTCTGCTCAATTATTGTGCTATTTATCCTTTATTCCTATCACATCACTACATACACATTTAAAAATTATTTGTAGCCCAATATTGAATTGTCAAGAGGCATATATTTTTTTAATACATAATTAATTATATAATGATTAACATCAGCTAGCTATCAACATGAATAAATTAATAATTGACAACCGCGTAAAACACATCTTTTAATTTTTTTGTTATTTTAGTATACACTGAATCCTACTAATGAGTTATTCGCAGCTGTCGCTGCCGGCTGTAAGATATTTATAATCGTTCGCAATTTTTCGAACGAACGTATTGAGTGTTGCTTGAATTTGAATTTTGCTCTGACCCGTTTGATTCTTGAAATGCTGTTTTTCTTAGATTCTTGAGCTTAGTCGATTATTATAACAATTTTTTTGTTGTTGATTTGACTGTAAATTATTTCGACGGTAAGTTTTTGATTTGATTTCTTTCATCATTTTAGTCTCGATTCATTTTGAAATTTTCTAGCACTCCTGGCATAAGGATCGTTTTTTTAAGCATTTTTAAAACTTTTTAAATCGTTTCAGCTTTTAATGTTAGTTTCTCTGTCTTCTTGTCACTACTATTATCTGAGTGGCTATTAGCCATAGCAATTTCTATCAAGTCGTCGTCTTTTAGAATTTGTTCGAGTAGGATTTTCAACCCCTTCACCATTTGCGGTGTTGTTATTAATGGACTCTGGAGTAGGGCTTCCAATTAACCGGAAATTTAAACTAACCGGTTTTCGGTTTTTTTCAAATAAATAAACCGGGTAACCGGTTTAAACCGGATTTATTTTCAAAAAACCAATTTTAGTACCACACTAACCAATGTTTCAAAAAAAAGTATTTTGATTACTTAAAAAACACTCAATAAATGCATAAAATTAGAAAGTAGATACAAATATCGCTGTTTTCGTTTGAGAAGGTCACGGGTTCAAATCCCGGCACAAACAATTTTATATATATTTTTTAAATGTATCAATCGATTTATGATTGTGAAGTTTGTGATGTTTTGATTTCTTGCACGAAGCTTAACGAGAGCGATTAGCTAGTCACTTGTCCTACTCTAGCCTTACCCTTCGATTTTTACTATCTTTAGAAAAAAGAGATGTTGAGCAGCTGAGTAACAAACAGTTATCGTGAAAACAATTGAGATAAACTCTACCAGGAGTCCATATGCTCCACATTGGGAGTAGGCATGGTTAAAACATATATCTGTATTTAGAGAAGATATTTATTTTAAAAAAAAATGTTATTTAAGTGTCATCAAATAATGATTTTTCTGGTGTTTAGCTTTTTTTAAACAATAAAACGCTCCTTTATACTAATTTCACATTTATCATTTTAGAAATCAGTTGAGAATACTCGTCATGAGTGAAATATAACTAAAATAAAAAAACATTTTTTATGTAATAACTATGTAGTACAATATTGTATATTAATATACTTTATTATACAGGCTTAGAATTAAACGAACTTTCGGTTAGATCATTTTTACTTATATGTATGTAGTATAGCTTCCCATAGAACTTAGTTTGGCTGCAATATTTTATTTTTGAACTAAAATAAAATATAATATGCACAGATGGTTGTGATAGCATATTTGAAATATATTAAATATGTTTTTTGTGATATTTTCAACAAAATCAAAAATCAAGTTCAGTTTGTACCAGTGAAAACCATCCAATCCACAAGCGCAATTATTTTACAACCCTATAATATATATCCTATTAAATATATTAGTAATTTTGTCAGTAACTACTAATTTTCACTATACGCAAACATGCATTCGTGTCCTTACGATTGTATGCCTGACATTGTCAAATTTTTTAATAATTGTTTAAAATAAATGTAACGCATATTCAGCTAGTGTTCAATTGTATAACACTTCGAATACCTTTTTGCTCGTCTTTATTATTATTGTTTGCACATGTGCATATTGGAAAGACACCGACCCCTTAAAGTAGCCGATGATTTATGGCACCGATTGTTAGAAAATAAAAATAAAACGTTTTAAAATTGAATTGTTTTATAACTTCAAGTATGTAATAAAACATGGGCTTGGTCACTTAACCTTTTTATGTATGAATGCTGCAAAAAAAGTGGATACAAATTGCTATCTTTTTAAGGTCAGATACCTACTACTTTCTTGGAATAATAACAATCGTATATATTATACAATATTCAAGTTCCATATCCAATATTATATTGTTAATAATTATAAATAATCCGACTAATAAAGATCAAATGAATACGTGAAAAAAATGTAGATTATAAACTTTTGTTTACTTATATTTAACAGTACAAGTTTCGGCTCGGATATTTTTTTCATTTAAAAAATATAAAGATGAACGTATCTTTGGTTCAATAAGGTTTACTTGTTTTATCATTGATATTTTAAGAATCCTTTCGTATTACAGATATTCAATTGAAAGCAGTATAGTTGTCCATGATTTCGACTACATACTTTTTATTAATATGTCACAGAAATTAGAAAATTGAACAGTAAAATACTTTATTTTATTGTACTACTTATAATACTATTATTATATACAACATTTTTAAATATTTATACTCTACATATGAATAGTTAAATAAAAGCTCGTGGTGTTCAAAGCAGAAAAAGATTTTTTAATTAACCCGGTTAACCGCCCAAAATAAACCGGTTTTCGGTTTTTTTCAAAACACCCGAAAAACCGGTTAACCGGTTTCGGTTTAAACCGGTTTGGAAGCCCTACTCTGGAGTGCATTTAATTATTAGATTTACTTAATACATATTTAGCTCTCTGTTTTGGAATAAATTTATGGCTATTTAACGAACTCAATAAATGTATTTTAACAAGATTCAGAGTAGAGTCATCACGTCACATGATTTTGCGTAGGGTCACCTCTGCTTTAAATACAGGGTCACTATTTCTTACGTAAAACAATATTTTCGATGAAAACAATTGCGTAGCAATGAGTAAATTGCGTCAAAAATGAACGGTGCTTTCCAAAAAATTCCCGTAAAAAGAGGACTGGGAGTAATAATAAAAACAAAGACTTAAAAAAAATTACCATTCATATAAATACCCCCACTCTCAACTTAGTATTTTTTAAATTATAGTAATTGTAAAACATATTACAAATGTGTGTTTTAGAAATCTGGCGTGCGCCTATTACAGCAATAACTTTAAGAAACCTCGGTGTATGTACATATATATGGGTACAAGTCGAAGAAAGACCATCATTATTATTCCAAAAAGGTATCACCTGTTAACTCGACTTTAAAATGTAATGGATTTAAAACTTCGAAAGGCAAAGGATACTCCACATTCAACAACTAGTTACAAGAAATAGGTAGGAAAGAAAATACGTGAGGTCTATGAAAGAGGCCTTGCAATAAAACAGCGGAGGAGCGGCGTACAAAATTTTATTTTTTATTATTTCTAGCTTTTCTCATAATGATACCATATATTTAAAAAAACAAAATGAGATTGCATCGTTACCAAATAATTTTTATTTGAATGGAGTTATTCTTGAAGTAGATTGATTACAAAGTAAATTAAAATTAAATATAATAGTTACATTATTGAAAAAATCTTTAACCCATTGCTAATGGATTATTTTTACAACATTGAATAAAATACGCTCAATTCAAAACTGCCATGAAAACATAAAAAATCGTTTGTTTTGGGTTAGATATATTTTATCATCGAAAGAATAGTTTATACACTTTGGGAGTTATACAACTGAATTCTTAACACATTGGCTACGGGGTGAATATGCCCAAAGTACTTAATATAAGTGCAATCTTCTTTAAGCCATCATAACTTTTACCCTAGGGAGAAATATTTTCAAAATTTGTAAATATATTAAGCAACTAATCGAGTCTGGAATACTTTAAGTAATGAATGTTCAACATTTGTGAAATATTATTTTTTGACTTTGGTAGTTGTATTTTTATATTTTATTAATTTCAATCAAACTTCAAATGTTTGAGAGCTTTGGCTTAATCATCCGGCATGACTGCTCCATTTTTTCTATAACAACACACCATTGTGGTGCTTTTTGTTATCATTCATGGTTGGAAAGGGTAGTAAATATTGCATAATATAAATGGATTTAGGTAGTTCATCATTGCCGATATTTACAAGGATAAAGGAATTACTATTATATTAACGCATGGTTTGTTAACAATAAGTGTCAAGAAAATATATTTTTTTTTAATATATTCAAAAAGTTATGAGCTATTAACATCGACTATATCGAATGACGTTCTGAAAACAAGTATAACGTAATACCCATAGTCAATGAGTTAATAAATAAATGCTTTATTTTTAAATAATACAAAGTGATTATTTCACCTTGAACAGAGTGTATAAATAATATTTTTCATAATATCTATATTGTTGTATTTTGCGTTTTAATCTGAAGTGCTTATTTAAGGAAATATTATTTAAGGTCGGTTATTATTATTATGATAAATGATCGGGTGTCTTATTAAAAAAAAACTGTATTTATAAATATCTAACAGAAGCCATTGAACGGTTCCATGTCTAAACAGAACAAGTAAAATGTAAGCACTGCATATTGGCCATTTTTAACTGCTTTACGTGATTGTGATAATCCTGCACATTACTATTGCCACCCAATTACAATATATAATCAATGTTTTCATGTTATCTTTTTATAATACGTATCTATATTTGGATGCATTTATTATAATAAATTTACAACAATGGTATAGTATTTATAATTATTATGTAATGTATCCGGTTACCCCCATTGAACACTTGCTTCCATATGTTATAAAAACAACAATTATTTCTTTAAAAATGCAATAATACGTATGTTATTGTATTCCTGTTGTCATTATTTAGCCACGTGTACAGCTGTTGGCACATTTAAAAAGCAATTGTTTAAAAACATGGCGCTAAAATCACTAAATGTCAAACAGGAATAAAATTACTTTAATGATACCGCCACGGCTTTTTAATTATTGCCTACATATTTCATTTCACCCATTCAATTTAGTTTTGGCTGTCCATTATAAAACATTTACTTTGAAATTCGAAATATTATCAACCCCATACATTTTTCCATCCCTCTTTTGACACTCCTGAAAAATCGATATAGGCATTTTACTACCGCCGTAGCGTGTCTGCTGTCAAGTTTTCGTAATTCAAAATTATTTTCACAATGGAAGAAGTTTGGAATGGAGTGTTACGTGAGTTGGCAGTCCCCGATGAAATAGCTGATAAATGGTGGCAAAAAATCGTGGCCCAGTATTCGGACACTAGTAGAATATATCACAATATGGAAAATTGTTTGGCACAAAAATTTCAGATATATGACGAGCTCGTGAAAGACAATATTACCGAACAAAGTGCATTTATTCTAGCGATGTTTTTTCAACATTTTGAATACGATACGAAAGTTTATGGTGGTTGCATAGATAAAAATGTGGAACAAGTTAAAGAATTCTTCAAAGATGCTGGGATTGATCATGTAAGAATTTTTACTTATTCCTTGTGTTGTGAATTATTCTTTTCACCTGTACATATAAAACATGTTACAAAATCTGTTAAATGTCACATTTCAAGAACATAATCAGGGTAGATGTCTAAAAATATACTATCAGCTGATCCTTTCGCAGAGAATGATATTATAGAATCAATTACCACAACAGGTTCATAAATTTTTTGAAATTCAATTTTTTAAATCTAAAATCCCGTCACAAAAACAAATAAGTTGATCTAACTTTGCTCTGCAAGATTGATTGATATCTATACATCAAATTATGGGGCTGGTGGGGCCGAGCTCCAATTTCCCTTTCATCTGGTGTATTTTGATGTTGCTTTTCCCGCGTAGCGTCCTGGATTTACCTGGGCGTAGGCGGGTGCGTGGTCTTTGGTTTTTGTGGTGGTATTAGTTCTCATTCGTATGCATTACATGTGACACTAGTGGTTGATTCAGTAACCTCGAGCTGTAATTAATTGGGGTTATGCTTATCTAAACAGTTAATATATATTTTTTTTTGATCTGCTTTAAGTATTTATACCTAAAATTTCAATGTTTCAAAATATTATCCAGGAGGGCCTGATATCTGAAGTGGTGGGACTGCTCGGTGCTGGTAGAGAAGGTGGGTGTGGTGGTGAAGGAGCCAACGCTTATTTCCAAGATTTGGATCTTGCATCTCTGGGAGCACCTCATGAAGAATATCGCAAATATATAGAAGATGTTGAGCGTGAATATGCTGATACTCCTTCAAATCTTTATCGAACATTGAGGCTCAAGGTAATTCATTATACATTCTATCTTATTAATTTTCCAATTAAGAAGCATGATTTTGGATCTCACTCAAAAGAAAAATTTCTTTTTGACAAATATTGTATTCACACAAACCTCTAAAATCCTAGCAAAACAGGTTTTTGGGGATAACTGGAGGTTTCCAGAAAATTCCCAAGCTATAGAGGACATTGCAGACTCGTTGACATGCATAATTACTCAAAGGCCCATATCTTTGGATGCAGTAATCAACATTGATTAGTTTGCACTACTTAATATTGATAAATATTGTGTTCTATAGTATTTCAATGATTACTGGAAAAATTCTCCATTACATTGAAGGATGCATAAAATAATATCGACTCTTAATCGGCAAAAGATCTTAAGCAACGCAATTAAGTAAATTGCATTTTTAACCAATAATTGTTCAATATCGCCTAGGCCCTAAGACGTCAGTGATAAATTTTTTAGAACGTTATCTCATTTGCCTGATATTTTTTAGGGCCTGTGCATTTTAGCGTTTTGACATTTTATCGTTTGTTCCACGTGGAACCCGGTTGAGAAACGCTGATCTAGAGAACTGAAAGTAGTCAGTGTAATATCAGGATAGGCATTAAGTATATATTACTATCTACTAACCGCATTTAAGGAATTCCTTTATCGAACTTAGTAGGAGAGTAATTTAAAAAAACCTGTAACAAATATAAATTGTCAGTTATGATTTTCTCCCTATTATGGGTCGATATTCTCCACATCTTCAATAAACACATTTTTTGGGCTAAGCAAAACAAAATATCAGAAAATGATAGATAATTTTTACAAAGTACTTTTTGGAGATAAGCTAAATACTCAATTTTCTTTATTTGTAAAATGAAAATCCATTAATATCATAGCAGTACGAAGTTACATAAAAGTAAGTGCAATGAGTTCTTCAATATTACAAAGAATTATTTGATATATATTATTTAACAATGACGCAAACTTATTATTATTTCAGGTTCTGCAGACTTTACTACTGATCCCAAAAATTTATTCGACTGACGTCTTCTATGATAAATTTGAGAGCACTGCTCGAGAAAATATTGAATTTGAAATCGATGAAATGCTGCAGTAGACAAAGGTGTAAAATTATAACTGAAAAATATCTAAAATGTGAAAATTCAATAATAACATAAAAAATAATGAAACATTATTATTATTAGAGAACATGATGGAAATTTATCCATAAGGTGAGACATTTTAGGATTATTTAGTTGATAATTTTGCCTTCATATCAAGTATACATAAAGTATTTTTACTAGTCACAAAGCAGAAAACTTTTTATAACTTTTCCAATAATCAGTGGTTAAGTACAACAGATAATTTTAATTGTTGTATCAGCTGTTAATCTAGTGCATTTGATGCAAGAAAGGGTAATAATTTATTCATTGGCATTTCACTTATATGTATTTCTTATAATCGTATTTTTTCTTTATTCAATTACTTCGTGAAAAATTAAGTTATATTTATTTTAAATTTAGCTCCTAAATTTCAATTACTAAGTTTGAAAAAATAAATAAATCTTGGATAAAGCACATGATTTCATTCTTTATCTCTATTTTAATTAACTATTGTGTATTATTGGTTTTTTTTAAATATTTATGAATTACTTATGTAAGTGAAGAAGCTAAAAGTAGAGTGGTCTTTTTTTACTACCATGTAATGCAGTTTCAATGACCATATATTTTATTATCTGTAGTAATGTAAAAAATAGTTTTATATAACAAATCTCCATATGCAAGTGATCATTTTCTACTTACCAAATGTATTATTGAAAATTGTGTGCACAAATTAAAAATAATTCATTATAGAGGTTTAATTTTTAAATATTTTGTTTTGTTACTAGAATAGTTTTGCAAATAACAGATAAAGATCTCAACCTAAACCAAATGGTTTGAATCTCTCGAATAGCTACTTTCATAAATTACGATGGTTCCGTGTCCTAATAAAAAATTCTTCCTAAAAACGAGGCATAGAGATGGCAATCAGCCTACTATTGGTCTTTTCCTAATCCCATTCTCATTTTTACCCACTCCGAAAAAGAGGTTTAGTAACTGAATGAAAACTAATTTTTATCAAACTTTTATTGAGATTCTCCATTGCGAGCAGACATGATCTAAAAAAATGATAAATTAGTGAACGATGAAATTAATGGCTTGAGATGATTTTTATCTTTAGATACATTGTCTTTACTTTTAAGAAATTTTTATTCAGCTGTCCTGCGCCTTGATGTTGTCTGCTATAACTGTATCTAAATCACTATGTGTATTTTTGACCTTTTATATTATTAAGTACCTCTTCTATAGACCAAATGTTTGTAGTTAGGCATAAATTTGAAAATCTAAATCAATTTTTCGTTAATTTGAAATTTTCAACTGATATTAATTTTATTTGTAATCATTGATTCCAAACTATCCTTCAAACAATAAATTTTTGGCAAAAAGAATAATCACTAAATTTAACCACAAAATTACTGAAGTATAATAAGCTGTAAACCAGTGTTTTCTAAACTTTATGTTACGAATTCCCCATCGTTTATTTCATATAATAATTAAGATACGTTTTCAAGGATAAAGAAATATTTTAAGCTGTTCGCGCCTCCCAGTTTGTAAATTGCTGCTGTAAACAAAACTTGATTAAAAAAATAAAAATCTATTATAGGAATGAAATTCTGTAGTTAACAAAAATCTTCCACAAACTGTCATAATTTGGATACTATGTGAAACTGATCTTTTTTATTTTTATGTGTTTCATTTTATAAGCCTTTTCCACACTGTCCTTACTAAGTGATGAAATATTAATCATTAATACATAATTAACAAAAGAATATTACTTTCCAAACCTTGTAAAGATTTCTTTGCTGTGACTACCATTTTTGTAACATTCAGGTTTCAAAATATTTACTATTTTCAAATAGTTGAGACTGTATAAAATAATGATAATTAAGTAAAATATAAACATAAAACAAATAAATAATCAATTATACATTATTGACAGTGTCAATTTCTATTCAGTATTACCAGTATAGCTGTTTTCAGGTCATCAATAAAAATGTTGTGTTAATTTGTCTCGTAATAAATTGACGGCCATGTTTGTTGACGATGTGTTTATTTTTCAACCCTACATCACTCTATCACTGAACGGTTAGGTCCTAGCCTCGATCAAATATCCACTTATAAAAAAAACACCAACTTATTTTTTTACCCCAATGGGTTGTGGTTGCATAAATATATTCTGCTAAAGTCATGTTCTGTAGTCAGACAGAAGTCACCTGTATTTTTTCCATATTGTTTCATCAATTTCAAAGTTCTTCCCAATAAATGTTTTTAAATACACTAATAAACAATATGGCAAAAAGACCCAACTTTTTGTACATTACAAATGATTAATATCCAGCAAGAAACAGGACTCTAAACCATTTTATGGAGATTATTCTGAAGTAAATTGTTTTACAGGATATCCTTTTATGTAGTGTTAAAATATATTTAATAAAATTTAATAAGTTGGAGGTTTATTGCCATTCCACGTTAACCCTTTTACAACCGCGGAGCAAAAATGATCTTACAGTACACTGCGAGATGATTTTGGTAAGGTTAATAAAATATCTTTTACATTATTCACTCTTGATAATAAGGTAATTCCGATTTTCTTAACAGAAAAATTGAATCTGTTTAATAAGTTTACTGTGATGCAATTGGAGAAATAGCTAGGCATCTGATTAGTGTACAACATATCCCATATGGAATAGTGGTCAAATAAGGCCCCTGCTTAGTTGTTTTTAATACCCAAATAAAAACATTATAACAAGAACAATTTGACAGCTGATTCATAAAGGTGTTTCCAAAGGCATATGTCTAAGATGTTTACAAAAAACCAGTAATCCCGACAAGGTGTAGTGATTAACTACTAGTACTTTTATAAGCCCATCTTTTTTTCATTCCTTCTCCAGATTAGATGGCTGATTTACAAAATCTACAGATCCCTTTACTGATCTAGTCATGTAAACTAAACAAATAATAAATAAACTCACGAATTTAAAATCATTAATGTATGCGAGTTTGTCTTCCTTTTAAATACTGCCAATACATATCGTCAGTATACTGACAGATGGCGATAAGTCGAAAAACCTTGCATTGAAAAATCTTTATTTATGCACTTACCAATACTTATCAATGTAAAGATTTCATAAAATTCAATAATGAATTCGATTCACACGTTGAGTTTCATAGTTTTTTAGATGCCAAAAATAGCTCTTATTGGAATCATCTATTATTATGTACGAAGGTAGAAAAACACAAAATAAGGCTAAACCTGTTCTTTCAAAATATAGTGTTACATATAGATAGCTATCTGCATTCATAACACAAAACTACTTTTTAATTATCGCCTTCTGCCAGTACGCCGACGATATATTTTGCATTGGATGAATTTTGTAAAGTTGCGAAATTCAAAATATTTTCAGTATAATTATCATAGTAATAAATAAAATATAATTATTATGGAATGCAGAGGGAATTATACAAAAAAAAACATTATAATACTTAATAAATATTCTTTATTTTACACGATACAGGTGGATTTTCAAGCATTACATCGATTTCATGATAAATTTTATCACAAATTTCATTCATTATCAATCATTCAGTATTTCTTAAAGTCCGCAATATAATAAATTATATACCTACAAAGAAAATGATTAAACTTCGTTAAGTTCATATGATATACTCTAAATCTTATAAAAAAATATATGTTAGTTTTTGCTAACATAGAAATGCAAATATTTTAAATAAAACAATAGTTTTATAGTAAGTCATCAGTTGCCTAATAATTTGAGATGTGAAAACAATAACAAATTGATAAAAAATTAAATAATTATAGGTCAAATGCGGTACAAGTAATGAATTAAAGAGAAAAAAATCCAATGGTACTAATACTACAATATACGCTGACAATTATTTACAATATAGTCATATCAATAAATTGACTTAAATCAGAACAATTCAGCATGTAAATCGATGATTTGTAACAAGCTATTCGAGAAGAGAATTAACGTAATCAAACTGAATTCACGCAGCGACTAAATTATTACCGACTGCTTATGAATGCTGAAACATTGTTGCTAGCCAGATGCGTAATGTCACCAAAGGCTGGTATGGGTCACGACATCCACCATAAAACAACAGATAATTTTTTGAAATAACAGTCAAATATTGTTTTGACATACGTAATCATTTATTAAATATATTCAAAACATCACAATAAATACTTTTATACAGTATGTTAATTTTAATTATGATTGCGATAAATATATAATAAAATGTATTAAAAAAATAATAAGAATGATAGAATTGGAAAAATGAAATATTTAGGAACTTCGATTAATTGTCAATATGGCTCGATAATAAATTGTATAAAATTGCCTCAATAGTTTTTACTAAATCAGATGCATTTTCCAACATAATTTCATCGTAATTTTTATAATAGAATATTTCTATTATCAAAGATATATTGACTTGGGACGATTTGAAAATTTTAGCAAAATCAGAACCAATAATGGAAAAAAAATAATACTACAATCTCGATGGGTGACATTTAAATATAATGGAATTTTTATTATTAGTATCGGGTGCTTCGCAGCGTGTATTTAGAAATTATACCGGTGGAAGATTATTGAAATTGCTCTATAAGAAATAACATGTTAACCATCAATAAAGCACGCTTCTGCAATTAATGCAGCTGTACAGAGGTAATATGATTCACTAGCAGAATATACTACATGGACAAAAACCGTGACATGGGAAAGATTTAAAAGAGACTTGTGATTGAATGGAATTTAATTTCCCGAGAAGAGTCTGCTTCAGTGTCTAACCATGATGCACCAAATAAAATATATCCATACACTACTAGATATCACTTGAACAATATTTGATGCTGTTCTCTATTCTAAATTCATCGGTATGATGAGCGATAGCGAGCTAATTTATTTACACAGAAGGTGGAAGCCCTGTTTCATTTTCCACAATAATTATAGCAATCTTAAATCGTATTCTATACCAGTCTGAATACGTGTAAGAATTGTGACCGATTAGATATATATCAATTTAGAAATATGATACTGATGATGATTTATCCTTAAATTTAAAGAAATGAAAATATAATAAAAATTTATTTTGAGAATTATCAAGACATTTTAATGATTACAAGTCGACTCCTATTGAAATGCGACTCGAAATTTCTGGATAATTGAACCTAGATTAAATACTTACACAATCAAGAAAACATTTTGCAAATAATTTTATTTGAAATGTAAGAGTTTAATAATATAAGTTATTAAAAATGATCAAAAAGTCATATTTGGAAGATATACTATTCTATTATAAAAAGTAATTGAATGCAAGTTTAATTAATGACATTTCATCATACAAACTGGACCAAATTTACTAAAAAATATACAGCATAACCTATACAAGTCACCCTATAAGGCACTCAACAATGAATGGAGTATCTTTTTAATGGCATTTACTTATAAAAAATAATATCCGAATTTTACTAGACCAAAAAATTTAGTAAGTTAAAAAAAATTGTAATCTTTAATTCTATTAAGTTCTAAAGAACAAATTATGCAATTTGATGGAGACAATTCTAAGGTACCTCTAAAAAATTTGAACTACCTTGCAGTTTAAGTTTGATTATCAAACATTTCGCAAGTCAAGCATTGCACCTGATGGAATTCTCTAATATAAATATAAAAAACTAAACACACACACACGCTATCGATCAACAATCATGCTGTTATCTTTCAGTAAAGACCTTTTGTACACAAATATGAGGCATTGAAACAGATCACTATACCATAACATCGCAGTTAAAAAGATTGTAATTAGGAAGCTCGGTAGAACCCGAAACTCTTCGGGTCGAGGTTGACGCGACGGGAGACCTGTGACCTGTGATACAGACAGATGGAATACCTGCAACAGGAACCACAAAATATTATCAGCATTTGAAATTCAGTTCCGCAGTCACGTCCATCACACGACGGTTCTGAAGCCACAATGCAAGGAAAATAAATGTATTTTTCACTACACGTCAATTCAGCGCTGTCCGGCACGGTTGGTCATCTTTTTGCTTCTTTATTGTCGATAAGCAACACTTTTGGCACACAAAATCAACATTTTTTTTTTAATATTCTAGAGAATTCTGGGCAAATTAAATATCAGCAAACGATTAATGTCTCTTCATGTAAGTGTGACAGCAGTCAACATCATTGGTCAAAAAAAAAACACATTGTAAAAAAGACAACATTTAAGTATCAATTGTAATACTCTCCTGAAATAAAATTCAAATATTAAGAAATAGGCTACACATTGTACTAGAAAGGAACATGAATTATTTAATTGCAGTGGTTTCAATCATGTAAATGGTGTAATCATAATTCTCGAGTGCTATACTTTGTAGTATCTATCAGTAATCGAAGATTAGAATCCAATGATGGTCAATTATATTATACATAGAATTTTATTATTTCCTATGCAGCTTGTGTCCAATAATTTTAAATTATCCAATTGTGTATTCAAAAAACTTATAAATATATAACTAACTGTCATACGCTGTCAGCCATATTAACTAATTGAGAGTTGACAGAATCGCCAAGCATTCAGTTCACATGTCCAGAAATTCTTAAAAAAAAAAAATTCACTAACTACTAACCAAGACTAATTGATAAAAAAAAGTAAACAAAAAAAATATATAGCAGGATGAAAATAGCATATTATAAGAATAGTATTGAATAGCTAACTGCCCCAGGTTGAAGGTCCTGCGTTGCTTTGTTTCCATGACAAAATTAGTTTCTTAGTCATGGTAAAATTGAGATTATGGACATTCAGTGACATACTTAATATGAATTTAGAATTCACACATACGTCTGCGATATTTTCAACTCTTTCTAAATTACCCAATCTAAAAAGTAATGCATACAGCAAATTACTTATTAGTCTTTATCCTCACTGAAAGGGTGATTGAGCAACTTTCGCATCTAGTTTCACCATCGAACAGTTGAAATTATCCGAAGGACACTGTTCAGATAAAATATTATAGAATACTTTTCAAATACCTAGGTAACACTCAATTTAATAGTGAACAATAAATTATTGTTCAACATATCCCAAGTTAATGTTCATCTAGCAGAAACAGCACAGAGGTTCTCTACATTATAAACCATTAAATGGAACAATAACATGTCATGAGATCCACAATTACATAAAGAACTGAAAAGGTCCATATGGTTCCAACAGCATAATAAAAGCATCATTCACCACATTGGAGGTGTGACAGTAAGAAAACTCACCGTTTCAGGGATTGTCTTCTGTGGAGAGCAGGTCCTGGTAACGGGCAACAGTGAGCTTGCGAACGCAGCTGCGGTAAGTCTCGCCCACAACAGCAGTGTAGATACTACGCTTCTGACCGAGGCCGACACCGGCATGATTAGGCCGCGCCTCCACTGGCAGCACCCGTCCAGATCCATCCCGCCCTAAGCCTTGCCCCGCACTCCAACCCATCTTTTTTAGTAGCTTTTTGCCAACATTATCTTCACCAATTTCACGAGGGGGTAGGGATGCATCACTGGCACTGCCAGCACCACTCGCTCGACCTTGACCTGACTTCCGCTTTTGAACTACCGGTGGTTCTTCTTCACCGTACTTCATTCTTCGTTCAGCAGCTCGATCTCGATATGAATCGGAAGTCTCGCCTCTCTCTCCCGCCCGCTTTTTCCACTCTTCCAAATTTTTGCGATGAAGATCAGACATTTCTACATGCTTATCCAGGACCTCTGCCGAAGGGAACTGTCTTTTGCACAGCAGACAGGCGAGTTTTAGTCGGTCCACAATAGTTTCATCCTCGTCTCCCGAGCTGTCGCTGCCGGCGCCATATGACGGCACAAGTGCAAGCGGTGGCGCCACAGGGATTATAGGGGCCGGGGCAGAGGGACGAGCTTCCAAAACGGTAAAACCAATATCAGCCGATCCAGAAGGTACACCTGCAGCTGCGGCAGCTTCTGCTGTTGCTCCTGCTCTAGCAGCTTCTTTTTTATGATTAAGAGTTCGGGCCCAACGCTCCATATCTTTGGCGATTTTCTTGGCAACCTTCACCTTGTCTTGCTTTTCTACAGGTTTCTTCGGTTCTTCAGGTCGTTCAATAGTGGGGGTAGGAGCGGGAGCCACTGGAGCAGCAACTGATGCAGCTGGCGTAGACTCTGCCGTCGCAGCAAGGAAATATGTCATCCTCGAAGCGTCCCAATATAGATACTGTCCAGATTGACTGTTATAGTAATACTGCGTGTTTGCATCATAATAAAGGCCTGTTGAAGGGTCATAGTAGAACCCTGAAGATGGATCATAGATATAGGTGGACGTGTCGGGAACACGATAAATCCGATTATCCAAGCCAGTGGGCATCTCTTGCGGTGTTGGAGTCTGAATGACAGCAGAGCTGCTTGCAGCCACGGACACCGGGGCTGCCCTTGCCTGGACTTGACTGATTGCTGAGTGAGCTACAGCGGCAGCCTCGTTTACCTTGTCTGCTTCTGAAGGACATGCCACAAGTTGTCGCGTATAGTAATTTGTATAGTAGGTCAAATATTGTGCGCGCTTCTGGGGGGTAGTCGCATATAGTTGAGCACTGTAAGCGGCCAGAGCTGGGATATCTTCGGCAGTATATGTATTAGGGACGGGAGCACCAGGCGGCGGCGCCTCGGAACGTTGCGCACCACAAAACTGCCTGAAGCAAGTGGTTCGCCTCTTGAAGTTCAATGCTCCACAGTGACAGTACCATTCACCGGCAATGTGACGGTCGCCTCTACCCGGGCTCCTCGATCGCTCTCTGGATGACCTGTCATCTCGACGTCGACGTCCGGATCGGTCTCTGGCCGGACGGTCGCCCGGCGAACCGCGATGTCTTTCCCTGTCAGAATGATCGCGGTCTTCGTCATCGTACTCTGAAGACCTGCGGTGGCGACGTTCCCGATCTTTGGACCTAGACCGCGACCTGTCTCTATCCCTGTCGTTTCTGGGCCGTCTGTCGTCCCTATCGCGATCCTCCGACCTGCATTCTTCTCGGTCGTCGTCGCGCCTTCTGCGCCTATCATCGATGTCGAAGCCGTCACGCTCCTCCGTTCTTTGGGATTTCCGCGCATGGCCCTCCCAGGACGGAGAGCGCCTACCGTTAGCTGGGTGGTCTTCATCGTCCGACCTCCGGCGGTCGTCGAACCCACGCCGCCTGTACGCCATCTTCGGAAAAGTTGTTTTCAATATTCTAAGATTTCCTCGAGACAGTCGTTTACTGTTAGATGAAGCCTGTAAAAATGCAAAACAATGAAAACAACCAGTCAACTAAACGGAACATTACGCCCAGACCTTGTCGTCGACAGACTGCGTTCTGAGTGAGAAAAGCAGCATTTTAGGACTCCCTATGTCTTCGAAAACCTGGTTATGAATTACCTAATCCGATTTTGATTCTTTGGTCCTCTTCCGACAATATTTTTAGTAACATAAAGATAAGGTTTTCTATTCTTCAACGCACTTATCTTGCCGTGCTCACCATAAATCATAGATAATACGGGCTATTACCATAGACAGTATACTAAAATAATTCAAAAAATTAAACACTCTTTAGTACAGGTATGTACTAATTTTACATTTATTTGTAATCAGGATTGGTTTTGATCATCACGAATATTTTTAACTGCGATTGCTTTTTTTTGAAAAGCGTTTTGTCGAGAAAATGGTATTTATTGAAAAAATAATAAAACAAAAGGAACAAATTAATTGATCAGAGTTTAAATCATTTTTTGGTCTGAATTTAAATTAACTTGGACAAAATAAAAATATGAGCCGTCAGAATAAAAATATTATACTTACGGTCAGGTTTGTATAACCATTTTGGTTAGGTTAGATAAGGTATAGACTAGTACACTTTAAAAGCTTTTTTAAAATTTCATTTAAATTATGACTTTTTTATATAAATTCTGTCCATTAGTTATTTATTCTGCCTTTTGTGCACTGACCGATAAAATGACTATCGAATATAAATTCTGACCAATGTAATATAAATTCAGACCAATGTAATAAAAATTATCAACAAAACTGTATTAACTAAATAAATCCAGGATTTGGGATTGAAAAATTTTTGCTCCATTATTTTGAAATTCTAGGAATTTCCGGCGACAAAATGTGCCACCTTTTTTTAGCTCTCATGGGGATCCCAAAAAAAAAATACTCGCAGGTTGATTTTGAAAAGCCAGGAATCCCGGGATTATAGACTTTAATATATAGTGCTAAAATCTTAGTGCAGCGCATGTGCGCTTGCGTACGCTGCACGTGCGCCTGTGTGCCAGAGATAACTACTGTGTGCGCCACACTATTTGCACACCTTATCTTATTTTTGTAGTGATTCGAAATAGTACGGCTAAATGTAGTTTTGTACGGCTGCTTAACATAGAACGTGCCATAAGAAGATTGGATGTATTTGGATTTTTTTGTGGCCCGAAAACATCTTAATTCGTTTTTATGCGGCCCGCTAGAAGAAAAAGGTTGTATATAATATGACTGACTGGTATACACATACTGCCAACATTTGCGGCTTTTCATTTTTTAGTATTTTGTAGTAGCTACTGGAAACATTTATTCCAATGTCAGTGTCACTTGTCAGTATGTGAAATTATTGACAAACACAACAAGCACTCTATCATTAGCAGTGACATATTATCCTGTAAGAGAATTACAGGTGCGCTTGGGGCCTCCAAATCTTAGGGACCTCAGAATAACGCGCATGATAAATAATTCAGTTTTTGGTATAATTGAAGGTAAATATACTTTAGTTTACAATATGCAACTCTTTTCTATCTGACATTTAACTAAATGCCGATAATAACAATGCAGCCCTGTAGCAAATTTAATTACGAATAGGAAAATGTGATATATTATACCCGGGAATCAGAAAAACTGATAATTTACGTAAAATACGAATCTAATATCAATGTGAAAAAGTCAACATAGCATGCCAAACGAAACTTCTCAGAACAAACCATAGAGCATATTTGAAATATGGCAAAGAATTTTCGCAACAACATTCGTAATTCGTACGAATTATCAGTTTCCTCGATTCCAAAAATGGAATTTTTTGATATATTCGTATCCGCAATCAAGCTTCCCAGAGAATTGCATTCTTTTTGAAGATTTGAATTAATACTCGAGGAGAAAAAAAGTAGCATGTTTTGAACTGTAAAGCATAATATATAACATTTTTTGGTAAAACTATAGTATAGCGTGTCATGGATTATTTCGGCGAAAAATCTCACAAAACTAAGCTAAAAACAACACCTCGATTTATAATTATTTTTCGAGGGCTTGATAATTGCGTTAAATCACACATTAATACGAAGAACACTGATAAATTATGCGAAATACGAAATATTTTTCAGTACTTCGGGCTCTATTATCCATAATGGCGCGCGGCCACACAGGCGGCAGGATTACATATTCTAATGCTGGTAATCAATACGATTAAACACTTTATATTAAGTATTGCAATACCATTATTATTGAAAACGGAATCCCGGTGATGATGAAGTTTCTACTTTACCGAAATACCGGCTTAAAAATGGAAAACCACCGGTAATTTGGTATTGAAAAATTTTGACAGTATAAAAAGCATAGTCCGGTTATCCTTTACTTTAGAGTAGAAAACTCACTGACAGATAATCCATCATGGCCGCCACGTCAATGTTACCAATAGAAAAACATAAACAAAATATGTATTATTAGGAAAACATACGTCACATAAACCAAATATTTATTATTATTGTTATTATAATTTCATTTTTTGTTCTACATACCTAAGAAGCGTAATTGTCTTTAAGAACCGTCAGAAATACTACAAAACTAAGCGGAGTGCGAAACGAATTCCTTATACTGTCGCTAATCAACTCACTCACGTCTACGATAACTTTCCGGGATTGATGTCTATCTTCCATCACAATAAATTGAAAACTAACAATATTTATGTTGACATAAAGAATGAAATTATAATAACAATAATAATGAATGTTTTGTTTATGTGATGTATGTTTTTCTATTGGTAGCATTGACGCGGCGGCCATGATGGATTATCTGTCAGTGAGTTTTCTACTCTAAAGTAAAGGATAACCCATAGTCCATCACATTTTTTCATAAAATTATTCTCAACTATTTAAAATATTTTAAATCTTAAGAGTTTTTTTCAATATGGACAGGTTCCAGGATTGATCAGCCTTTCAATGATGTATTATTGTTTTAAGAAACCGTGGGTTATATTTATGAAAGACACCAGTTTAGATCATGATATATTTTTTAATGACGATATTTTTTATGAAATATCAAACTACTGATTTTGATTTATTTGCAAAACCCATTTGGTTGTATTATTTTTCTTTTATTTTATACTACCAGATATTGATATTTGACATACGGGTATTTAAAATGAAATACCGAAATCCTGGTATTGATACATTCGTCCGGTATTGCAATCGCTATCTAATATATCAACTTCACAAATGTGTTAAATATATATTTTTTTTTTACAGATAAACATACACTAATATCACAAAAATGTATTCCTGGAGTTTGTGATTTCCCGATTTTGTGTTTTGGCAATTTAAACCATTAATTCATCATTTGAAGCAGAACTCTAAATAACAGTGCTAACTTAACGCACATGTACCTATGCTTTAAGTGCACATGTTCAACGATGTGAATCATTGCTATTGATGTACCATACTACACTTTGACCTGGAGTGTAAGGGTCATTGTAGATATTTTGAATGTTAAAATATGGCTCGAAGAAAAACATTGTCGATCAAAGAAAAACAGGATATTTTGAAGAGAGTAGATGAACACGTTGGGTCACGCATTTCATTAGCACAGTACTTGGGTATTCCAATTACTACATTGGCGACTATAATTAAAAAACGTGAATCTATTGAAAAAAGTGCATTGCAATGTGGTCCTATGGCAAGAAACCGCAAGTACATAAAATCTTCAAAATATGAAGAGATGGAAGAGATACTGAAAGCATGGTTTTCCAGCGCTGTTTCAAGTAATCTCCCCATCAGTGGGGTACTCATTCGCGAGAAAGCGTTATTAATTGCCAATGAACTCAAAATTGAAGGGTTTACTGCATCAAATGGTTGGATAGATCGTTTTAAGAAAAGGCATAATGTAGTGTACAGATCCATTTATGGGAAATCACGAAAATATGATATTGAAACAATGGAGGACTATGGCATGGATCTAGAGTCGAAAGTGATGCCTTCGGATGTAGTGGAAATAAGCATATTGGAACACCAAGAAAATTCAGATGAAGAAGTCTCAAAAGAAGAAGAGGTGAACTTGGATCCAATACCGACCACAGAAGATGCCATGAGGTACATCGATGGACTTAGAACGTATTTCATGAGCGACAACAGTGGTGAACATTACGAAAGTTTTAGGGCTATACTTACAATCGAAAAAAATATTCACAAAATTGTCAAAAATACAAATCACACTAATTTGCTTGATCATTTAAATAAAAAATAACACAAACACTACTTTATTTTTTATTTTTGCCAATTCTTAATGTCCCTTTGCATTACTAAAAGTGGAAATTTTTCTACACATGGTGATGATTACTGGTAGCGGCTACAAACACCTCGGTCAGCCACCGGCATGGGCCACTAGCTGAGCTTATTTGTTGGGAAATTGAGAATGGTGGTGGTGTGACAATGGATTCTTGAAAATCTAAAATAAAAATTTCCATTTTGAAATTGTTTAAAATACCGAGATAACAATCACTCAATAAGTTCGTAGGATGACATATAGATCGTGTCACTATTGACAAATCCATATGATTCCAGCCAAGTACCTAACCTCAAATAATACATGTCAAAATTTCATAACAATCTAAAGTTTAGTTCACAAGTTACAGTGGTTTTAGTGACGCTACGTTCGTGATTTTAAAAACAATGAAAAAATCTGAATTTCGTGTGTTGTAAAGCATTGCTTTTTTATGGGAAAAAATACCATTTGCAAATACCGTACAAGCAAAACAGTGGTTTGACAAGTGTTATTCGGAGTCTGCTCCATTGAGATAAATGATAGAGGAGTGGTTTCCTGATTTCTGAATGCTCATTTCATGATTTCTGAACTGAATGCTCTGATCGCAAGAATTCGGTAGTTATTCCAGAAAACAAAAATAGTCCACAAAATATTTTTGGCCAATCGTAAATTTAAATTGCGTGAGATAGCTGACACCTTATAAATATCAGAAGGCAGTGTATTCACCATTTTAAATCAACATTTGTTCACAAGAAAGCTCTGTTCGAAGTCAGTACCGCGTTTTCTCACAGTTGATCAAAATAACAACACGTCGACGATTCAAGGCTCTGCTTGGAGCTGTTTCAGCGCAATAAAGATATTTTTTTCATGCAAACATGGATCCATCTCTACACTCCAGAGTCAAATCGGCAATCACCTGAGTGGACAACAACTGATGAAATGTGTCCAAAACAACCAAAAACGCAAATGTCATTGTACATTCATGTCTAATTAAATGTTACTATGAAATGGTTAATCCTTAAATGTCAAAAAAAGGAATGATAATCAATCTTTTACTTATCGTTAGTGCTGACAATAATTATTTAAAAAATAGTACATTTTAGTTGAGAAAAAATATTTATAGAAAAAATATAAGAGGCCACTCTTAAGCACGCAAACTGTTAATTTTTTACAGATAACTGTTTGTGGAATAGAAACATAAAGACTGCTCAACTCAATTGGGATGTTACGTATTAAACTCGATTTTATCAATTACACCAGTATTTGTAAGTAACTTACCAATTTGGCTTAATTTTAAATGTCGATGTAGACCAGTGATACTCAACTTGTCGCCCATTCAGATTTTATGTGAGGCTCAAAACAATCATAGTCATCAGATGCTTTTTCTATCATCTGGTATTGTTTACACAACATTACGTAGATAAATGAGTATTTTGGATACATTTGTATTTTTGTGTTCTTAAATTTATTTTATACTACAACATTAAGAAAAGTATATGGTATATTTACGTATTACTATTAATATGCTGTGGCCAACATAATGTAGCAAAAACCTGCATGCTACCCAGACAAAAAAAAAAGATTTAGTATCGCTGCTGTAGCTTTGCATTTGCTTTGTTTTTTGTTATTTTGAAATCCTAAAACGTTGAAATTTTACAAAATCACATATTTGTTTAATATTCATTTAGACACCCAAAAGATTTAATCAATGTAATTAGAGAACTGTATTAATTTATTTTCAATAATTAATAAGCAATTAAAGTCAAAGCTCGAAAACCCTAGAATATAATAAATAGAAATATTTTTTTAAGTTAGACATCTATGTTTTTTTGTTTGAAGATTGATGTTAAAATGTTCTCATGGTTGTAGTTTTAAGATAAATCAACAGATGGTATGTGTTTTTAATAGTTAATGTTTTTAGGAAAAAAAATACAATAGAATTTAATCAGATACAAGTCAAAATTGAACTCTTTTTTACAACGGCTTGAAAATTAACAATTTCTTTCAAGACAGAATTTGACTATCTATCCTTTTTTTCATCAAATATAAAATAATTGAAGTTCCTATTTAATTTCTTTTAGTCAAAGGTTTGGGTTCATCCACCATGATAAGTCTTATATCGACGGTTGCGTTTCTCCAGCGTTTCCAAATGGCGAAATGATTCTTCCAGAGTGTATATGTGAAAGCTATGTATCCACAAATTACCACAGCCAACATAAGGTCCAGGGCTGTCTCAGTAAAGTCTCGTGATACTCCAAGTTGATTTTTTTGCCTTGTCATATATCGGGATCCGAGAAAACAACACGCAACAAGGCCCATGGTGATGATTGATACCAGACAGAAAAATATGCAGTCAGTCTATAAATGAAAACATAAAATTAATACTATTATATAAATTCAAATCCCTCCCGTCACCAAAGAAATGATTGACGGTTGTTTTAAACGTAAGGGAATCTTGAAATTTTTCATGAAATATCAGCAAACAATCTTCTCATTTATAGTATTATGTATGGAGTTGGCGAAGCTTGCTTGTGGGAGGAAATAAATGTCCACTCCTGTATGCAAAGGAAATCGTCGAGAGTAAGTAAACAGTGATTTTTTTAAAGATTACTGGTCATGTCACTGAATCAACCTCACCTTTGAAACTATGGAAAGTATAATATTTCAGTGTCAGGTATGAGGTAGAGTGCATACTGTCCTTCAATGCTATTTAATTCAAAACCTTATAAAAGGCTGATAATTCTTTTCTTGTATCATCGGATTCATCAAGTTTATTAAAAATGGCCTGGTGCCGTCATCCAATTAGCTCTTAAGCAGGCGCGCGCGGGCGGCCAAAGTAAACGAGAAAAGATTTTTCTAGATATATGGCAATTACTCAGTGCAAATTTGGAAAAGTTTACGTTGATTACGTATTTTTGGCTTACATCTTATTTTTTTTTTTCGAATAAGGGTCGGATATAATATGTAACTTGCTCCCGTTAAGTTTGCCCGATAAAACGATGCACACAGTCAGTGGTGGATTAAGCAAAAGAGAGGTCCCAGGCGCAGTAAAATTTGGAAGCCCTGTTTTTTGGGTAACATAAGGACGTCAAAAAAATTGATGTAAAATGTATAAAAATCTGAACAAAATATATATGGGTAATATAATTATAAATCATTTTTGAGGCCCCTAAGATTCAGAAGCCCCAAGCTCGCGCCTCATGCGCTTATAGGATAATCCGCCACTGCACACAGTACATTGCAATGATTTCGGTCGTCTTTACCTAGAACTGCCATTATACGTTAGTATCACTTTTTTTTAAATATACTGGGTAGTCAGAGCAGGAATAACTCATTGATCATTACTAATTAATTAGCCATTATAATGCCTGCCATTCGGTCTGCCATCTCCGCATGCTCCGGTTAGCAGTGGAGTTCAAAGTTGTGCTATCTAAATATGGATTAATTATTTTTGTTGTGGATTCATTGGATATAAAATTCGATTGTGCATTTCGAATTTTATACGGTTCCATTTTTCACACTCCTCTTTTCTATTATAATGCACTTCTTTTTTAACTTTTTTGAAAATATGCGTTTTGCGCCCTTGCTATAAAATAATAATAAATAGTGATAGAAACCAAATTCTAGGTATAATTACGATTTTTAGATTTATCAATGGGTCGACCATTTTGCACACAGGCGGCCACTGCCCCTAGGCGCGGTTCTGCTTCTAGGATGTAAGCAACATTTTACGGTGCCCAAGGACACCTCGCCCTAGATTTAAAAAGAGTGCCTTGTACCGACTTTGGCTGGTTTATTTCTCTAGATGCAGCCGAAGGATCAACATTCGTCTTAACAAATATTCGTAGTTGAAGAGCCGAATTATATTTTGTATGTGTAACATATTTGTGTATAAAAAAATCAGGGACCGGATTGAAATCTTTGAAAGGCCGGACCTGGCTCGCGGGCCATAGTTTGGTGACCGCTGGTTTATTGAATGCAGACACTTGAGAGCTACATAAACGTCGTTATGTGCTGAAAGTTGTATGATACAAAAAACATTAAATATAAATAATAAACTGCCTTACATTAGTTATTATTTTTGTTCTAAATACAGTTCAAAAAACGTTTTCTATTGATTGTTTTGCTGTTGCATTGATATAATGATATTCAGTGACGGATTATCCCATAAGAAAATGAAAAGCGCGTTTGAGGCCTCCGAATCTCAGTGCCCTCAAAAATAGCTTTTATAATATAACCCATATACTTTTTGTTCAGATTTTTATATATTTTGACTATTTTACTTGGAATTTCCTGAAATTTTTATGTTATCTGAAAAACAGGGCCTCAAAATTGTATTGCGCTTGGGGCCTCCCATATGCTTAATCTGCCACTGAAGATATTCACAAAGCATGTGTTACCCTCTACCGTATACCCTCTGTTAATCTTTAGAGGAGTATGGACGTACATATACTTGGCGACATTTTTATATAAAGTAGTACAGAGGTACTTTTAACTCAACACAGTAGTGTCTGACTGTGAGCGTATACATATATGCTTTAAGTATTTATTATATATATTTATTGGAAGAAAGTCACACAATTATCATGCTAAAAAAAGCCAGTAAAGTAAGGTCTATTCACTCCTCTAATGGTTAAATTAACGTCTACAGCACTGGTTAGAATAGTCATATCATATCACGATAGGGTCATCTTGGCACAAGATGCATTTCGTCCAACTTTCACAATTCAATGACGACAACGACGTCAGTGCAGTCGGAGCACCGAGTAATTCCATTTACACTTTGGTGTGATTGAAAATGGAGCGACGCGCTGGGAATTGACCGTTTGAATGCCGTCGGTCCCCAGCTCTCATTTCAATAATTGCCAAGAGTATGGCAATTGAGCTGGCATTTAATTAGAAATCCTTTCCAACGGAGACGATCCTCGGGCGAACTTTGTTAATGAGAATTTAGGAAATATTCGTATACTTATAGATTGCAGATAAATTTGTAGTTTGACTAGCAGTGCCGAAAATGTTTTTAAATTTTGTTAAAAAAGTATATGGTGATATTTTAAATCTATATATTAATAGTCGATAATGTCTATCTGTCTGTCTGTCGGTCCCCGATTTAACTTAAACATTTCAATTATTCTAAAAATTATATTATATACAATTTAAATACTGCAGGGCAGGGCTGTCGATATATGCCCCGAGATATATTTCTTTTCCTTTTAGAATTTCTGACTTATTCAATAAATACGTTTGTAATTTATTTTTCACGCTAGTAAATTTTCTGACTACTTAAAAATGCAACAAAAATCCCCCCGTCGAGGTCAGCGGGCTTACAGTTAGTAATATTTGAATGAGTATATTTTAAATTTAAGTCGCATGAATTTTGCACATAACCACATGTTTTTTCACACTTAGAAACCTGGGTTTCGCCTTTCAGCATCTTCAGGCGTGTGAAAACTTCATCCAAACATGTGGGGATGTACACCTCCAGTCGAAATCTTAAATTATATAATAGATTTTATTTACTGTGTTACCTGAAAATTGAGTCTAAAATGACCCAGCCAAATAGTAAGCGCACGCTGGAATGAATACCTCTGAATGATCTTTACAGGGTAGGGGTCTTCGCACAATTCACACGTGGTTCTGCCGGAAGCCGAGAGCCACCGCTGGAGGCATGTGTAATGGACACTTCCCAAAGTTCCTTTACACTGACATGGCGATATCAAACTGTAAAGTTAAGCCCGGTCCTAAAGTCATCATCTCAGAATGTGTACGATAACGCACTTTAAACAATAAAGTATACCTCATATCATAATATTTTCTTGTTTTGCAATAAGAAAAAGGAAAAAAAAGTTAATCTGAACTGAAGTTATTTACTAGTTAGCGCATTCGGCAACGCTCATGACTAAATGGGGGAGGGGGGGACTTGCATGAAATTTGCATGAGAACCCTCAATTTCCAGCTACGTCGCTGTATATTTTAGGTTCAGATAATAATATGTATTTTTAATTTTTTAGGGCCTATAAATTTATCGAAATGACAAATCATAAAAGAGCCAATTTGGGGATTTGAACCCTTCTTTACGCAGCCGAATGGAGCTTGCGTTTATCACTCTGTTGCGAGACCAGAAAAATAAAATTGAAATTAACTTTAAGAGATAGATAAATGTTTTTAATCATATAATTCTGTATTTCTATGTTTTATATACTATTACCTTCCTCCTCCAGAAGCCATACATATTCTGCAAAAAACAGTATTCAAATTGGTATAAGACTCTTTCTGATACAAGCTGTCATTTTTGTGAGTATCATCTATTTCGGCCATTTTGATTGAGGTATTTGACGTTGAATTCAAAATGGAGTCAAAAGGTTTATCTTCAGGTTGAATTTCTAATGAAATTTGATTCGTTTTCGAATTTTCCTTTAGATTTTTGTTTTCGTTTTCATTTAAATTAATGCCGCTAGATGTGCTTGATAAATATTTATCACTTCTCTGAAATGCTGTTGATGTTGTCGAAATACCTAAATCATAGAACATAATACGAAAATATAGCTTGTTTTGTTTTCGTCAAAGTTACCTTGGAACGAAACTAGGCTAAATAATTATAATTAAATATACAAACTAATAGGTAACTGTGAATCTTTGGTGAGATTAAATAATAATGTAATATTTCTGAAGGACAGTGAGTATTTCATTACGAAATTTTAGAATAATTAAATAAGTCGTAAATTAAATAAAAATTAAAAATAAAAAAAATAAAGTGCCAGTCGCTTTTTTAAAAATGATAACTTATCATTAAAAATATTTTTCTTAAAAATAACGTATAGACAAAACTATAAAACGCTAATCACATAAACTAAAAATTCGCGTAAAATTTAATTGAAAGATAGACAGGATATAATTTTTTAAATATATGTGGTATTTTTAGATTGAAAAAGACACTGTTTCACCTTTTTTCTGTTGAACGTGCAGTCGGAGATACAAAATTATTAGAAATACCTTAATCAATGTCGCTCATATTTGAGAAAAATACTTATTGTAATATATGTATTATGTAATGTTCAAATGCTAAATATGGAAAGAAATACATATTATATAATAAATTATTATATTATAAATAAATAAAGTATTGTATTATAAATACCTATAGTTTTTCCAACATGTACAGCAGGAATATTTTTATTGATTAATGTAGAATGGGATTCAGATTGACACTCAAACATCTTCTTTAAAACATTTACTTGAACAGGCTTGATATTGATTTCACTACAAATCGGCATCGACACTTCGTTATTCTTAGACATTTTGACATCAGCAAAACATTGGTTAACTTATTTTTTATTAATCATTTGTAATGTATAATAATAATACAACTCAAGCGATAAACCTTGTATACGTAAATAAAGTTAATGCTTCCTAAATACTGCAATAAAGTCAATCACTAAAATTTAGACACGCGTCCGATGTTTATTTGTTTTTGTTGTTATAATGGCAATATTCTTTTATTTTAAAATTGGAATGATTTATTATAACATGGACCTAGTTTTATATAATTAAGCGGTGACATAATATTTATCAAAGCTTAATGTATATTAAATAATTGTACAGTTTCACTTTCATGAAAAAATGAACGGTTTTTACTGGTTTGGCTTCAACTAAAAAAATGAAAACAATGAATAATCTGAAATTTTATTTCATACCATTATTTAAACAATTTAGGTTAGCTGTTTGTTTTTATCTATGTTTTACAATTGGTAGACAAAAGAAAAACACAACGAAAACGCAGCCAAATTACGTAAATAGTTCGTTAGTTAAATTTTTGCATGCCACTTCTAATTCAGATTTTAGGAATAGAAAATTTCTTATGATGACACATAATCACCAAAAGTAATAGTATTTAGTATTTTTGTATAATACTCTTCGATATCAAATAATAAGCCCTAAATAAGATAATGTTTGAGTGTGAAAATAAATTGCAGAATACTATATTTTAAATTTTCTTTTACGCTTTCTTGGTTAGAAATGTTATTGCATTTTAAAAGCTAAAAAGTCGCATGAAAACATGCAAAATAAATATGGCTAAAACTACACTTCTTATTCTGCATATTATTAAATAAAATATCTAAAGCTACATTGGGTATATAAGTGTATGTGTATATAAAAATGCACTCTATTTTGAAGCATTTAATATAATTTACATGAATGCCAACCACTGTTGGTCCCCAAGAAAAGCTACAAATATGCAAATATTTTAAAAATAATAAATACCTTCTGAACGGCGAAACAATCCTCTGAAGATAAAATTGAATAACCTAAACCTCATTTTGTTATATATTTTAAGTGTCATTTAAACAAGAATGTCAGAATCTAATATAAGTAAGCAATAATAAAAGCAGTCTATGTATATAAAAAAACATGTTAATGATATAAATAAAGTGTTGGCAATGTTGTGCGGTGGCTAGAAATTAGATGGGGCTCTCATGCAAACGTCACACAAGGTAACCCAACGTTATTTATTATATTGCGTATGTAGAAATTTGGGGCCGCTATTTTATCGGGCCCTTATGCATTGCTCTGATATGAGGTGGCTACGCTGCAGTTTTATAAATTACTATACTTGAAACATGTATATTTCACAACAAATATCACAAGTGATTTCCGTTTATGCATGACATGTCGATGAAACAACAAAATGGCTTCCAACGATATGCATTATGACTTTTATCAACTTTTGTTTTGACATAAAAGCAAACTCATTTTTTTTAAAATCCATGTCCGCTCTCAATGTGAAGCATATGGCCTCCTAATCAGGGGTGGGCTGGAGGGGGCTGGGGGGGGCTCGCGCGAGCCCCTTGTTAAATTTCAGCGCGGCCGGCGAGCCCCTTGTTAAGATAAGAAAATCATTCTTCTTAGATCAAATCAGCAATTTCTGTAGATGATTAAATTTTAAGACCCTTCATTTTTTCATTCAGCGTTGTGGGCTTTGATGCCGGACCTCACGGGTTCGAGGTAATCACTAATCCTGTATTAGCCTTATCATTCTATCCCTACTACTCTCTCTGGAAAAGAGAAGTTGAGCGACTAAGTAACAAACAGTTCTCATAGAAAAAAAAACTTTTGTTGAGATACTTTCAATAGGATTCCATATGCTCCAAATTGGGAGCGAAAATGGTTACAAATAAATGAATACGATTTACCGAGCCCCTTGTTAAGATATTGGCAGCCCACCGCTGCTCCTTATGGAGGTATCTCAAAATAAGTTTTTTCTACGAGAACTGTTTGTTACTCAGTCGCTCAACCTCACTTTTTTCAAAGTGAGTAGGGAAAGAAAAATAAAGCTAGCACAGGACTAGTGGTTGGCTAATCGCTATTGCTACACCTAGTATTAAAGGATCAGAAGGATGGGAGGAGAAGAAATGATGTTAATTGACATCACAAACACCCAGTCTTCGATCACAACTTTGAATTGAATAATTCTCAAATTCACTGTGATCTGACCGGAAATCGAACCCAGACCTGCGTGATCGGTAGAGCAAGCTCTAACCAACTGGGCCACAGCAGGCGACATTTTTTATTTTAATAATGTAATCATAAAATACATAAAATACAATCACATTATTTCAGCGTGAAATATTCCTTGTATAAAAAGTACCAAAGCTGTAATTTGTTAATATCATTATATTTGTTATATGTTAACTTATTGTGCTAGAAAAACATGCTACAAACTAAAATATGTCTTATTTATTTAAATTAAGCCATGTATTTCCGAAACGATCAAAACTTTTTATTTATGATCAATATAAATCGGTGCACAATTACAACAATATTTTTTCTTAGTGATTGATTCTATATACAAAATAATCCTTTACAAAAAATGATTGGTAATTATTTTTTTTACTGTTAATAAGACTTTTTCGTATTGTGATTTTAAAAACGTTTGTTGTTAGTCCTCAGCGGACTAGATCATTTGTTTTCTTCAGTGAAAGTCAAACGAATATTTATTACGTGTATGTATTCTTTGAGACTCACCTATTGTTCAGTTCGTTGAGCTTGCATATCTCATATTAAAGGAATATTTCACTGTTGATTTAAACTTAGAGGTGAATTTGGTTTAGCGAAACAATACTTCGCTGTTTCAAAACAAGTCAAGCAGAGTACGTTTATGAACGTGTGAAGGCTCTGTGGAAAATCCACGTGGGCTTTGGAAATGATTCATATGAGAACAGTGGAGTACTAATTTTGTTTGAGAAATAGTTATTGCAAAAAGTATAAAGAAAATAATGTTTTAATATAATTATGAAATAAATCATCTTGATTAATGGTACAAGTTGATTACACATTTTAAAAACCTACTTCAATAATAGTGCGATATGAATTAACAAAATCCATTACTTAAAAATGTAATATAGTGCATTAAAAAAATAGTTGGTTATTTTGTTTATGGTGATAATAAATATTATCCTGTATTGACTGTAATATTTAGTAAAGCTTAATTTTCCCCGTGTTAAATGTGATATGGAATCAAGTATTTCGTATTCATCATAGAAATTATTCTACTATTGTTCGTTTAAAGTAGTCGGAGGCACATTTTATTTAAATTATTGATATGTATATTTTGCTAATTCAAACATTATAGCACTCTCGATGGATTCGACGGTATCTTTGTAGATTTTTGTTAATAAATTGATTACTTAGTTATTATTATTATTGTTAAAAGTTGTGATACGTGTTTACTTCTTTGATAAACTAATTTTAATGAAGTAAAGAATTATTAATTTTTTTAACTTACGAGTAACATTTTTTTTCAACCGGTTTATCAATTTCTGTTTAAAGTCATGGATATTTGTGGTATCTAAAAGTTCCCTTCCAATCTTAAAATAACGGGTAGTAGAGAGAACGATTAGCTTACCACTAGTCCTGCCTTAACCCTACCCTCTCTATCCCTAATTTTCAAAGAGAGAAGTCGAGCAACTGGTTAGCAAAAAGTTCTCGTAGAAAAAATCTGTTAAGATACCTTCATTAGGAAAACATATGCTCCATATTTGGAGCGGAGATGGATTGAAAAAAAAAATTAGTTTTTTTTATCCTGGAAAACAAGATAACTGATAACAAAATAATAAAATCATTAACATAAATGAATTATCATCACTGCAAAAAATATTTCCTTTAGAATTTAGTCATCCCAACATAAGTTGTGAATTAATTGCAACTTGGGTAATTGCTTCCGAGAAGCATCTTGTAAATCAGTCATTTTATGGATTAAACCCAGTATAACTAGTTTTTAATCTCTATAGAGAAAGAGATTTGGGACATTGATCATTTTACTGGATAAAATTTAATAATTTAATATTGAATAAGCAGAGGACTTATTGTATTTTTCTCTCATTATGTGGTGCACCGATGCATGAAACACCGCTGCATGCAGGCAAAGTTTGTTCAGACGGATTGTGCTTTAGACATGTGCAAAGGTCCCCAAAGAAAACTCAGTCAGAAACGGATGCACCGCCAGAAAAGGCTCATGCATAGAATATTACCAACTTTGACAGATTTCATTTTGAAAGGGTTAAGTGAAGTCTCAAAGCACACGCTGTCAACGAAATTGTAATTGTTCGCAAGTTGCGCCAATTGCATTGGGTAGAATGGCCAGTGTAATTTTGAATACATTATATAAATTATAATGTTGTTCAGAAAATCACTGTCATACTATTGTTATGAATATGAAACATTGAAGGATATTTAAGGTGTTACAAATCATTATTCGTATAATGTATTTAATGTAATTGTACACACATGAATGGTGACAAAATTCATAGATGGTAATTGAAATAATGGCTCAAATTATATTGATATCAAATTCCTTTTGGCGTTACATAAGTCATTAATTTTACTTTTACCGATTACTGCTCCTAAATGGTGGCCATAAATTGTTATTGAGTGTTATTGATGTTTCAAATATAGTAGCATTTTCGAGTGCATAACAATCTAAACATTTATTTTCGACTGTCTGAAATAAGCTACACCGTCACGGCCAACTTAATGATTATTGTATTCGCTTTTGACGGTTGGAATAACAAAAATATATACATTTTTGTTTTTATAGAGTTATATAATTGGTGGTTTTGTCAATCTATCAAACGCATACGATGTCGTAGTCTATGGCATAATAACATAAATACGCTTAAATAAATAAGTAAATCGGGTAAGAAAAACACAATTTGTTTTATAATTTTAAATTCTAACAAATAAGACTAATTCTCCAAACAACAAGTAAGCCAATAATTTCGACGATGAAAACCAAAAGTATCTTCGCGTACAAACTGTGACGTTGACAAATCTTTTGAACACACAGTGGAACATAGACGCAATTGTATATTTCGGGTCTCCAAAATAAGGCCTAATCTTCTGACCCTAAAGAATCACCCCGTAGTTTATCAAAATTTGACTACGGAAATGCTCTTTCAGAAAGTTTAAAATAGTAATGCGCTTACTTTCGAGGAATCAATTGCGCCTCCAAGAGATTTGATTCAGAGAACGAAGCATTCATACTTTTAATCGATTTTGATTTGTGTAATAAATTCACGATTTTGCTTTTTCTTTTGCTTTATCAACCAAATTGGCTAGAAGGCTCTCCAGCATCTGTTAAATAAAGAATAAAACTATACTCTCAACAAACCCAGTTTTTTTCTTGACATAAATAATATGTACGATGTGTAAACTATACAGTTGTACACATTACAGCGATTCTATTATTATATTACGTTCTTGCATATTTGGCACATAATTATATGTAGAAATTATCCCATTCGATTGCTTAATTTTTCTGAGTGAAAAACGAAATCCATCACTTCCGCTGAACATTCGTAAATTCATCTATTTAGCAAGCTCCTTTTTAATTATTGGCAACCCACCGCTGTTACAAATCGCATAATTTCCACAGAAAATTAAAATCGGCCTGGAAATATTTTATGTAATTTGAAAGGGAAATTTCCTTGAAACAAACTCATCAAAAAAAATCATCAGAAATATAGATTGATTGAAGTCGTAATTGTTGAGCCAATCAACTTAGTTACATTCCGATGCTTTATCGAAGTAGCTTGTTCAATATTGTGTTTAATAATTCATCACAAAGGTCATCTTTATTATTTGGCTGTTGTCGTAGAAGTACAGTCTTTGTGTTGAAGTTATTTATTGACTCACCCTCGAATAATCTCCGTGAGAAGTGAACCTGTCAAGTTTTAATGTATTTAAAACGTAATAGCCGCCCTCTCGGCCTTAGCTGTGAATAAAATTAATGAATAACAAGGCAGGATGACAAGAAAAGATTGAATTAAACTTAAAAATAAACTCAGGTAAAAGCTAAAGCTTCAACAATACACCGTATTTATAGTCTATGAATCAAGAATTAAATGGATATTATTATAATCACATTTTAGGTTAGAAGGCATGTTCTTATATTTTTAATTGAAAAATTGTTTTTTGTTCTTTCAATCTGTCCTAGCTTAAAAATGTTTGCTGAAATTAAAATTGGGTAAGTAAATTGAAAAAAATCAATTAATATTCCCCTATATTCAGAACAGAAATGTATTTATTAAAACCGACTAATTTGTTGCTAGGATTTTTTGTGCATACAAATACAACACCATCGGATGTTATATAACAATTTTAGTTTCACAAAACTAGTTGTAAAATTTTATCTTAACTGTTGCTTTAGAATATTCTAACTAATCTAAAAAAGTTGTTCGTCTCTTGATGTATTTGAGTGTGATTTAGCTTATTCCACAGTCGTCTTCTATAATGCATTAAAGACAAGACAATCGTTTACGCCTTTTGTCCAACTCAGATAAGCACGAAAATAAAATTTTACATTGCACATAATCATTAATGAAAATAACAAGGAAGTAAACGAAATGTATTGAGTTATTTGGCTACTTAGTATTAGTAGACTGCGAATATTATGTGGAGGTAAGGTCAAAAATATTCCACGTAAAACCTAAGAAGAAATAGGGGACACCCCGTTGTCCATATGACGTTGCAAATTTTTTAAATCCCTCACAGTTGACTTTATTTGAGATTGAATTGGGGTGGCTTTTTGGGTATACGGTCCTAGTTCGGCATTCATTTATGGCCGATCCCACTGTACGTGGTTAGCATTCTGATGGTCGTGCTTATAAATGCAGTCCGGCTTTTCATTTAGCTTTACCACACAAAATAGATTACCGTCGAATTTGATACGGACATTCAATACTTGGGCGGCAGACAATTGAAAAAACGACTAGAATTATTGATTAAGAGATTATTTCATGCTTTGATCATGTCATGAATTCTGCGACACGCTGTTAAGGTTGTAACAATGAATAGCTTACCGTTCGTTTGAATCTGCAGGTATTTATTATAGAAGTTGCAACTTCCCCCGACAGGTGGCGAGATGGTCATCACCCCACTATTCCCTTTCGTGAAAATGATAATTCGTTCGCCGCCCGCCGACACTTTCAAAGTTATAATGGCTTTCGGCCAAATGGTGAGCGGCCATTAACGCCGAACCGCGTCAATTATTCAAAGTTAATTAACACTTGGCATGTTACGTCCGGCGGGGAGGGGGCTAGCTTCGGAAGCTCACTCCGATCTCTACGAACGAGAGACATGAAGCCTGACGTGATGCGCCCGCTTCCGCAGGAACCGGATGCGAGTAATTCTTTGCAGCTTGCGCGGGAACTTTTTAAAGTTCCTGCAATGATTGACAGTTCCCATGTGAAAACACACAACCATGAAATGTAAATATGCACTATTTCAATCAACTGTCCAAAGTGCTTCTACGCTTACATATCTCAACAGGAGTTTTTTTTTCTGAAGTCGCTCAACCTCTCTTTTTCGAAGAGAGTAGTAGAGATAGACTAGATGTGACAGGACAAGACAAGTGTTTGGCTAATAACTCTCGCTAAGCCTAGTTCTTTAAGAATTTTTATACAAAACAAACATTCATCGAACAAAAATCGACTGAAAAAATAATTGGACCGGGTAAATGGCACAGTAGAAAAGGTTGATGGTTTCCATGCCGAACCTAACGGGTTTGAACACCAGTACGAACAGCTGGGTGAAATTGATATATGTAAACCTCTAACAAATATTAAGTTTTCTTGTGTTGTAACATTCGTTACATTATTTGGTTATTTAGTCAATTAAAAAGCAACAATTAAAACAAAATATATTAAAAAATACAAAAAAACTCATGTTGATTTTTTAAAATCTGTCACGTGAAAGAAGAATATATAATTAAAATTTAAAATGCTTGAAAAATCAACTCTCAACGCTAGTGCTGCCAGATAAGTGCTAAAATTAAACCTTAAATAAATACGCACATAAAATATTTAATCCTGTTGCCGGTACCGGTTATTAAAATTTAATTTTACGCTCATGTTTTTTTTAACAAATAGATTACTGTGGAGAATAATAACGTTACGTATAAAAAAATGATTCCGTATTAAAAAAAGATACCATAGACACAGAGAGAGATTACCGCTGACAGGTTTTACAAATCATATTATTAGGTACCTTTATTGAACAAAGCATTTTGCCGGACCGTCGTCAAGTGTTGACAGGCAATTCCTTACAGCGCCCTACCGTCTTAATGCTCTTAATTAATCCCACTATAATCCATATCACATTGATTATTCTAAGAAAGGTCTAAGTCCCAAAACGCAATAAAATATAAAGGTAATGAAATACCTACGTGCTGAATTTATTAAGGACGCATTAGGTTCTATCTAGAGCCACTCACACAGAGAGTAATATAGTGGATCCATTTATAGTTTTTAAAGAGATTTGAATGTTAATAATAACCGTAGAACCGAGTGCCATTAGTCCATTAAGCCATATATTTATTTTTTATTATAATATCGAATACACGCCAATTTATGAAAGCTTAATATTACTCAAAAATGTTAAAAATACATTGATTAAATTAGTTTTGATTAAATAGTAAAATCTCATCAATTTTTACATTAACTAGCATTTTTAGTTGAACTTTTATTTATAAAAAATCACACATACTTTGACTAGTCCATGTATAACAGTAGTGTATAAAATCACTCTCGAGCACTAGAATGAACAGAGATTACATCACGGCTTAAGTCAGGCATTGGGAACCTGCGGACTTCTGGCCAATTCTGTGATTTTGTAAATTCGTAAATTCCTGAGATTTTGGATTTGAAAATGTCTAGAAGACCTAAAAAAAAGATCCCACGCTGGTAATTTTGGGAAATCCGAAAATTTCTGGGCTTTATAAATTGGCATGAAATTGTTTCCGGCCAAAGATTCCCTAGTCAATGTTTATTGCGGCCTTATGTCGAATCAGAAAAATGAATGCGGACTTTAGAGAAAAAAGGTTCCCTACCCCTGGCTTAGGTTATGTATTATGTTAGATGTGTTGGATAAAAAGGCGAGGGTGAAAACAAGACGTTGAAATTTTTGAGGTTATGTTGAATGCCAGATTACTGTTAAAACACTAGTGGACAGTTTTGCTGGCAACACTATAAGTCCAAATCACTACGTCTGTGTTTAAAACTTTTTAATTAAAATCGTTTAAATTTTGTGCATTCACATCTTTAAATGCAAAGCCCGGTCGTTAGTGACTAAGCTTGAAGCACCTTCAGTCAAAATCTTAAATTACACATTGAACTGTGAAAGTGTTCATCTGTTCTCTCGTGTATATTGTAACTTCCTAAAATAGACAATGTATGTATACATTGACGTTAGTTGACGAAATTTATTTAAATGTTGAATAAGTGAATGATTTAACCATAACATTAATAAACAACACAAAAGCTGTAAAAATAAAATACTAAAATTCTTCCTGGTTAATAATATTAACCAGAAATAAATTGGCAATAATAGTACTGTTTGCGAGAACTGTCCGTATACCAAAACGAAAGTGATTTAGGACAGTAACCCAATTAAACTAAACCTTTTGTATTTTATACTCCGAAATTCATTTGGTCTATACAGAAAGTGTAGAAAGAGAGGGTTAGAAAATAAGTAGTTGATAGCTAGTCACTCTCTATACGAGTCGTTTTAAGGGTAAGATAAGATTAAGTAAAGTAAGAAGATATAAAACACAGCAAAGCAACAATTTTTTTGCTCGTACAAACATAAATGCATCGAGCGATTAACTGTCAATTCTGGAATACGTATTGAACTTCCCCGATGAAAATAAATGATAAGCAGTTGTGTTGGTCATGATAATGAAAGTGTAAAGAATGAAATACCGAAATTCTAGTTTTTTTTTAATACCATCGATTTTAAATATTTATATGTATACATTTTAATAAAACTGTTCCCGATGAATTAAAATAATTTAAATCTGCTAAGACTGACACGTGATAGATTCGATGAGTCTTTCAATTATGTATTATTATTTTGAGTGTTTATTTACGATTTATTTTTTAATGACGATATTTTTTGAAATATCAAAATACCGTTTTTAAAGTAGACACTCGCTTAGTATTGCGATTATCAATTATTCGTATTTTTTACTATCGATATTGTAATATATTTGTCCAATATTGCAATCTTTATTCAGGCGTAGCAGCTACAGAAGGCACAGGTCAACAATCTTCGCCATCTACAAGCTCTACGAGTCTACGTCATCTACGGCGTAAATAGACTCAACGAATCAAGAGATTTAATTAAACAGTTGTAAGTAATCCGTAGAATAATCTCCGTTTTGGTGTAACGCTGCCCATCAAGGAAGAGAACTACCCCCCTGGCCGGTTTATAGCCTGCGGGTAGGCTTTAGTGCAAAGAAGCCACGATCAGAAATGAAAATTTGGTCCATACTTCTTTGTATATTCAAATGATTGTGCTCTATCGAATCTCTAAGCTCCATGACATAGTTTTTCAACCTTTTTTGGGCCCGTGGCTCCTTCAAATATAGTTTATAGGTTATAAGTATATAGGTATTTTGAGACTCGGGGACACAATTATTTTGGGATTGATGACTGGGGAAAAAGTGAGAAATTGAAAGATTCCAAAATAATCTTCATTATTTATTCTCTGTAGTCCTCTTAAAAAGTGCTGAGGAGCTCCGTTGAGAAACCTTGCTTTATGGTACTGAATCTCGTTACTTTCTTTACTGGTAGTTTTGCGTAACACAACAGCGTTAAGCAATATCATATAGTTGGCAGGAGTGTCTTAGGAGCACTTGTCAAAAAATATTTCATTAAAAATGTATATGTTACCTGACAAGTGGCAGTGTCATCTGTCAACATTCGATCAATGCCCCTGATGACATTTATGTACAGACAAAGAGAGAGAGAGAGAGAGAGAGAGAGAGAGAGAGAGATATAGTATTATTAAGCCATTGACGTTATAAACAGGGATGTGGATCCAACTTCGACTCTTAAGATTTTTTTCAATCATGTTATTTAATCTTAGATATATGCATACCATCAGATCATCTTTAGTTACCCTAGCATGAAGTGGCAACACTATGGACTCTTATGGTATGAATACACATAATTAAATACTATTTTTAAAAATGGGTCTTAAGATTTTTCCAATTACAATTTTGACTCTGACTCCACAGCCCTGACTATAGACGGACATATTAATAAAAACAAAAAAATGTAATCTCGTAATTGATTGATAATTAAAATAAAAAAAATAAACGATACGTATTCCGACGATGAATACCATTGATTTATATAAAAAACAGCCAGAATAATAATTATAATCGATTCATGATTAAATGTAATGATTTTGAGTGAATTCTATGACTCAAAAATAAGGGTTGTATTTATTAAAAGGGTTAATTTACCTCGTTGTTCGTATTTCATAGCAATGAGTCGGGAGTCGGGCGATATTCTGTCATGTCGTCGAGTTAAGCGGGTTTTGTAAATAGTAATATATCTTTTTTGAAAAGTCCACAAGAGGCGTTTAGACCTCCATCACGTTCAGACCTTCTTTATCTGGGTAAGTTTGTTGGGAACTAGGTACATATTACGTTATATCTGTTACCAGAAATGGCAAACAAAAACAGCGCGGTTTATTTGTTTCGTTGTATCGGCGAACACATAATCCGATGTTTTCAGATTTTATTCCGTTTTTTCAAGTTATCTCTTGGGCGTGGATATAAATTATTGATTACTTCTTGAAGTTTATAAAAACTAACACATATTTTAAAACACGGCTTCGCTTTTAAAACAAAATGAAAATGCTTATACAATGAGCAAAGCCGGTTGTGAAATGTAAAGTTTAAATTATATTTTATAACATAAACAGTGTTTTCTTTTGAAACGTCCGTTCCCAATGTGAAGCATATGGCTTTCTAATAAAAGTTTCTCAACATAACTTTTTTTACGAGAACTGCTCTTTAATTAACATATCTTTTTTAGAGAACAACATATCAAGCATTAGACTCTTATTTATTGATTTGGAATTTACTTGGTAGAACTCCATTTTAATAGGGTAAAAATATCAAAGTATTTCAGTTCTACAGTTTTTAATATGTTATACGTTGATAGCTATTTCGGCTTTCGCCATCGTCATAAATATGCTTTAAACGTAAATTTGCTCAGCTATATATACTGGCTAAGAAGAGATACACAATGCATCATATTATTCACTCTTACATACTAATTCAAATTCTAATTAGAATATTGCACTTTTTAAATGTGATTTTAGTGTTTCAAAGAACGATAAGCAGTCTGGCTAAAGTCTGGCATACAATTAATTGTATGTTATAGGTGTGAAGCATTTTAATTGTGTAATTATAATGTAATTTATAAATCCTTTTAATTGTTAGTAATTGCTTACACCTTTTTATTTCAATTTAGCTTGTATAAATAGCACTGTTTAATCAGTTGATAATGCTCGCGAGGAGCGAAACCGGTCCTGATCAAATAAATTTTAAGTGGAAAAGGTACTAAAAATCTTTTATTATTTTTATTATAATGCCATTCCACCAAGTATTGACAGTGAACACCTTAAAAGTGATATTATACATTGATGCAAATATTGGTTTCACCAAAACAAAAAAAATACTGTATAACACGTAGAGTTGGCCGTTGTTAAGAATTAGAATCAACTAGTTAGAATAAATGTTAACTTTATGAATAAATATTCTTAGAATAAAGTTAGTCTAGATATACTTGTTTATAATTAAGGTATTCTTATATCATAGTTTTTTGGACCTTTTGTAGTTTATGTAAATACACGATAACGCGATGCGATAATGAGATAAGCGCCCGCTTATCAGCGATCGTTCGTAAGATAACTACGCGTGAACGCATCAGTTGCAAATACATATTTGCACTGAAATGACGTATTTTTTACGCGCAACTTAAAATATGATTATTTATTAAAAAACCACGGATTTTTATAAAAAAATGTATGAGGAATGATGCAGAGAGATATTTTAAAGCACTTAGACTATTTTTGTTTTTGAAATTCATAAGAATAAGGCCAATAATGAGGAAACCACTGGGATCCCTAAACGACCCACATCGGCAGAGAAGTATTTTTCTAGTCTGCGAGCCGCGAGAGTTAACAGCAGACGTTTTATTGCTTCCTTCTACTGCGCTATCGACTAAAAAAGAGTCCTCGTATTCATGGTCCGAGAAGATCTACACAAGACTGATTTTGAGCCATGTAGTACACTAGAAAAAATGACAAAACAGTTTAAAATCGTTTAACTAGCTAGTATGTGTACGTTTCGTATTTTAAAGACCGTCATTGTTCGTGAGAATATTGACTTCAGTGAGTAATCTCCAAATAAATTATCAAATTTTTTCGAATGCCGAAAAATTACCTTTATTAACAATCAATTCAGCGTGACAAATTGAACCTGTGTGAATTTGGACTGCAGTGAACAGTTCTACTAATTCTGAATTTATCTCAGCATGCAATTTACTAATGTTAATTTTTATGATGTTATCCTGAACTTAAACAATCAATAAAACAAAATTGATTATAAATACGTATTAGCAGCCTGTGTAGTCGAGTGGTTAACGTCGTTGGCTACCGCTACGGAGGGCACGGGTTCGAATCCCAGTACGGGCAGTTTTATAAATTGATTTTTCAATTGATTTATGAATGTCTGTTCAAAGGCATGGATTTATGTGATGTCTTGAATTCCCCCCTCCGACCCATCCTATCCTATGAACGGGGCGCATCGAAAGCGATTAGCTAACCACTAGTCCTGTCCTAGCCCTTTCCTCCTATTCCTACTCTCTTAAAAGAGAGGTTGAGCAACTGAGTAACAAGCAGTTTTAGAAAACATTTTCTGTTGAGATAAACTCCATTAAGAGTCAATATGCTCCATATTGGGAGCGGACATGGTAAAAAAAAAATTTTTTTTTACTGTATATATAATATGTTTTCCATCACTGTTGTAAACCTATGAATTTTATGATAAATAACATAGAAAATATAATACCGGCAGATGCGTGCGTAATGATAAACGACCTACGTAATCTGGAGAGTTTTACCAACACCACTACAAGTGCCGTCCTTGTTTTATCATAAATTGAATCACAAATATTTTATACGTCTAAATTCTGTCTGCAGAAATTTTATGTAGTGTTTGTGATACAATAATTAAGAACTAATGTATCAATACAGTAAATGAAAGTCGTTTTAATTTCTTCAGTTCATAAATCTGGTAATTAAAAATTTTATCGGTCGCGTAGTGAAGTGATCTACGCTCTTGGAAAGACATTTTATTCGAGCTTGGGATCGAATCTTAAAATGGATCCTTTTTTTAATCAGTAAATGAATTCTTATCTAGCATGGATATCTGTCACTTTATCACGAGTTTCTATCGGTGTAAAAAAACTGGCTATCTAATAATGGTCCCTTCATATCTTCACCCTCCTCTACTCTTTTGAAGTGAGAGTTTGACTTACAAAAAATAATCGTTTTTCGATTAAAAACGTTTTAGAGATGCTCTATTACCCAAGGGTTATAAAAAGTCACGTTCTATGCAATTTCGTATGGAAGTTTTCAGCGTCTATCGAATATGCTTAAAGTGCAACACTTTGTGGCCCTCAGGTTAATGTATGTAGTTGAGTAAACGCTAGTGGTCAGTTAACTGATCTATACGATACTGATTATACGTCTCTTTTAAATTCGGATACGGCGGGTGGAAACATTAGGCAACGTTCAAAACACCCATGCCTTACTTACGATACAAATTCATATGGTTTCAAACTCAATTAATATATGAGACCGGTCACGTATTCAAGATTTTGAAAACCCAAACGAGTAAGAATAAAGCACAAGAGCGTTGGATACAATTTAAGATTTCGACTGAAGGTGCTTAGTGGAATTTCAATATTAAATTTGAATCGTTCAAATTATGTACACTCCCACAGATTTTGTCACTAACGACCCGGGTTTCGCCTTTCGGTATCTTCAAGCGTTCAAGTGCACGGATGAACTTGAACTGACTTTGATTCATCCGTGCACTTGAATGGCTGAAGATGCCGAAAGGCGAAACCCGGGTCGTAAGTGACAAAATCTGTGGGAATGTACATAATTTGAACAATTCAAATTTAGCATTGGATACATTATTACGAAATCTTCAAACAACATCCACAAGATAATTCATTATTTTATTTACATTTTCAATAACTAAAAAGATTTGTTGAAACAACAAAGCAAACATTCATTGATTTTTTAAAAAATATATTTACGGATAGTATTACCATGATTTTAGTGAGTTGCTTTTGGTCGTTGAAGTTTTCCGCCAAGCACTATTTCCATTGAAACGCAATGCTTGGAAAATGCTGATTCACTCAACAAAATGTAACAAACGATGTCAAAACTAAAACCAATCTACGGAAGACTGGGTCGGAAAAATAAGTCAGTAAAAACTGGCCACGGATAAATTTCACGAAAGTATAAAAGTTCTCTTGAAACTCGATACTTGAATAAATTCCCGACAGGTGCAGGGAAATGCACAAAGTTGCATCACTTCGTCTGGTCCACTGTGCATTTAGTGCAGACACTAAAAATATTTGTACAGGGTAACTCGATGCGTCTAGAAAAACGAATTTGTTAAATTAAAACACATTTATTATAGAACTTGAATTATCAGAAACGACTTTGCTTAGCGAAGGAACGTTTTCATACGATGAAAAAATACAATAGAGAAGCCAAAGAACATTCAAATTAATGAAGAGAACGGTACAGATAATAAATCAATAAAAAGTGTTGTAGGTATTCTTCATTTTTATATATTATTTTGTCAGTCCAGCAAGGATCGACAGTGAATAGAATTAAGGTAACCTATGAATAAAAAAATTCGAAGTGATGAACATTCTCGGAATTTTGAATTGACTAATGAAGTATCATAGTAACACCTGTTTGACAGAAGCCAATAATAAAAAAACGCGTGAAGCTTGTTCCGGAATGAAGTATTTCTTCAACTATTATCAAGCTGACCTTATGTAAACTAATGTTTACTTTAACTTATCGTTATTGAGCAACATTGGTAGAATGCGAGCGTTTAACAAATGGAATTTTAGTCGTGTATAGCTGCGTGTCACAGGAAGTCTGCATTGACTTAAAAGTAGGTCCAGCTATTCGTATGCCAATAGCAAAGTCTTTCTATATTGCGCTACCGTGTTTCAGCATATGTAAACCAAGGTACCTGAAGCTATCGACTTTCCCGATGAGCTTTCTCACGCTGGTCAGAGATCTGTCAGAATCATGACAGTTTTAGTTACACATCAAATCGGTTTTCCTAGCGTTAATTTTGGTCTAATGTGATCTGTTAGTTTTTAACCCGCCAAAAGTATCTTGGATACCCTCAACATACTTTTTAAAATATCGCAGAATCATCAGTATATTCAAAGTCACACAGCCTCCGACCAGGAGCAAAACCTTTACCTCGATCAGGCGGAATATACTTCCAAAGAATAAAATCAAAGATAACAACGCAAGAACGCTGCAAGAGAACAACCATGGATCATTCCGGTTGTGATCCCAAACCATTCAGTATTTGAGCTACCGATTCTAACACAGTATGTATTATTCTAATGCAGGAATTTGACAATGGTCACAATTTTTGATGGGATCTCATATGCTTCCAGTATCCTCCTAAACGAAGGTCGAATACTCATGACTACGCAACATATGATGAAGTTATTTTGTTAATAAAACTATAAAACACTTTATGTGTCATCGTGTATAAAACTACTATTTAATTAGTTTTCGGTGGGATATATTGTGTAATAATAATTCGTTGATAATAAAACAGATGTCACCCTGTACTTGTTTTATTTTGATGTATCCATCTGGCGGCAGATCGCAAAACTTTTCCACTCAAAACGAATTTGATGGGGTACTGAACGTCCGGCGGCAGCATCTGTGTCGAGGCTTTTTTCCTCCTGTAATTTTATTTCATTTAACCGCGAACCAAACTAAAAGCCTTTATATGGAAAAGATTGAATTTCACGTGGCTCTCATTGCTGGTAGCACGACATGTTTGTGTATTTATGAACACGTTTATTATAGTAAACTCATTAATGCAACATCATTTCTATTAACAGTAAGAAGATATTTTTTACCTTTATTTAGTAATAAATCGTTTTGTTTCCTCTGCAAATTGAAATTAATTCATTGAATGTAATGTAAAGTATGATTTTTATATTAAGTTGATATGATTAACCATTATTCGCAATTACAACATTCGCAATTAGGTTTTATCTTAGTTAATACATTTAAAATGATTCGAGGCACGTTGTTCACTTGTGATTTACAGCAAAAATGACTTATCTGACATGCTGTAGTAAAATAGGTTGTCAGCTATGTATTATTTACTCAGTAAGCTAAACGAAGTTTTTTGTAACGTATATTTTTTTAAATACGTGCGTACTAAGCGATATGAATCTTTTATTATTTAGGCGATATAATATTATTACTAACACTTTGAGTTTAAATGCAAATGAGAAATTAGCACAGGCCGTTATAGATTGCGTGATTAATATCTATGTATTTCATACGAAATTAAAAATATATAAACTAATAACGTTAAATCACTGTGAAATTTATTCTTTTTGTTATTTCACGCGTGATAAATATGATAAGCAAATAACATTTTTGACATTTTTATTTCCCTAAAGAAATATTGTTATAGCAAAGTAAAGGTTATTAAGATTGCCAAATGGGAAAAAGTTAATATAATTATTATGACGCTTAAAGAAAAGGTGAGAAAATATATTTTTCACCAAATCTAATAAGCACATTTGATTTTTTGTTAACTCATATTAGTTAGTGTACAAATTTTATTTGAAAAGCGGATGGCTGCCTTAAACAGTACTATTTTTTAACCCAATCAACACCACACAGTAAAAAAATCTTTTCGACTTGACTATTAGTATAACTAATCTAAATATGTCGATGGACTTTTTCCACAAAATGATAAATCAAAAATTTAATGTTTTGATTTAAATTACTCATTATATTCGAATAAATCTCTTCCAAAGCTTTGCAATGTACAAATAGAATAAAAATACTGGTTTACTCTTGGTAGGTAAATGTTTGCAAATAAAAAATATAAACAATCGTTTCTTAATTTCACATATATACAGCTCGAAATACTACTTAATAGTATTGCCGTCGTTTCAATGAATTTGAATTAAATTGAGATAAATGACTAAATGATTGAAAAAAATATATTATTAATTTGTTACAACTCAATTTTTTTTATCCATGTCCGCTCCCAATCGGGAGCATATGGCCTCTTAATGGAGGTATTTCAACAGAAGTTTTTTTTTCTACGAGAACTGTTTGTTACTTAGTCGCTCAACCTCTCTTTTTCAAAAAGAGTAGTAGGGATAGAAGGATAAGACTAGAACAGGACTAGTCGTTAACTAATTGCTCTCGATATGCCCTGTTATTAAAGGATCGGAAAGGGTGTGAGGGAATTTTTAGACATCTAAAAAATGTTGTTCGTACTGGGACTTGAACCCGGCACGGAAAACCACAACGCTAATCGTTGTGCCATAGGATCCGACAAAACACATCTCGGTTTAGATGCGCTAAAAAATTGTTAAGTCATACCTCAAAACTATCATTTTATATGAGTAACACCATGGAACTAAACCAACGATATGATGATCGCAGAATGCTGAAAAGGTTATTGCTCTCAAAAATATTGTTCAATTTATTTTTCTCTAGATTTATAAATAACGTTGATTATCTTTCTTGTGTGCTTAATTTAAGTCTAAAATTAAATATAATACAAATTTATTTTTATTAGATTCCAACCTTCGAATGAAAAGCCAACCCGACCTAATTAAATCTAAATATACGCTAGTGAGAGAAGAAAAAAAGGAAATCCAGCAAGAATTGTAAATATTTAATTATTTATAATGTTATTTCAGCTGACCTTTCTTATGCCAAAATCAGCTTAGTTCTTTTTTTCCTAAAGGCAATCTATGGTATTACAGAAAATTTAAAACAAACAACGTTTTTTCTAGAATTCGCAAATTGAATTGTTATCTAGAAGTCCTGGAAAAGAGGTTGAAGGGGAAGCTAAAATATATTAAGCGAGGTCAATATAAGGGTCTATCTATATGATTAAAATAAGTACTTATTCCAAAGACGTGAACCTTTTCTAATATAATCAAATTCATTATAAAAAAAACCTATTTTACCTAAGTAATTTATACCATTCAGTATTACGTTGTATTAAACACGCACAAATTTATCTATCTATCTATCCATAATTAATAAAAATCGTAACCGACAATTTATAAATCTTACAGAAGAATATGACGTTTATCTAATAATTCTACCGCAGTACGATGATGATAAAATTCAACAGTAAAATCTGAATTATTTGAAAGCCATATAATAGGAATGGCGAACCTACGGCACGCGTGCCCGAGGTGGCACGTTTGAGAAATTGGGTGGCACGCGAACAATTTCCAATATCAAAAAAATATATTTTTAAGTTAAAATTTTTTTTTTTTTTGATTTAATAATCCGTGAATTATTAATTTATTCATTTATTGATAACCTTATCGCTTAAAAAATCATTTTTTATTTTTTTTATTTTGTTAAAAAAAGTACTTACTGCTTGGGCACGCCACACAATCGAAAAATAATATTTGAGGATTTTTGGCACGCGGACCCAAAAAGGTAAACCATCCCTGCCATATAAGATATCCGATAGAAGTCTTCTATTAAAATAATTTCAAACTTCGCATGTATTCGCATTTATGTTTGTATTAAGGTATCCAATCCTGGATTCTTAATGTGATCCCGTGATTTCGGGATTGACAATTTTCCCAATCCCGGGATTGAACATTCAAAATAAAATTGTATATAAATTGTGATTCGGGATTGAGAAAATTTTCGCACGGCGATTTTGATTGGGATTTTTCAAACAATTTCATGTTGATTTCAAAAACCTATGAATTCTCGGATTTCCCAAAATTAATTAGCTCTTCCAGGATTTGCAAATTGAAAAATAACTACCTACACTTTTTTTTACACCTCGCTCAACTTTCTGTAATTTTTTCTCAATGCCAAAAAATCCCGGGATTAGTATTATCACAATCCCGGGAATTTGGATTCACGGAATTGAGAAGGATCCCGGGATTGGAGACTCTAGTTTGTATGCATTAAAATGTATTCGTGGTTCGAACCGATATTAGAGTAAAGTACTAATATGTATACCACATTTGTATCAAATGTAATAACCGAATGAGAATTCGGTCTCTCAAAATATACATACCGACTCTCTGCAACTCTCGGAATGAATGTGATGCACGTTGAAATATTTATATTCAAACATATAAATGAAGCGGATTAAATTGAAAATTTCACTTTTATTTTACAAGAGAGCGGAACGAGAGCATTTTGAGAAATGAGGTAGCAAATTGGCGTGAAGCTTTCAATCCGGCACTACAGTGTCCCTCAGTGAATATGCACGTGAACAAAAAATAATGTTTTTTATTTTTATATCCTGAAAAATAGCAAAAGCAACTAACGATAGAATAAAAAAAAACTATTATTCTGACCATGTACATCGCATGGAATTAATTAAACGAATATAAATGTTTCCATTAACTCTTGGAAGACAATCATTTTATTGTTCTTCTTTGATCATGTATGCTTCCTTTGTATAATTTAATTCTTCCAGTGTGTCATGACATCCCCAGTTATGTTTCTTCCTCCCATGGTATATTAACATTCATGTGACCGTGTTGTATTTGAAAAATATAATATAAAGAAAGTAAAATACGGCTGGCCTTTCGAAGACTTCGGGATCCCATAATATCACCAATCGAGCAAGTCGTTTGCTAGGGTGAAGCTTTCGGTAGCACACTAGTCAGTTTCAACATCTGTAAGTAAATGATTTTTGGCATACGAGTTTGTCTGGTGCATTGCATCATTTGGGCCCATTAAAGGTGAAGTGAGCCAATAACTGAAAAATTAACTTACCTATCTTAGATATCATGAGTGAAAATTCCAAGCTGATGCAGTAACAGGTACTAATCGTTTAGGCCTGATTTTATGTTTCAAACCATTTTAGATGATAATATATTTCAGAAATTACAGTTAAGTACTGATTTTATCTGGTATTGTTTATTTTTTTAAATTTAACAAAGAGCCCACCAGCATAAATAAAATTTAGCAAGAGGTTCGCGTAAGTCTTTCCAAGCTCCCTCTAGTGCATTTCCTGAGTAACGGAAGGAAGGTATAAAGAATACTGCCTTTAGTCTAATAATCTTAAATCACCATATTTTGGATACATGTATTTCTTACAGTTTGAATAAAGCCAATTATGAAAATACAGTAACCAGCGGTGCTTTTTGCGTGTGCATACACTTAGCTTTATTAAACTTTTCTTGAATAATGCCAAAAATAAAACTAGCAGACGGTTACCTCGGACTCGCCATACTACTTGGGTTAGGCGGCTGCACTTTTTCCATTTATATGTAAATTTGTCTGTCGAATTTCATTTTTGTAATACTTTGCTTCAACTCTTTAATGAAAACTAAACAATGACTAGTAATTTAGAAAAAGAAAATCGACTTTGTTCTTAACAAACTCTTTTATTTTTTGATTTGGTAGTATTCTTTGCAGTTTTTGTTTGAAAAGTGATTTATGAAATTTTCATTAACATCAACGAAACAATCTATTGAATTTTTTTTCCAGATTTATTGAGACAAATTAATTTAAAAAAAAAACAAAATATTTTCGACGAAAATAACACTTGATCTTTGAAAGCATCAACGTAATAAACTATTATCCTGGGAGGCTGTACTTAGTTTAATCCAACGTATTAGAAATCAAATTTTTCCATCTTTACAATCATTTCCAAAAAAATACCAGTACCAAAAAATAGACTTATACCTCTTGTATACAAGTACCTAAGACATATCAATGCAGATGAACTCAAAAAATTAAATTAAATTCCTTCGTGGTAAAATGCAACATCTGACTTATTTAAAACAAAACATACATACTTGAATTGTGGATAATGTACATATAGCAAAATAATTGTTGGTTGATTTGTTTATCTGTCTATCATTAATACGTATCACAACACTGCATTTGCGCACGATACATGGTTCACGGACAGTGAACGTATGTTGATAAAATGTTGACATGTGGCGCTGTTGCCTGGTGTATAATGTCACTAGAGGTTTATTATGTGATGTAAAAAATGACATTTTTTATGCAATTTATAGTTGACAAATTTTACAAGTTACTGAAATACTATTTGAACAAATTATAGAAGAATAATTGGTGGAAATATACTCCAAGTTTTCGGCGGTCATGTGATATCAAAACATTCTTCGCTTTCATCTTCATCGTCGACTAGTTTTGCAGCCATCAGTGCTGCGCCATAGTTCCCGCTTCCTGGATTTTCAAAGACGACCTTTCCCTCAGTCAAGTATCGCTGATAGTATATTTCGTTTTGTTTCTGGAAGCCAAGGTTCATAGCGATGTCTTGGTTGTATCCTGAGGTAAATATGCCAGCTACCACTTGAATTTGAGAAGCGTGTGCTGACTGCATAGCGCTTTTGTAAAGAGCTGTTGAAAGTTCTGGAAAAAAAAACAAGAAATGGATCAGATATGTGCCCATGAGAGGTAAAGTGAGCCAAGTGGCATTTTATATATATTTTTTAGATGAGTTGTAATATTCTACATGTCTTAAAATATCGTAAAAGTTAAGTAACCTCAGTTAATACACATTGCAATAGTGTATTTATCTCCGCAAAATAAATAAAAATGCAATCTACCAAAGAACCGAGTAAAGACGCGATAGGTAGTACTGAAAAGTGCAAGAATTTTATTCAACATTTTACTAGTTGCCTCACTTCACCTCTAATTGGTCAATATATAAAAGAACAATCGTGTGAAATGATAAACACTAATTAAATATTCATACCAATTCTCAAAGTGGCGTATGTTGAATTAAAATGGAGGGTTTCAATAGTAGGTATAAGATGAGGACCTTTTATGTAATTCACCAAAACTTTACTTTGAGGTTGTCGTGGATAACTTAAGTAGTAGTTGTAAATTTACAGACGCTCAGGAGAAAGCTTACAAAAAACATATTTAAAGTATGTAAAATATTTTTTACTGTTACTTACAATTTGAGACAACCTCTACGGAAACATACATTGTACTATTTACGATAAGAAACGTTGGCTGTTATACATTGTTTTAGAAGTGAGTATGTGGAAATTAATATATTTTTACAAATCTTTAAATTTAAACATTAAAATTTCATCAATATCAAGTAATTTTTAGATCTCATAGAACTTAGATGGATATAATATACTTCATTCTTTACTATGCACCTCCTGTAATACCTAAAATAAAGTAGTTTTGAATGTTTAATCTTCAATGTATACACTTTTTTTGTTTTTTCATCCATGTCGACTCCCAATGTGGAGCATATGGCCTCCTAATGGAGGTATCTCAACAGAAGTTTTTCTACGAGAACTGTGTGTTACTCAGTCGCTCAACCTCTCTTTTACAAAGATAGTAGAAAGAATGGAAGGGTAAGGCTAGGACAGGACTAGTAAATAACTAATCGCTCTTGCTACACCCGGTTATTAAAGGATCGGAAAAAGGGGATGAAATTTTTATTCATCACAAACACCCATGCCTTCGAACAAAAATAGGTAAATCGATCGAAAAAATGCTGCTCGTACTGGGACTCGAACACGTGAGATCCGGCACGGAAGCCAACAACGCTAACATTTTTCTTTATCTTGTTTAACAACTTGTGTTGAAATGCTCCATTTATATAATTTAAATACTTATCTCCGATAATCTAAATACCCAAAAGTAACGAGTTTTAATATGTACAACGAAAATGTGGCGTAGTTTAATAGTCACTTTAATTTTGACTGAAAATTTTATAATACGGCTAAAATTAATAATAATCGCCCAAACAGAAATAATAAGCCGCATTGAAATGGTGAAAGAAAGTACAACGTCTTCAGTAAAGCACGATAATGAGTCAAATTATAAGTGTATGTCTTACCATTAACAATCTCTGAAAGATTTCAGGGGTGTGAAAGCGATATCTTAATACCTTATCAAGTTACGCATTCACATTAGAGTCCCACTCATTCTTCTCGCCTGCCTCGCACGACGCATGTTTACCAACAAACAGATCGATTAATTAACCGCCACTGTTTGGCAGGAGATTTGCGAAAGTGGCGCCGCCAACGTCACATCGGATTATTAAGGGACATCATCTGTCAATAGGTGGATATACCGGATACAAAGTAACCCCAATGTTAATATTAGTTTGTACTGTGTTACGACCAAATCACTACGTAATGTTATGTTAAGGATATGTCACTAGCCCGCCATAATTGCATGAGGTGGCAGAATTTTGCAATTGAAAATTGGTTATGTCATCGGAATCAAATTTAACACTGGCTAAAACCTAAATTAGGAATACAACAATAATTGTGAGAAAAAAATATAAACTCTTCACGATATGAGTAAGTATATTGATACCATATGTACGTTTAAATCTCACCGAAAGGCATGAAAAAATGATTACCCTGACATTGCCAGTTTTGTTTTCGTCTTGTGACATGTCTTGTTTTTGTAAAACTATATAAAAGTTTGCGCCTGCATAACGAAAGACATATTAGGTTTTTGTACATTTAAAATATGTATATAGTTTTGTAGCTTACTTAATTAACAAAAAAATGACATTTAGAACTTTTATCTCGATCTGGACTGACCAGTTTTCGGAAAAAAAGGTTTCAATTTATATGTCAAACCAAGCTTTAGTCTATTTCATAAAATTCTGTTGTTGGTTTAGTCATAATTTGAGCTTTATCCCCAATGTCTTTTATGATGAATATAACATATACGATCTCAACCAGCGATGGGCTGCCAATACGTTAACAAGGGGCTCGCTTATCTCGAAGCAATTTTCTGAGGAAGGAGTGAATTTCTTATCGCTCCTATGCAATTATATACGCTACTTAAAAAAGCAATCAATTTTTACTTAATACACGTATAATATTTTTAGGGTGTTCACTGTCAATACTTGGTGGAAAGGCATTATATTAATAAAAACACAATAATCCTTTGTACTTCATTCCACTTTATTTAATATGTCAGGACCGGTTTCGCTCATTACGAGCATCGTCAACTGATAAGAAATATAATTTAACAGTGCTATTTATACAAACTGTATAACTGTTCATTTTTGTATAAATAGCACTGTTAAATTATATTTCTTATCAGTTGACGATGCTCGTAATGAGCGAAACCGGTCCTGACATATTAAATAAAGTGGAATGAAGTACAAAGGATTATTGTGTTTTTACTAACACGTATAATATGTAACAATACGCAATTTACCGTAAAATTATCAATGTAAATAGCTAAAAATGTACTATTCTGTATACTGAAGCTGTCAAAGATAATAAATAAATTCGAATATACAGTTATAAACTAATTTGATATGAGAATATTTTTTCTCATAAGTTAACAAGGGGCTCGCGCGAGCCCTTGTGAGCCCCCTCCAGCCCACTTCTGATCTCAACCAAGGCCAACTTTGAGACATTCGATAAATTTGCAACACCATATGGGAAACAGAATATTCTAGATTATTTTTTAAATTCAACGGGAAGTAGATTCTACTCTTCCACCGCGGCGGATTCTCAGTATACAGATAAAAAAAATATTTAATATCATATAAACTAAATAGGAAATAAAATTATCAGTCTCGTACAAATTTGTAATGGGTCATAAATAAGTAAATTCGTTTCTTTTCTTGACCGTTAAGGTGGTCGTAAAACAGCGACACACAATGGATGATGGTGACACAACCAACTTGTGTAATCTGAACGGTATTTTTTCTGAATTATTCCCAGTAATTTTACAGATTGACTTACTCTTTTTCTCGGGTTATATCCGCTCTCTATGTGGAGCGTTTGTCCACCACGAGACTTTCCCGAAATTTCTTGTAACCATATAATCTCTTTGGTTTTTCCACTGACATTCCGGCATACTTAAGCTCCGACAAATACCCTAATGAGATAGTATCCAACGGTCGTTCACAATATAGGAGTCCCTACGGTAAAGAGTTCTAAGTATTTGTGTAACAAGCTATTTATTTTCTTTCCCAAAAACACTGGAGTCTATATTAATGTCATATTTTTATAAATCAAGAGATGCATGTTATATAACTAGAAGCTTTAATAACGGATGTCTTCATTGCCTATAATAACGATTGGGAGTGAGTGGGTCCCAGAGGTAGGTCGTTTGAAGGGTTTCAAACATTAAGGGAATAATTTATATTGCTGGAAACAAAAAAGTTATGAAAGAAGCCAATGTTCACAATAAAGGAACAGTTTAAATATTCTTATCGTATAAGCTATTGTAATATTGTTATATATTGTCAAGAAAGTCGAGTAATGTTAAACCATATTTCTTTTTTCAAGCTCTGTATCGCCAGGTAAAAAAAAATATTGAGAAAATATTATATTTTAAATTAGTCTTCAAAAATTAAACTTATTGTTCTTCAGCCAATTTTATTATATGTATAAGACAAATCGTTTAATTGTAATCATTTGTTATAATCAAGATGTCAACATTGATATATTTTTCGTAATGTCATTTTTTGTCAGACGTATGCATTAAAGATTCTAAAGTCTCGGTTTTTTTGATATACAAAGACACGGAACACACAATTGTTAAATTTTGGGAAAATTCTTGTGTAATAATTTTTATGAAAAAGTATTTAAACGAATATTTCTATGCATGAACAATATCGGTAACTGAAAACTTATGCGAGCTTATTTTTTAATGTAAATATAACAAAATATGGCAATATTGTATTGTAAATATAATATCGCTTTTTACTACACAATATTTGAGGGATTCGTTTGATTTTGGCGATGAAACCATTACTTTCGACTAATAACACATTGATCAGTAACTTTATTGTTAAATTTGAAACGTTCAAATTATGTAAACTCCCACAGATTTTGTCACTAACGACCCGGGTTTCGCCTTTCGGCGTTCAAGTGCACGGATGAACTTGAACTGACGCTTAGTAAATGAATGTTTCGTGTTTATATAATAAATAAATGTATCACTGAGTCTAAAGCCATTGCTGGCGAAAAGGATAAAACAACTGGTATTAAACCACAAATTTTGACTAACAACAAGAAACTTTAACACTAATTTACTATAGAGTTCAGCCAATCTTGCTGTACTATAGTGCACTATTGATATAATTTAAGATTTCGACTGAAGGTGCTTGGTGGAATTTCAATATTAAAAAGTTTCGTGTTGTTAGTCAAAATTTGTGATCCTTTTCGCCAGCAATGGCTTTAGACTCAGCGATACATTTATTTATTATGTAAACACGAAACATTCATTTACTAAGCGTCAGTTCAAGTTCATACGTGCACTTGAACGCCTGAAGGTGCCGAAAGGCGAAACCCGGGTCGTTAGTGACAAAATCTGTGGGAGTGTACATAATTTTAACGATTCAAATTTAATATTGAAATTCCACCAAGGACCTTCAGTCGAAATCTTAAACTTTATAGTTATTATTGCAAAAACTTTGTTAGCATCTGTCAAACGTAAGTAAAATGGATATATCTTGTTTTATTAAATAAACAGAAGATTTTTAATGTTTGATATTTTATTTATATGTACAAACGTTCTCATAATAAAGAGATTCTACAAGAATATATTTTTACTGAATGAATAAAACATACAATACACAATTTTGAATACAAGTTATTTTAGTCTCAAGTCTCTGGTTATTTTATTAAAACGTCCCAAGAACCGAGACTGACAAAAAGCGTCAAATTGATAATTTTTTCTTAGGTTTCCTCCACACAGAATCTCTAGTATGCACGCTTTACAATAGATTCAACAAAGCTTTTCTACTGTCGAATACTTTCAATATTTTTTTGTTATTTTTATTTATTCACTCAAACGTTATATAAGTAAATATTGATCGAAAGTTTTCGTACGACCACAAGTAACATATCAAACAAATTCTGCAATGCTAATAATTGTCAAATGCTAATATGCAGTATAATTCCGATAAGCATTTGATTTGGTAAACGGCATGCATTGTCAATATTCACTACCTAATCATAATTATTATTGTATGCCTAACGAATTATGCACTATCCCAACATCCACAAACTTACTGATCCTAAACAATTAGCGACGATTAGCCAACTGCCAACCCATATCGGCAACTTGTAATATAACTGATTAAATGTGTATGCATTACAATCGTCATCAAATTAAATGATTAAAGATTTATATTACTGACATACTGCCAAGCGATAGTCTAATTATTTATTATCAGCGTACAAAATCATAAACATTTTTTGTTTCACGACTTGCCCCATGCCAAATTCCTAAGTGACTTAATTACAAACATTCGTGTAATTGATAAAATATCGCTTAATAGAATTTTAAAAACATATCGGTTGAGTTGAGTGTTCCTTATTATTGTACTCCAATATCATTTATCTCTAAAAAACGAACAAGGGGTCAGAAGCGAGCGTTAAGTAGTGACCTATTATTTTTTTTTTAAATAAAAAATTGCATCTCAAACGAAACCCACAATTTAAATTTTAAAAAATCAAAAACATTAACCACTTGAATACCAAGCAGACACAGGTGCCCAAAATATATGCAAGCAAACACGGATGTCCAAGACATTTAAAAAATCAAATACTTGGTATTCTAATAGAATATAAGCAATATTTTGATGAATATGTGTAGTGCTATCTATACTGAGTCAATATAGGTTTTTTAAAATATCGAATTCGAGTGTATATTAGGCAAAGTTATTTTTCTCAAAAACACGCAGTATCTCTGGGAAATATTAATGATTTATTTGCGCGGTATTCAAACGGTTAATAGTAACATATTTTTTTTTAACATTTCTCTATTTGACAATCATTATTACAAAATTTAAACGAATGAACTTGCGTTTATAGTGTTGCCAGCTCACTGCAGTGCGTGATTGAAGATGCCGACAGGCAAAACCCGTGTCTTAAGTGACAAAACTTGTGTGAATGTAGATAATTTTAACGGATACAAATTTGATAGCAAATATGTTAAAAAAAAACATAAATACATACGCCCAAAGTATTTTTTTTATTAACGAAAAATTGGCATTACTGCTTATGCCAATGCGCCAAATATTTGAAAGTTGAAAGACAATACGATAAAAATTTATTGTAAGTCACTCGAGTTCAATTGACGTCACAAAGACCCATGTCATAGGTCTTCAATTTAAATTGAAAAATCAAACCTTTACCCGTCTGGTCGGTAGAGTAAGCTCTAACCAACTGGACTACAAGCGGGCGACAAAATTTTATTTACTACGAAAATTCGCTGCAATTGCTTCAATTTCAATAAAGCGTCTGAATTGCGTCTCAAAATTTTTATTTGTTTTAAAAGCGAATTTTATTTCGTAATAGAAAAAAAATCAATCGACGCAATGGCTTATTCTTGGAAAGTTCCACCGGATTGTCCCTATTGAAATTGCTCTTGTCTTATTCATTTTCGTTTATATAATTCGCAGTTTTTGAGCCGGCGGCGGAGGAGGGAGGGTAAAATTGCTTTTCGATTATAAAAAAATGTCTGCCTATGCAAATGACCACCCAAACACTTCGCCGCCATCACAAGGTGGGCAGAAAAGAGCATCGCTAAATAATCAAACGTGTTCGTCCTTGATATCATGAAACTCTGCCCCTCTTTGGATGCTGTCCGTGTCCACGGATTCTGGTTACTATACGAACACATTGGATTTTTGACGCATGAAAATGATATGTGGATTCTTATTATTCGATCAGGTCACAGTGAGAGTTAAAAGTTTAATATTTGTCCAAGTTAGAATTCCAATTTTACGTAACTACGTAATACGTCCATATGTTTTATTTACAAAAGAACACAAAAAAAATAGCTATCAGTTGTGCAAACTGTTTTTTTTTAAATAATGATTATAACAGTTATTACATATAAGTTTGAATTCATTAAACTTTTGCGATTTCTACCTGTGGACTATTTAAGTTTTTCACAGTCGTTTTTTTATCTGTGTCCACTTCCATTGTGGAGCATAATTGGAGACATCTCAAAAGAAGTTTTTTCTATGAGAACTGTTTGTTATTCAACCTCCCATTTTCAAAGAGGATAAGACTAGTGGTTAACAACACCTAGTTATTAAGGAATCGGAAGAGTGGGAGAAAATGTTAAGACGTTACAAGCATCTATGTCTTCGAACAGAAATCTGCTGTCAATACTTGGTGGAAAGGCATTATGTTTAAAAGATAAGTACTGTTTTTCCGATGAAAATAAAAGGATTTTTTTTCTACGTACTTGTGACTATTAATTTGAAATTTTCTATTTTTCAATTTATATATACGTATACCTTAGATAATTCGTGCCAACAGTTTTACATAACGTATTTATATTTGAAAAAAAATGCTAACATATTTTTGTGATGTTCATAATAAAATTAATGAAAAGAATATTTGTGAAATACCAATTACTTTCACCCCGGAAACATTTCAAGTATTAAATAAACATTTATGATTTTAAAATATGCTTGTTTTTATACCAACGTGATTTTAAATAAATCTACGAAATTCTTCTCAAATATCTTGAAGCGTGGTTGATGGAAAGTTATTTATAAAATTTCTTCAGACCTCTCTGTACGAGGCGATGGAAATTTCATAGTAGCAGGAATTCTTTGGGACCTTTGCAGGCGGGCGGTGGGAAAAAAATGTACGAAAAGTAAGCGTAGGAAAATGGGGTGAGCGAAGGGCGAGGGCCAAGGAACGTGGGAGGTTCGCTGGATTGTTTGAACGTAAAACACCTGCCGCCAATATCAAATTCAAATTTAATAGTTTGATAAAATTCTGGGTGCGTAAAAATCCACTGGAATTTCAGAATATTAATGCTGTTGCCTGTAACACCAATGACGTCCGTCAGAATTTTAAATCGGGCGAGCCGCATAACAAAAAAACAGAAAAATCTCTCATAATAGTCCGACTACCCCTTGTTAAACAGAGATTTACAATTAGAAGATTAGTAACCAAACTGTGCGAACGTGCTTTTTTTTAATCGGTTGAGTATTTTTTGGTAATAAAATAAAATAAGTAAATTCAATAGACGACCTGCCCGCTGTGGTCTAGTTTGCTCTATCGATCAGGTGGGTCTGGGTTTGATCCTCGGTAAAGTCTATGTTAAATTGGATTTTTCAATTTAAATTTGAAATCTAAGACATGCGTGTTTGTGACGTCAATTCTCCTCGAGTTTAATCACAAGTGACTATTTCATCGAGTATATCTCATATGATCTTTTTTCAAATTTATCAAATTTATGGAGCTTCAAGTACAAGGACGCGCCAGCGTCAAGGTTCTTCCAGTCTCCTTCATCGATAAAGATTTTGAAAAATTGTAAATTGCATCCCCTTACCGTCGTTTGCAGACGGAAGGGCGCGATCACTACAGAGATAAGAAGTTCACGGGAACTCCATATGCATTATTTTGCAAATCATATTCCATATGCTTTCTCCATACTATATCCGTACATGTACACATACATGCGCATACATTACACAATTTTTTTTTAAACAAAAGGAGTCATTTTCGTGATGCTAAGTTCGTTCTAAAATTGACAATTTTAGACGACATAAGATCTATGGAGGGTCGTCGAGCAGAACTGCTCTGGGTCTAAAACGATTCTCAGGCAGTGTCTCGTCATAAATATCATGCTATAATTTTTTCTTGTTGGTAATTTAGTCAAACTATAGAGAGCTTTCTAAAAGAAAAAACAAAACGGCAGGAGATCCTTTTTAAATAGAAGCAGTATGTTTTTGCTTGATGAACATGTTATAATCATTACGTTTCTAGGCGATTAAAAGCGTTTGATAATCTTAAGCGATACACATTAGCTATTCAAAATACTGATATTTGTCTCTTGATATCGTTGAAAAAATATTTACTTCGCAGCATTAAGAGGTTTAGGTTTAGGCATACCTACATCGAGAAAAAAACCTACGAGAGAAAATGCGATTACGGTAATGCGATAGACATTCGTTTTCACTCAGTCACGGCTATCAGTTAATTTTCATCAATAAAGAATGAATGTTACAGATATGGGTGGCTAAGATATGTAGAAGATAATTAAAGTATGTCAAAATACAAATTTTCAAATCCTAGATTTACCAAATGTTTTTTTTCTGAAGTTATTGAACAATAGCTAACTTAATTGATGCGCATTATGTTTCGCGGAAAACTGAATATATTAATGGTTGAAATTAAAATGAAAAAATCGTCAGCAACAGTTATAAATTCAATTTTATATTTATAACTGCGCCTGTGTGGTCGAGTGGTCAACATCGTTGGCTACCGCTACGGAGGTCACGGGTTCGAATCCCGGTACGGGCAGTTTTATAAATTTATTTTTCAATTGATTTATGAATTTCTGTTCAAAGGCATGGATGTATGTGATGTCTTGAATTCCCCCCTCTCATCCATCCTATCCTATGAACGGGGCGCGTAGAGAGCGATTAGCTAACCACTAGTCCTGTCCTTGCCCTTTCCTTCTATTCCTACTATCTTTGGAAAAAGAGAGGTTGAGCAACTGAGTAACAAGCAGTTCTCTTAGAAACATTTCTGTTGAGATAAACTCCATTAGGAGTCCATATGCTCCATATTGGGAGCGGACATGGAAAAAAAACAGTTATAAAAGCGTTCAGTAAGCAAACCAATAAAAAAGACAAACTTTTTAGTTTGATAAGGCTTTATTTGAATAGTTGATTATTATGTGTTACATACGTCAGGTCCTATGTCATAGCGGTTAGCGTTGTTGGCTTCCATGCCGGATCTCACGGGTTCGAGTAACCGTACGAACAGCATTTTTTCGATATATTTATCGACTTCTCCATAAGGAGACCATATGCTAAAACATTAAGAGCGGACATGGATAAAAAACTTAAATTTTAGACATCAAAGTAATGTTTAATTCAACGTTTTTTCGATATGTATTTTTTTTTTAAATAATTTATTTCGTGTCAAAATCAAATCAAAAATGAAGGTTTCTTTTTTAAGTCAAATAATTTAATTTATTTAAATTAACTTGTTACAAATAAATGAATTGAAATTATCACTCGTGCGGAAGACGCGACATAATTTCACACTGTTCAATTACATAATTTAATGCTTCAGTAATTAAGTGAATATAATAATAATAAACGAAATTCGCAAAATATGGCGTAAATTTGAATTTGAATAATTATTATTCTAGAACGAGGATATTCCGCGTTCAAATTAGCTCAAAATTGCGCGTACAACTACGAAATAGAAACCTACAGAGATAGAATCTTTTAGGATTTAGAGATTCTTTGATGTTACTTTAAGGATTTAATGGTATTGAACATCACGTATTAATTTTATTCTTTATAACATTTGGCTGATCTAAATCAAATAAATTAGTAAAATATTTTAATTAAGATAACATAAAGATTGTATTTGATCAATGAATAAAATGTAAATGAATCTAGATTATGTGACAAAAAATTAAATATTGTATGTATGTTTAAATCGTTGGTGTTAGATTGAATTTATTTCTAGAGTCAATGTCACATATCTTTGAAGAGTTAAACCTTTATGGCCGATTTTCCGACTGTACGAACTCGTGTAAACATTTTTTTCTATATGCAACATGTTCACTATTCATGTGCATGAGCATATTGAATGAATTTCTTCAGATTTTTGAACTCGCGTCATTTGACGTCACAGTCGGTCTCACTCAAACTCTATCCATAAGAGCGAGATAGCAACAGGCACGTACCACCGCGGCCATGCAATAGGACTGCACAATATTCGCTCTGTTATGCTCAGTCAGCTAGCGCTGTCCCGCATAACATGTTTATTACTTACTATAAACGAATATTTGGCAACGGCATAATTAGAGTATTTTGTCAGACGAAAGAGGTTGAAGTGGTTTGTGGATGGCGATGAAATAGTATTTAATTTTGTTGTCAGAACAGAAGATGCATTTATTATTTCAACAGAACTTATATAAAAAACCAAAGATTCAGAAATATGTTCACTGTCCCAAACAATAAAAAAACTTCGTCGAGTTTTCATTACTAAGACATAAGACTTTTTTTTTCTTTTATTCACTGCAAATTTTTTGGGTAAAAATTCAAAATTATTACATAATAAAGAAAATTGTTCCTTGTTAAAATTATCAGAATTATCTTTGAACAGATAGTATACCACCTATGCATAATATGTTGGTACCCAACGTCGCAGACACGCTATTTGTCTGCATATTGCTCACGCCAAGCATTTTGAGAAAAAGTGGCAATGCTATTTAATTAACATTAATCTAGAAAAATACTTTTATTTACATTTTTTTACGTTTTTAAAATGAATACAGTTTTCGAAAATCAGCGCCAGCGTGTACCCCCAGAATATCAATTAAATTAATGCGGACCCAATAAAAATACAACTCAAGGAAATATGAATTTTCCGAGCATTGAGATTTTAACTAAAGTAGCTTTAGGTATTTTTAAAAAATATTTATTGATTGGCTAAACAATTGTATTCATTTTAGATCTTAAAATAAGATACAATGTTCACCATGATGATTTATGTACACGAATTTTTGTCAAAAAAGCATTGATAACACGTCTACTGTAAACGTGTATATATAACCTCAAAATTGTTAGCTGTAACGTGATAGTACTGTCGGAAATTTATCAAAAACATGCTTAATTATACATCACGTAGTAATAATATGATATACGCCATTTTCTTATAATTAAGTCAGCTTCCGTATTCTCGTATTGATGTTGTTAAGGTATCTATTTGCTTTGGAGATGTAGTATAGGCGGGTGCGTTTAGGAAGCGAGCAGAGAAAGGCGTGGGTACCGACTAAGTCTTCAAAAGGAAGACTTCACCCAGCCTACCGAAATACGTAATTTATTTAAAGCATTCTTGGGTAGACCGGCAGTACAGAATGTCTCGAACGCAAGTGCACGGATATATATATATAATAAAAATACAAGCTGTACACAAAATATAAAAAGTAAACATTAGACACATTATGATTTTGGCTGAAATTAAAGATAAAATAATATACAGAAAGCTGTTTTGGATATCAAATTGGATATGGAGCTGTAAGTACCAGGGCGCGTTAGCAAAAAAGTTCTTGGAGTGTCTTTCATCGCTAATGTTTTGAAAAATTGTATTCCCTTACCATCGTTGCTGATGAAAGGGCATGATCGCTACAGAGGTAAGAAATCCTTAGTGAAGCCAGTTCACGGGGACTCCATATGCATTCATTTGAAAATCACATTCTATATGCTTCCCCTCATATTATATTGATATATGTACACACACATGCGCATACATACATATACACATACAGTACACAAGAAATTCAACCAAAAAGAGTCATTATCATTATGCTATGATGTATTTTAAAGTCTCTGTGAAGTAGCGAGTTAAGCACGTATCAAGGGTCGTTACATATCCTTCTCAGTGACTTATTTTAAAATATCTGGAGAAAAGCATCAATAAATAATTTAAAATTTTAAACTACTTAAGATGTTTAATAAATTTTTCATCGAGAATACGGATAAATAGTTAATATCACTAAAACCAATTGGATGAGAAAGTCACATTTTTTAAAATTATACATTTATCTTTTATCAAAAGGTGCATGAATAAAAAATATGTTCCGTGCAGTGTTCCAGGTTTCGAAACGGGCAGAAATAATTGATTATACGCCAATTCATTTTCAATTCGTTTCGAAAAAAACTTTTTGTAGATATAAAGTTTTGATGGTATACCTATTATTTTGAGTGGAATTGATTTTTAATATGTTGTAAAAAAACGTTTTTAAATGAAAATAAATACACATCTACTTGCATTTCTATATGTAATGAATTTTGAATCAATCTGTAGGCATTTATAAAAGAAAATAGGCACACACCGCGTGGCTGTGTGGACGGGAGACGGAGGTCGAACGCAACATGGGGGTGAGAAATTTACTCGTCAAATATTTAGACTCTCGGTTTCAATTAACGCAACAAGGTGGGTTTACTTCGCTACCCGAACGCCTCATTTACCCGCAAAGATGGCAAAAAGAAAATTTTCCGTACCTACTAACTGAATGACCTTAAGCTCTGCAAAATCAAAATTTGAAAAAGGCTTTTTAACCCCAGAGGAAGTAAGTATAATTATATTTATTATTAAAGTAGAATATTTTATGACGTGATACGAAACCATGCTAATCAAATATTTTTTTTATACAGTTTTTTAAAAATATTTTTTGAACTTGCTTTCACATGTGCTTAGTTTAAAATGTGTGACTCCATTTACTGCACGAAAGCGCGTTTGATAAAAGACAGAGTATTTTTCTAGAATTCATATTTTTTTTTTCAAGAATTTTCGACATCACAGAAAATTTACACTATACCGAGTATTTTAAAAATTTTGACAAGGTCAGTTTGAAAAGACAATAATTTTTCTGCTTTGAATCTTTATACGCAATAAAAAAACATCAATATTTAACATCGATTTTGACCAAGCTTAATCTCAAAACAGTTTTACCGTTAGCAAGACACTACTAAAATAATGACTTCTCAATAATGCACTCAAGGTAAATAATAATTACAGAACAAATAAACTTTTCCTAATGTTGAAAAAAGTTAAAGATTGTCATGTAACAACGAATAACATTTAATTTACGAATCGAATGTTGTAGGCCAGCGGTCGGCAGCCTAAATGCAATGGCGTGCCACAAAACAGGTAATTAAAAGTAAAGAACCTTTATCGTATCCCTGAAATAAAATTAGAAAATCTATCGTTTATTAATACATGTTTATACACGCCAATAATACACGCTACAAAAAGGACCGTAAAAAATTCAATATTTAAACATAAGTCACTGAGGTTAATCTTTGGAAGCTTACACCTCTAAATTTTTATAAAAAAATCGTCATTTTAAAAACGTGCCACTTAAAATCCTTTCGGCAAAGGTTGCCTACCGATGGTGTAGACCAGAGTTTCCCTAACTTATTGTCAAATGGAATTTTTCACAAATCTGGAAATGTTGCCGGAACACAGCTTATTTTTTAGGTCGGGTAATTCATAATAAAAATATTGAAAAAATTTATGTTATTAAATCACTGTCACATACAAATATGAGTGGTTTTTAATGGTTAAAAATATCCGCCTGTACACCAGTGTTCCGCGGAACATAGTTTAAGAAACCTTGGTGTCGATGGTGAGATTTTTGTTATCAAACCAGACGATAAGATCGAAAAATGAGCTTTTTATTTTACACCAAAGCGAAAAGAAATCATCATTTAGATTTTTGTCTTATCAAATATAGTCTTATTTTGTAATTTTTTTTACATATGATTAATTTCTCATTCTAACGCAAAACTTTTAATCGATTCTCAACTGCGCTTAAAAGGAATACGCGTATGCCAAATAATATTGTATTTACACTAAACAACCGAGGCATTTGGGCCCGGGGCAAGAAATATCCTAAATCTACAAAATATAATTCTCTGTATTCAAAATATCTGTGAAAAGGCTAACCCACTTTCGCCGCCCGGGAAACAGCTTAAACTTTTCCTTTTTTCCTCAATAAATCGTTATTATATACACAAAAGTTTATCAAAACGGTATCTGGCAAAGTTCTAAATGTACCTTTTTTCTCTCATACATACCAACTAGTAGGTTATTTTAACTTGTTATAGAAAAATTTCGGGTAAACCAATTTGTTTTATGGTTAATGTTTATTAAAAAAAAATATATATGTTGAATTTTTATAGTGAAGAATTCTGTAAATTTATAAAACTATCTGAATTGCGGTAAAACGATAGTAAAAATAAAAACTAAAAATCGAAAATAGTGCACTTCAAAAAATATTTCACAAATCGAATATTAAGAACACAAAAATTGTCAATTATTATCGATTCGACTCCTGCGAGAATTGTACACGTTTAGTTTTTGTATACACTATCAAAAAATATTTCATCAACTACAATAACAACGAATAATCAAAATAATAACTGTGCTGAAAAACTGAAAATATAAAAAAGAAAAAAAGTATTATAATAAAATAGTAAAATCACTTACATACTAATTATCACACTCAAAACTAAAACAAACTTCTGTTCAATTGTTCCTGTTCCTAGCCAATATGAGTCTTAACTAAAATCATGAATTTCACTTGCTACTTATTGAATAAGTTATATAAACCAGGGATGTAGAGTTTTTAAGAGATAAGAGAACTCCATCTTCGACCATAGCTTTATATACGACTTTTACTTGTATATTAATAAATATTACTTAAAATACGATTATTTTTTTAGATTTGTAGTCGAAGTATTTAGTTTTTTTTCATACGACTCTAGTAAAAACAGTTTGACTACATGACTCCAATTCCAACTTCAAAACCCTGGTACAAACACTTTTTAACACTAATATCATACCATGTTTTTCTTACTTAACTTTTGTATAAATATCACTGTTTCAATGTATTTCTTATCAGTTGACAATGCTCACTATGAGCGAAACCGGTCCTGATCCAATATTTTTTATGTTGAAAAAGTACTAAAAATGTTTTATTATTTTTTTACCTTTTTAAGATCCATATCCGCTGCCAGTGTAGAGAATATAGCTTCCTTATTTAAAAAAAAGTTTATTCCTGTGAGAACTGCTTGTTACTCAGTTGCTAAAACTCTCTTTTTAAGAGAATATGAATATAACAAGACTAGTGTATAACTAGTCGCAGTTGCTACGCCATTATTATAGGATTAGAAAAGGTGGAAGAGAATGTCTTCAAATTTAAATGGATTGAAAAAAATACTGTTCGTTCTGGGACTTGATCTCATGAGATTCGTCACAGAACCTATCAACGTTGACCACTGAACCACGAAAACAACATTAAAATCTATACAGAATATATTAAAATAAAAATAAATTCAACTCACCTTTTGATGCATAATTTGTATCGATGGCAATAGCAAAAATCTTTAAATATTTTTTTGCACCGTAGAGATTGTGTAGATCAACCGGCTTTTCAAGTTCGTTGTAGAACTTCATAATAGTGGCGTAGCAGTCGCCTACAGTCAATTTTAATTTGCTGAATGTTCTTGAAAATGCAACTGAAATGAGAACATTTGAAAGTGAAACAATTTATTTAAATCTACGAATCGGACGACGTGGCCAGTGATTGATTATATTCGTGACTTACTCAGTCACGCTAGCATTTGTTTTTTTGTAATACATAAAACAAAAAAAATGATTTATGACTTTGAATTCATATAATTCAGGTCAAAATTTTAACTACACTATATCATGTATCCTATAATATTCGCATACTGTTTTTTTTTTTATCATGCTACAGTTTTTACATTACTCGATTTCGCAAAAAATAACGCAATGTATTATCATCATTTTTAATTAGTATTATATATTAATTGAAGTAAGAGTTTCAAATACTAACTGCTTACATTTATACAAGGTGTTCGTACATGATTGTATATACAGCGTAAAGCTTCATAATAATGAAAGTTTTCTATTATCACACAAGTAGAACCCCCATGTAAAATTACTCAATTTAAAATGAATTATGATCAAGCTGGTCAGTCTAGCGAAGCTTTTAATCGAATATGTCAAAAAGCTTTACAATACAACTGTATTTTTTTAAGTCTATAAAAAACAAGTGTTTGTTTCTAAGATACTTCTTGCAATTATTTGAAACCAATCAAAATTTTAACTCTTCAAAAGCTGTTAATCCACAGCAGATGTATTTAGATCAAACTTTTAGTACCCTGTGAAAAAAAAACTCGGTAGTAATTTTTTTTATTGAATAAAACAGAGGAGATAATTTTATGTATAATTACTTATTATATACTGCAACAAAAAATACTTATTATCTACTAAATTTGCAGAAAAGCATTGTTTTTTTTGATTAAAAATTAAATAACACAAAATTTATTTAATTTTGATTTTTAAAAAAAGGCATGATTGTTAGGTTCAAATTTGTATACTCTTTATTTCATTAAAACAATTGATGTAATAGTAACACTTAAAAAACAAAACAATGATTTCCAATAAGCTCTTGTTTTTCTACAATTTATTAATAAAAAACTAAGCCTTCCAACAGTAATTTTGAATTGCCTGTCGGTGGAAATGTAGCAAAAATAATATCTAAAAAAAAATGAAAACCGATAATTATTTTTACTAACTATTTGAATAAAATATTTTAAAGGCAGCTTTTCATAAAACTTTTAGTTACAAAAAAATACAGCGGTGATACAAAATTGTCCCTGAAAGGTCGATACAAATGCCGAATACTAAATTATTTATTAAAGTCAAAGAAAAACTTTTCTTTGATGTAAATGAATGAAACATCGTAGATATTGGACTTTTTTAAAAATTATATAGTACGTTTATATGTGCGTATTTTTAGAAAAAGTTACGTGGGAACGATACTTCATATGAGTATGAATCCTTTTAATTTTATTATAGTATAGTAAATCTTGAAATCGACCGTCAAAATAGGTGGGTAAAATATAAATGAATAATTAATTAGGTTATGTAAATGGTTATTTTATCTCAGTCTAGTATAAACCTTTCTAGTTTGAGAGTAAATCATAAATATAAATGTATATGAATTCATAAATATACATGAAATATTTTTGTTTTGAGCTAGTTATTTAACGTTTTTTTATTGTTCTCAGCGAGAGATTTATTTTGATATTATAAACAACTGTAGTTTAAAGAGCACTCATTCGTGGTCGAGTGTCCAGCGTTGTTGACTTAGAATACGGAAGTAACCGGTTCGAATCTCATCACGGACAGTTTTTAAAGATCGAGTGATCGATTTTACGAAAAGAGTAAAATATGACATTGCAGAGATTCAACTGTTTTACCGATTGGTAAATCTGTCACGTGGTATTATTTGCATTTCCTTTTATTGTGACCACGTCACAGTTAAAATGTAATTATTATTTGTTTGAATTTTAAAGTTTGCAGTTGTATTTTGATAACGATAAGCCGAGGAAGACGTATAGTTCAAATGGTGAACAAAGATAAACTACAAGGCGTGTTTTTGACGTTTAAAAAAACAATCCATAGTGTCTTCTGAACAATTATGTTTTTTATACATGGGAGGTTTTTCCGTGTTGACAGCGATATGATCCAAATTGAGAACAGACTTAGTTAAATAAAAAACATTAAATTTAGACGTATTTTTACGAAACAATTCAAAACAATTAACATCGATTTAAACGAAATTGAGTATAAACATAAACATTCATTTCCATTTTCTTTAGATCTTTCAAATTTAAAGTTGTGTCGGTATGGTGGGAAAAAGTTTTTTTTGAACGTATTATGCTTCGTATTTATGCTGAAAACTTGAGAATCACTTCACTCAAACATCTGTGGCAGTAATATTGTTTTATTCAAAATTTTGTTTGTGAAATGAAACAAGAGTTAACATTGGGCTGACCTCAAGACATGCCACTCGAGCTCTGTGATTATTTACGAATTAACTGATAATCTCACCGTCTTTCAAAACTTGGCCCTCGGAACTTGTAGAGTGACCCCCGTCCCTTAATACGTCTTAGTCTGAATTTCGATAAGAAATTAATTTAACAATATATATTCGTTTAATTGTAGAAACTAAAACTTCTGCAGAACTTTATAATTTGCATTTGTAATTCAATCAAAATCACAAGATAGATTGTGATCCCAAAGGAAAGATGCTGTTGTTGTTGATGTGCCTACTATCGCTAAAAAGCTGAGATTATCTTAAGTCAAAAAACCAAAAGAATTTTCTTTTAATCTGTGGACGAGTGGCGAAACTCGTTGTTTTCAATTAAGGTGTCCATATGTTTATATCTTAGAACGGAATTTTTCATAAATTGATTTATAAATGTTTGTTTAAAGAAAAAAATATTTAGCGGTTGAGTACAAAATAAGACTTTTTTAGAACCACCCTTTTGAGATTATTTCCATTGAGAGAAAATATGTTCATCAAAAAATCATGACATAGCTACTCGCGATCAATTGTTAAATAATTTTACTGGAATTAAAACAGTCTTCGAATTATATTAAAATTTCAAAGTAAAAACAAAAAACCTCTGTCTACCACCCTCAGGATTATAACAGCGACGATGTTTCCTGAAGCTTCATCCACTGCTACCAATGACGCCTTGTCTTTCATTTGGGTGCGAACATTTTGGAGAAATTCTTCTACAGAGTCTTCATCGTGAAGGGTGTTGAGACATTTGTAGGTTATCTAGAAATATATTTAAGAAAATCAATATCAAGTTGTTATTATTCATGGTTTTTAAATAAAACAGTGTTCTTCATTTAGTTATTAAATTAATGTAACACAAATTGACGAACAATTAACATTATTTTTACTAAGTTAAAAAGTGAGAATGAATTGATCCACGTTCTTAAGCTTTTCTGTAGCATGTAGTTTGTGAATTATATTTTGTCAAATGAGATAAGAGAAAGAGAGATTGAGCAACTGAGCAGTTCTCGTAGTTCTGTTGAGATACTTTTATCAGGATGCCATATGCTTCAAATTGAAAGCGGACATATTTATATTAAAAAAAAGAAGATTTTTCAGTCATTGTGAATTCTTAAAAAATAATGAAAAGTCCATCAAAGTCGTATAATCTGTCATGATTCAAAAATCTTTTTTAAACTGATATAGGGGTCACTCATGTGTTTGAAACATTGTTTTAAACAGCTTTAAATCATACATTTACAAGCGGAGAAGCAAAATTCCAACAGTTAATTTGACTGCTGAAACAAATAAGGCACTGTCAATTACTTCCGTATCCAAAAAGTGATTTTTCAAAAGAGTGATGGCTTCTTCATATCGTTTCTCTTGGAGGTCTTCGATTCTAACGCCTAATTCGGGAAGAATATTCCAAACCAGTGGTGCTCGAATTCTTGCTTCTAAAGCATTCGCTTTGTCTTCTTCGGTCGGTTCATTATCCATGTCAGCCAATTTTAATCTAAAAAAAGGAGTCAAGACAAAAAAAAATATACACAAATAATAAAAATCACATTGTTAACCTATAAACAGTTACAATCTTTCACTAAAAAACATTTCAATTGGTATGGATTTTTTTCACATAACATAGTATATTTTTTAATCTTTAATCACCGAGTAGCAAAAACTTTGGGTTTTTATAGGCTATAAATGCTTTTTTAATGGCCAAAACTAGTTAATGAAAACTAAATCGATACAATGTAAATGAGGGATGTGTTCTGTAAATTATATTCAACGGTTAAAATCAAAAGAATGACTATTCATTTTTCACAACGAGAAAATTAAACAATATCACTGTAAAAATAGCTCAAAAAGACAAGTACACAGAATATGTATTAGTTTTAATATGCATATAATATAATATGTGGAAAAGTAAATATTTGAACTACCTCGCAAAGCATTGAAAGTATAACACAGACGATCAAACGGTATTATAAAAAACTTTTCTTTGCTTTCCACGCAGCAGCTTCGATTGCAAATGTCAAAAAAGTCAAAACAAAAGAACACAGAAGAATTCAAATATTTAGTATTCCATAAACGAAAATTCTAAACAAGCAATTTAAAAAAGGAAATGTTTTTCTTTTAATATGCATGAAAAATATTACTTTTTTTTTCAAAGTATTCAACACGATGACGCAAACAAAAAACTTTGAGATGATCACATGGAAAAAGAAATTCATATTTATATTATATATTAACAGAAGAATATGTTTATTCCCGTTTATTGGATCAAACAGCACACATTTGTTAAAAACTGTTTTTGGACGAGTTATTGATTGTAAGTCAGTTGACAAGAAATATTTTCCGATACATTTAAAAAGATTTTATTTACTGCTAGCCTATATCAGGCTGGAATGATACAATATTATTTTAAATATAATCTTTAAACAACTGTTAATAAAAATCACTTAAAATAATTCAAAAAAATGATGAACTAAAGTATTAACTGACGAAAAAGCAAATCTATTTTTTTTGATTATTTCTGAAATATTATTATTAATTTTCAAAAATTTCTTACCTGAACCGTCGGAGATGTTTTGAGAACTATTTGTAATACAAATGCACTTCAAGACGTATTTTAAGTATAGAGAAATGATAAGCTTCTGTCAGACAGTAGGCCTTATGAATATTTAACTTTAATACAGGGTGAACCTCGCATAGTGATCGAAAGTTATTTAAAATATATTTCTGATAAAAATCATACTAATAATTAGAGAAGAAATTTTTCAATTTAAAGTAAGAAACAAAAAAAACATAAAATACAAAAGCTAAGCGTTGTTGGAAAATGTGTACTATTACTTGTATGCAGTGCAAAACAAAAAAATCTGATAAAGTTTCTATTAAAAGACTAACGGGCAAAAATGCAGCGAACTTCCGGCGTTTTGCATAGAGCTTTCCTTAGCTTCTTTGCCTTCAGCTAAAACTGTTTTGCAGACTTACTGAAGTAATTTTATAAAGCTGCGTTTTAGAGACTTAAAATTTAATCCTAGAGTAAAATAACTTTACCTCTAATGAAAAGAATATCCTATTTTTCTATAGTCTTTGTAGAAAAGCTGAACTCTTTTTGGATGCAATTATGTTTTCCTTTAAGGCGCAGTTGTTTCATAGTAATTTGTATGTTTTTTTTTTAATTGAAGTCAAAAACTAAAATTTTGAAAATATGAGTGTGTGGCTCACGAAAATCTGCGTTATTGCTTATATTTTTTAATAACAAATCTTATACGAAATGTACTTGAACACAGGAAACAATATTATTGTAAATCGTTTGAGCTGATCTTCTAAAATAATTGTTCTATTATATATATTTATAACAGGCAGAAAATCTGAAATATAATTTTAAATAAAGATAATATTTTGTGTGTTCCTTCTTGGTGTGAAATAATCATTTTAGATTTGATACTTTTTTGCAGAAACATTCTTGTAACTTAAAATTTAAAATTGACAACATTTTCATTATTCTCCGTGACTTAATGTTTTGCTATGGATGTCAGATAAAAAGATTTTGAAACACTTTTTAGATACATTTATTAAAATAAAACAGTTTATTTTACGCCATAGTCAATAACAATTATTTTTCACCTATTTTTACTTCCAGTAAGTTTAATGATTATTGTAAATGAAATAATATACAGCAATTCAAAGACGCAGAGAAGATATATGGAAAATCAAATTTGGTTTGGTTTATGAAACGAAACAATAAAAATCAACAAATTGTATCATTTTGTTTACAAATTCAAAACAAAACATGTTAGAAATTACATTGTATGATAAAAAAATAGATTTTGAATTTCCCACATGTGTTTGATGACGTCATTCATGCCGTGATGTAAAAACATCAAATATGTTTATCTGCATGTTATACTTTAGAGAGCTTATTTGTGTTTACAGTTCCATCAAAGAAAGATAGATGATAAAAAAATAAAGCATCTATTTAATATAAAAAAGGATGCTAGATTATCCTATTTTATACGAAACATATATGGAGAACATCGATTTATTTTTAAAAAATTTCTTGGTCTTGGCATATAACATACCTTTACTTATGTCAATTTGAATTATTTAATAAAGGAAATCAGTCAAAGTATATTTTAGTGGCTCCAGTACACTCCAGTACACTCCAGTACAAACACTTTCATTTATTCTTTCATTAATCAAACAAAAAATGTATGGATTTTTGCTAAAATTTATGGTTGTATGATATTATGTTTAAAACATTCTCTTTCTCATCCGATTCTTAATGAAGCCATAGCAAAAGCGGTTTGCACACAATTACTCTTTTCTTACTTTAGTCTTTTTAGCTTTAAATTATCTAATATAAAAAAGGTGAAGCGACTGAATAAAAGTTTTTGTAAAACAACTTTTTTGATCATGAGAGCTGATATAGTAAAAAAAAATTGGAATGACATTATTTTTCATATTTAATTTTAATAAATGTAGTTTTAATAATAACACAATAAATAGTATAATAGTTTCAGTGATCATCCAAGTTTGCGTGTTTAAGCTACAAATTACATAGACATACAAATACACAACTCTCACACCTGTAGCTCTATTTGATAATGCCTTTTCATATACTTGAGCATTAAAACCAACCATGAATATCAAACTTTAAATTAAATAACGTAACATTGTTCTGCAAACGATATGAAATTACGTAAACAGAAGTAAACATATTGTTTATTAACTTTAATATATTTTTTATTTTTATATAAAGTTTGGATTGATTGGAATTGTTTTAAATAATTTTATATTGACAAAAGAAAATTAATTTATTTTCACGGACTCAAATAGTTTTTGATGGTATACAGTACAGTTCATTTATAAATAAAATAATTAATCCATGTAACACAAACATTAATAAATTATACTTTTGATTAAAAATTGTTATTTTTTTAAAATTTAAATGATGGAAAGAAATGGATTCAGTCAAAAGCCATCATTACACCTGAAAAAAAACTTTTATTTAACATTCGTGGGTATAAAAAAAGTATCACTAAAATTTTTTGAATAGTTCGTTTTGGTTGTGCAATATTTAAGGTATTATTGCTTAAGTACTAAAGTTTTTACATCTTTCATTTATAGTTATACGATTTATTTGCAAATTTATTAAAATTATCTAACTGCTACTTCTCAGAAAGTTAGATTTATGTATCTAATGAAGGTTGCGGTAAAAAATATCGATGTTTAATGTATGGAAAATTACACAAGAGATTTACAGTCCAAGAACAATGCTGACATATGAAATAAAGTCAGTCTTAAGATAGGTTATTCAAAACCAACGTAGGCTCTAATACACCGACAATCGTAAAGATGTAAATAAGGATTGGTCGAGTGAGGGAATTTTTCAAATTATTACCAGAATCTATACCTCCGAAAAAAATACTTAGATTGATTTAAAATCTAATTTATACAACTGCAACAGACGTTGACTATTCTACCACGGAATCAAATATTATGACTAAGAACACAACATTAGGTTGCATTTATAAAAGATATTTTTGAAACTTTTTAAAAATATTACACAAAGTTTGAAATTGCCAGGAATTGCTACTAACAACCAAGGTGGAAAATACAAATTTATTTGCATATCCCAGCTCTCGGCTCTCCTAATTTGTTTGTCATTGCTTTTATGCCACTTTCAACTATGTTTATATTGCTTGCACGTGCTTACATGTACACGCTATAGTGTGTATCTATCCTTGTTTCATATTGTTTTTATAGAAAACATAGGTACTCACAAATAGTGTTACAAAAACAACTTTATAGGGCTTTTAGTTGGATACGAACAAATAACATATCTTCACACAGTACATGTTGCTGGAATTTGTGCAAAAAATGTCCTGTATTTTGCGTAGTTAAAAGAAAATTTGATAATTATATGTAACGTAGACTAATTATACCAATTATATAGCTATACTATAGCGCAGCGGTTAGCGTTGTGAGCTTTCGTGCCGGATCTCACGGGTTCGAGTCCCAGTACGAACAGCAGTTTGTGATGTCTTAAAATTCCCCCTTACCCTTTCCGATCCTTTAATAACTGGGCGTAGCAAGAGAAATTAGTTAACCACTAGTCCTGTCCTAGCTTTATCATTCTATTCTTACTACTCTCTTTGAAAAAAAAAGTTGAGCGGCTGAGTGACAAATAGTTTTCGTAGAAAAATCTTCTGATGAGATGCCTTTACTTTAGAAGGCCATATGCTCCACATTGGGAGCGGACATGAATAAAAAAAACTAATTACAATATAAGTATAATTATAAGATGATTTTTTTTAATTCAACATATTCATAGAAAAACATGTTAGTTTCTATTATTACTATGTTAATGTGATTCTGACAGACATTCCATCAGGAACTATAGTTTTAAGTGAAAAGATATTGATAATAGTTTGTGTCCACACTTCATAATTTATACAATTGTTCAAATAAAAGTATGCGTAGTGCAAAACAAAATATATATGATTCTTGTTATAAGATATTGTTATCAAAATACTTTTTGCATGTATATAATAAATTTATATGCATACTCTGAAGATTTTTGAATTACATATTACAAAACACAACTGATTGTATTGAAGTATTTTCACAGAAGAACAACGTCTTATAATATAATTGATTTCATTGAAAGTAAATTAATGAATGATGACTGTTTTGTTCGATATCGTCACTGTATTTTAAAATTTGATTGATTGATTGCTGTCTATATAACATATGACATACAAAGTCACTTAGTTAATATGCAGCATCCTGGTTATCCACATTCTGAAAATTTCTCTTAGGGCGTATCAACTATCATTACTGAGAAACATACATTTATCATAATTAAATAACAATAAATTCTAATAGTTTTTACTTTGCCATTTATTTATCTTGTTTTAATTTCGACATATTCATGTTTTCAAGTGCTCTAACAAATCAAATTTAACTTTTTTATGAATGAGAAAAGATATCAAAAGTTTTTTATTTAAATCTATGTCCACTGCCCATGTGGAGCATATCGCCTCCTAAAGTAAGTATCTCAACAGAAATTTGTTACTCACTTGCCCAACCTCTTTTTTTCGAAGAGAGTTGAGATAAAAAGATAGTACTATAATAGGACTAATGGTGAAGTCATCGCTCTCGCTACGCCCCGCTATTTTGAGATTAGAAGAGTGAAAGGAAACTTATATAAACAGATTTATTAGAGACAAAACATTTTTAAATATATAGCTTTATAATTAAAAACCTTTATTAAAAATATCATATATTTCTGTGGAAACTTACTAATAGTTTGGTGGGAGAAATCCTTAAATTAAAAATAAACAAATTGTTAAATTAAAAAATGAGGGATGTTTTTGATCTTACTAGTAAATAGTAAACATTACTATGTTTAGCGTCTCAAATATAACTAACAAGCCTATGACATGACTACTAACTAGTAGTTATTGCTACGCCCAGTTATTAAAGGATCGGAAATGGTGGGAAGGAATTTTTAGACAACACAAACACCCATGCCTTAAATCAATAAACTAATCAAAAAAAAATGTACTGGGAATCGAGCCCGCGATATCTGATACGGAAGCCCACAACGCTAACCACGATCCGATAAGTATAAGATAAGTATAAATCTGGTGGTGAAAGTTCTTAACAAAAAGTCAAGAAGACATATGGCTTTGTACAACAAAGCCTATAATTGACTTTACAAGATGGGAAAGTTTATGTTGGATATACGAAGATTTTGTTTAAATAAAAACCGCCTACACATTGGGCTGAAATATGTACGACCACTTTTGGGATATTGTAAATGAGTTTGAAAACTACTTACGTGTTTTTGTCAAAGTTTCTACTTGCGGCCTCTTACAGGTAAACCGGCGTGTAAAAGACTTTATAATGGATTTCAAGGCCCCTGTGGATTATCTTAGAAGATGCGGTGTTAGTGATTAGTTTTCAATGTTCCATTTTAGAAACAAGGAGTGATAAAAGAAACAAATAGATAAACAAAATATATCTGTAAATTCCTTTCATTACTACTTGTTTGTCACACACTAACGGTTTTGTTTGTTTTATATAAATATCACTGTAATATCGTACTTAGGGTTTCCAATTCCGGGATACCGGATTCCGAGATTCCGGAATCCCGTCCAATTCTGTGGTCCCGAAATCCCGGGATTGAGAAAACAAAATTTAAAATTCTTAGAAGAGCTAAGACAAAAAAAGCTCTCGCACTGTTCATTTTGGGAAATCCGCAAATTTCTGGGTTTTTGAAATTTACTTAAATCACCGACCACAAATTTTCAATCCCAAATCCCAATTTATAAACGATTTTACGTTGAGTGTTTAATCCCGGAATCTCGGGATTCCGGGATTGTCAATCCCGGGATTACAAAAAAGGTCCGGGATTGGAAACCCTAACCGTACTCTCTTATTAGTTGATAATGAGCAAAACCGGTCATGTTCATATTAAATAAAATGGAATAAGCACAAATGAGTGTTTATTTCTTTGAATATAATGCTTTGCACCAATTATTGACAGTGAACACCCCATAAGCGTGAGATAACAACAAGTTTTTCGTTCTACCACTAATAGGAATTGCATTACCGGTATTAATGAAAATTGACATTCGGTAAATATCGGTCAATTAGAAAACTAAATTTTAATTACTGAAAATTATTAAGATCTCCTGACCAATTATAGTAGTATTGAATCAGAACTTGGGTCTCCGATCCCGGGATTCCCGGATCCCGGAATTCTCTGATCACAAAATTTCGGAATGCCGTCCAATTTTGTGATCTCGAAATCTCGGTATTGTGTTATTACTAATCCCGAGATTTCGGGATTCAGTATAACAAGTGAAAAATTTGTTATATCCCGTAAAAAAATGACCCTGTAGTCACTGGCAGCCGTAACGTTATGAAATGATTAAGCTAAAAAAGGGTGTTTCATCTTGCTTTAGTAGATTATTTTAAAATATCTCGATTTCAGACTTTTTCCCAGTGATCAATCCTTATATCGATTTTATCACCCGGTATTGTGACCGCAATTGATAATATGTTTTAACTTTTTTTTTTTTTTGTAAAACCAGTATTAATGTTTGCAATACCAGTATTAGTATATTCTTCCGATAATTCAGTCTCTAGTCCCTACCCACCATCAACGGTAACTGTGGCCACTCAAGTCACGGCCACCTTACTTTATGCAATTATGACCTAAAGAAATAAATACATTTCCTCCTCTAATCCTCCTAATTAATAATCTCCTCTCACGATATCGGTCCTTCATATTTCAGCCATGCATATGCAGATAAAAAACAATTTAACGTTTATTCATTCTTTTAAAGTAATTAAACACATATTTTTCGTCCACGAAGACTTTAACTTATTTCTATAGACACGAAAGAAATTTATTTTATCCGATAGAAGATTGCGGTATTTATAATTGAAAGATGAACAGCCAATTACATCGTACGGCACAGTCATTTGTTTTTCCAGGACTGGCACTGTGTTGTTTGAATGTTTCATAGTTTTTTTCAGTGTAATAAAACATTATGACCATATATTTTAGTAGAACATGATATTTCATTTGAATAAAAATCGTACAACCTCTACTCTATTTGGGATATTAAATTATTTTTGTAAAAGAGTTTTTTTGTAATGTTACTTTATCACGGATAACCATTTTGGTCTGGGGAAAGAATACTGAATATGAGGTAAATGTTAATACATTTTTGTATACTAATTTAATAGAGAGAAATAAAATCTTTTTTCAATTGTTAGTTTGTTCATAAGAGTGTAGTAAGATAATTAAAAATAAATCGATTGATAGTTAAGGTTATCTTTTAAAACTATTTGGAATTTCATTATGAGACGGTATTATAGTTTATATGTGAATATATAGTGAATGTACATAATTTGAACGATTTAAATTTAATATTTGAAGCTTGAAATATTTTTTAGAAGTAGGATAAAAATATAATAAAAGTATTACTGCCAAAAATATCCAAATTTACAATATTTTTTTAATTTTTTAAATCTTTTATTAATTTAACAATGCCCCTAGCACGCATATCTGTAAGTCTATATCAGGGGTCACCAACATTTTTGAGAAGCGGGCCGGATTGAAATTTTTAATAACTAAAGTGGCCGGATGACAAATAAATTATTATTGGAACCCAACCAGAGTATTATTTCATTTTATGTGGTTACATAATAATTAGAATGTAAACAAATTTTTGCCCTTTTTTATAATTTTAATAAATGAGAATATTCAAGAAATTTTTGAGTAAACGAACATCTAGTCGTCTCGCCTCCAATTTCTATCCAACGTCCTTCACTTCGAGTACCCTACCAGATAGTTGTATGACAATTGATGATTTGAAATAAATAGTTGTCGTGAACTCAAAACTAAATCATGAAAATTTATATTTCTTATATGAATAATTTCTATGCAAAAATCCAGAACTTGTGGTTTATGATAAAATAAAAAAAATCTATTTATTAATACTTGAGTATGCGTTTTGCTACCCCTGCATCAAAAGATAAACGAATTCACATTAAACAATAACTATCCATGTATCGTGACGTCACTAGCTTTCTCCAAACGAAAATAATTTGTTTGATATTGCGGTTTGGCAACCTAGAATGAGAGAATTTCATTCCAATGAAGGAATCGATCACATGATTGGTTGCCTCAATTTTTCATACATATCAGACTGCTTCGAAAGGGTTTAACAGAGCAAATTACACACCCATATAACAATGTTTTGTATGTTTTAGTATGTTCTGTTATATTTGAAGTTGAAAATCTAATACAATAAGAAGATCTGTGTTCCAAAAAATACATTTATGTCTCTAGTCATACGAAATATAAACTTTATAGGTAAACTAACAGTAGGAATGCTTGTTAGGAGAAGAAGGTATAATTAGTATAGGATGACGTAAGAAGAGATATTTTTGATAGTAAATCTGTGCCAATTAAGGCCTCCATTACTGGAATTGTGATAGTACTAATCTTGAGGTTCTGGGATTGAGAAAATTGCGCGAGTTGACAATGATCGCAATGAGCAAAACCGGTCCAAACTTTTTATAAAGTGGAATAAAGTACAAAGGAATATTGTGTTTTTATTAATTTTCAATATTGTCAATCGTTTTTTTTTAAATCCATGTCCGTTGGGAATGTGAAGCATATAATCTCGTAATGAGTTGGTATTCAGTTATTAAACCATATTTTTTTCGAAGAGAGTAAATATAGAAAAGACATGGCAAAGATTGGACTAGTGGTAAGCTAATAACTTTCGCTGCGTATCATTATTTTTAGGAATGGAACAGAGTAAAGAATCTTTTAAACATCACAAAAATCCATGCTTTTGAGCAGAAGTCGATAGAAAAAAATGTTATTCGAACTGGAATTTGAACACGTGAGATCAGTCACGAAATCCGACGACGTTGACCATTGCACGACGGAATCAAAAAATAATTATTTATATTAAAAAAAAAAACAATTAGATATTTTGTAATAATTTTTACGTAAATATCTTTGGAATCGTCCAAAAGTCTAGACCAGATTGAAAAAACCTTAAGTAATACTGACGTAATTTACATCATAACATTACCTTAAATAAAAATGCTACGGTATCAGAGTCGAGCTTTCATAAGTCGTGTATCATGAAAAAATATAAGCTTGTACTCTTTATGAGATGCCTAGGTCTCCGGAGAATATATATATGACAAAATATAACATAATGTATGCGTGGATGACTTCCAACATTTTTGTAAGGAAACGAATATTTATGTAAATTATTTATATTGAGATTGCTTAGTCACATGGGGAATCGTTACGTGGCTTATGTGTATTTTTAAAATTTAAATGCGTAATAATAAAATATATTTTTTATTGCAAGTTTTTATACTCATTTTCTTTTTTTGTCGTACATTCATTCTGTAGTGAATATTTAATATTACTCCCGATATAATATCTGAAGAAATACAAGGCTTTTATAGCTTTGAGTATTTTCCCAACGGACATGCTCAGTAATAACTTTACTCGTTTAACAATATTTTATTTTTAGTTTAACTTATTCTTCAAGTCGAGTATTTAAGCCATCAAGACCTTTTGCAACATTTTTTATTTTTTATTGTTTCTGATATTTATTTAATATATTTTTCATGAAAATACTATTTTTATTTAAAAAAAAAATATTAAAATATTTTAAATATAAAATTGAATTTGATAACTTTGTTATTCTGCTGATTGTGTTTCAACCTATGACACGTGTTTGGCCTATTTGAAAACCATTTCAGACTTACTATCGTAAGGTAAATGATTCATATTTATAATTTATCTTACCATAAACACCAGTGGTGAATTAAGTACATGAGAGGCCCCAGGCGCAATAAAATTTGGACGCCATGTTTTTCGGATACCATAAAAACGTCATAAAATTTCATGGAAAATAATAAAAATATCTAAAAAGTAAATGGGCTATAAAATATAAGCCATTTTTGAGGTCATTTATAATAACACATTTAAAGTGAATTTCCACAAAGTTACCGCCAAATTCAACGAAAAATATTTTAGTTATTAGTGCTAAGATTATTTAAATACCATTAATATTATTTAAATTTAAATTTATGTTAAATTTGTTGTCAAATGTATTCTAATTAATATAGTTTTATTAATTATGATGTTTCTAAAAAAATGTAGTAAACACACCAGCCACACCACGTATGATTGCCAACCGTTACTTCAAATGAAAACTAAAAATAATCATAGATTTTAGGTTATTTAAAGATGCTGCGATTTTTAAAAATCTTAACTCTTGGTTGCTATTCGTTAGAATATCTCACGCTGAATGTCTACGGACAATATTTAACTGAAGTATTGTTATACTGATTTTCAGAAATGTATTACAAAAGATTAAGAACACCTGATTATTCTTAAGTGTGTTTTTGGTTTCACAAATATATTTTTATTTCTAACAAAGAATATAATTTTGATGTACAGTGACGATGTAATCGTACCTTGAAGGCTCTTTTATTTAGTGTATTGATTTCGCACAGTGAATAATAATTCATATCTTTCGTTTTATAGTTCTTGAGGTGGATTTATTTCTGTTTTATTGGGAAAGTTTCTTCACCATAAATAAGTAGACGCTTTCTGAAACACTTTTCTTTATCGTTTATCCAGAATGAAATCTGAGATTAGCATTAAATGAATTGCCAAAAGCGAAGAACATTAGCTTTAACGACGCCAACTTGTAGTTAAGTTTTGGGTGATGTATGAATGCTACGATTGTTTATTGAGTGAAGCCTTCGTAGACCACTACGATCGATTTTTATACGGCTCTTGCTTTCTTTTCTTCTAAGTGCTACGATTCGACGTTCGCCTTGAGTAACGAAATTTTCATATACCTAACAAAATTTGTATTGAGTTTTTTTAAACTACAAAGCTAATCGTTAAAATTAAAATCAATACGTCGCTAGTTCACAATACAGAGGTGACATAAAAACACATTTTGAATGCAGTGATACTTATAACATAGCTAACTGTGCAAATAATTATCGCCGATAAATTTATTTATTGTGTTAACTTAACCATTAGCTAATTTATGGTAATTTGACAATTTCACTTATTGAAGCTTATATTCGTAAACGTAAATTCTCTTGATATTTTTTAAACGTTGTACATCTTTAACAAGATTTTATGATAACTACAGTTATTTGAACAATTAAACATTTAACAGTTTATGTTTGCGATTGATTTGATAAACGAAAACTATGATTCTTATTGTACTTCTTTTCAAATCAATCTATTGTTTTCGGCCACTTAAAAAAATAATTATAATTTTACAAATCATATTTTTTATATATTGTTTACTAGTGTTTAATTTTATTCGCCGTATATTATTGACTGATAGATAACGGCAGTTAAAGAAAGTAACCTTAAGTTAGTTTATCGTTTATCTAGTTACAAAACTTTAAAATAACAACCCAAAAAGTATCATCTCGGAGCATGCGAATTTCAACTCAAGTACTTCGATGGTAGTTACTGAAGAAAGGGTAACATGCAGTTTGGTTGCTTTATCCCACGACTAAATATGCGATGTTGGGATGTTAGAATATGTTTGCTAATCATCCTCGACGTCATGTAATATCGCCGTTCGAAGTAACGTGACATAAAAGCATCATGATAATTTAGTTGTTTCGTTGTATAAAAACGTTATTTAAAAATAGTGTATACGACCATTTTAACGCAAAAAATCTTTGTGGTAGTTTTTTGTGTAAACAATCATTTCTAATGGTTATTAATTATTTTGTCTGTACATCAATCATTCAATAAAAAATGTCTGTTTTAAAAAGTAGTAAAAAGATGTACAGAACTGTAAGACTCGAGAATTATATTTTTAATGAACAACTATTTGCCAATTTTATTAGTGAATTTAAATATCTGCTTGACAAAAGACGTTTCTTAAATGTACTCCTTATATATGTACCGTGCTTCAGACTATCAGTTGAAGTTTCCATATTAAAGTAAAGAAATCTCGTCAAAAAAGGCATTCAAAACTGGATCAAAGTAATAAAAATGTTCTTTTAAGTGCTTTTAATACTGTGTGCCGAAAGCTGTCTTATCTACGTGCAGAAGATTTTTATATGGAAGTGAAAATAAAAAATGCATCCAAATTATTTTATGAGATAGTTTTTCATTATTATCGTATAAAAGGTAACAAATAATGAAAAGTGTATTTCGTTTAAAATATCAGGGTTGTAATTGGCATGATGTTGGTAAATGTAAATTGGAAAGCACAGTACCCTTAATTTATTTAAGAAGTCACAAGCTTAAAATATGTAACCAATTATTGATCAAAAATATCAATTTTGAGATCAAAAAATTATTTGAATTAAATTACTCAATAATAAAGCTGAATACCAATAAGATTGATAATTTTATAAATTCGAAAATAAAACCAAATTAACTTAAGGGTAAACAACATCGCAAAAATCAATGACCAATTGTAAGAACTAATATAAAATATTTTTAAGAACGAAATTTCTTTCTTTACACGAGCTTTTAACTATTGTACTATTGAATTTGGTGTAGTAACAGCTAAAACATATAGCTGTTGTAACATTTTTGCAATTAATATTTTTCTTAAAACAGAATTTTTGCAGTTACTATTCTATAATGTTTAAAATAATTAGATTTTGATATTTCTCGAAAGAAATTGTTTCAAATAAGACACACAAACGAATAATAACCCTCATTATACAATGAAAAAAAATACAAGTATCAAAGACAAAAATAACAAAAAAATACAGTTTTATCGAGTACTATGAAAAAATTTGAAGAAAATATTGTCTTCCTTTGTAAATTTTAATGAGACAAATCTATCTATCCTTTTGACATGAAAATAAAAGAAAATATTGTTTTAATGTATCGTTAAATGACTAAAAAAATGTCTTGGGTTCCATTATGATTGTGTTAACCTTCTCGTCATCAAATATTTTTTTTTTTGCGTATCGTAATAGCGTTCTACCAAGGTAATAACAATTCAATCAATCATGCAAACTAAAAATATGAATATAACAATATTTTGTTTTACATTTTAATTTATCTCACGGTTTTTAATTACAATTAATTTTGTTATTGGAAAGGCAATACATATTTAAATTTGTATTGTTTTAGCTGTATTTTTGTATATCTTTAACGCATGGAACGCCAAAATATACAAACCCACTCTCTCTTCACTACCTCGTTTTGTCTGATAAATTTCATTTAGCGATAGTTGACGGGTGACATTTACATCTTTTAATTTCTATTTTTGAATCTAAAAATAGTTAAAATTAAAATGAGTATTTTGTATTTTCAAAACATTAATAATAACCCGAAACACTGTTTTTAAAACGGTTGATTGAAGTATTTGATAAGAAAAAGGTATCTGGAAAGGACAAGCCAACAAACAGGTTACTTGACGTTTAAGTTTCAGGAACAAACAAGGGGTGGGTAGTGAGGAAGACTCCTTCATGCCTTTTTGACACACACTATAACAATATTTCTACTAAAAATAATGTAAGTGGTGTAATTGAATAAAACAATGAAATAAAAATGTTTACAGTTCAACTATAGGAATGGTTAATCACAAATACGGGAGTTAATTGCTTTTTAAATTGTTTTGGCTTTATTTTTTATGTTTTTTTGTTTAAAAAAACTCGCGTATCTTCCAATGAAAAAACTGTAAACTTAACTAATGAATAAAACATCGATTTGATGTAAAAAAGGTTTACACGATTAAGTGCTGTCAAAAAACATTTCTTACTGGGATCAATGTCGGTTATTTTCATTATTTTATTTTCAAATGTAGGAAAGTTTTGTTGCAGCTATCTGTTAATATTATCGATCAATACTCGTTCGTCATCAACAATCCATTTTTCAACATTAAATAATGATTGAAAAACTGCGATATTATTGAACAAAGAGTGTTGTTAAATGAATATGTGGAAAAGAAACAATCAATCTCTTACCTTCCAGTGCAGTATTCTCGTATATCAGCACGAAGAGCACATAATAAAAACACTTAGTGATGAAAACGGCTACTTAGGTAATGAAGCCCGTCGATAACTTTGCAAGTTTCGAGGCGATGATGGGGGAGAGCTTTAAACTTTAGCGGTAGGCTGTGCTTAGTGAGCGATGTATGGTGTATCGCTATGCTCTACTGATGAATACTACCTATTCCATCGTTGCTTGCAAACAATTCCCCGGAAAAGCTTCGCATAACGGATAGCGGCCTGCCAGATGATTGATGGTATGTAAAGACACGACCGCAACCCTTTCATACACTATGTTTAAAAAATGAAATAAATATTTCTGTCAAAAGGTAAAAATAACATTAATTTCTAAGAATTATATTTTTATTGTTAATGTAAAATAATTAATAATAAAGATAAAAACCATTAAAAAAAAATCTAGATTAGAACGTAGTGACTGTCAGTACTTTTATGTAGGAAAAATTAAGTACGTAGTAAATATTAAAACGTCAGTTAAGTCAAGATAAAAAATGGATACGTACATTTTTGCTTAAAACTCACACGATTGAGAAAAACACAATATTCTTTTGTACTTATTTCCATTTTTTATAATATAAGAAGTGGAAATAAGTACAAAGGAATAATGTGTTTTTCCTAATGTAATGCCTTTCCACGAATTATTGACAGTGAACATCCTAAATATGCGATTGGTGGATCCTGACAGGAGAAAAAATAATTTGAGATTACTAGTGACTACCCAGAATAAAGTTTTTAGGGAAATCTTATAAGAGTTAGGCATAAAATTGCTAGATTTAAGTCATTTTTAATATTGTCTGTTTTTATTGTTCATTCTATTTTAAAAATTAGAATTGGCAGATTTTGAATAAATAATATTATCACTACATCAAAATGTTTTTTATAAACAAATTCCAATCATATATATTCATAATATACATTTTCTACTTGGATAATTAATTGAAGTTTTAACTTCTGGATTATTCGATAAGTAAGTAGACATTTGATTGTTCAAGTCAGTTTATTTGTGATTTTTGATAGTGCAAAATAAAATCCTCAAGCAAAGCGTAGTGAGAGCAGTTTGCTAACTAATAATCCCGCCCTAGTCATCTATTCATTTCTACTCACTTATAAAAAAAATATTGAGAATTTGAGTAACACACAGTTCTTGTGGAAAACTTCTGTTGAGATAAACTTAATTAGGAGTTTTACCCGACATGATAATATCATCAAAAAAAATATCGGGTCTATGGTGCAGCGATCAACGTCATGACCTTGCGTGATGGATTTCACGAGTTTAAGTTCCATTGCGTGCAATATATTTTTGAATGATTTGATTCTATTCAAAGGTATGCGTGTTTGTGATATCTAAAAAAAATCCTCTTACTCTTCCGGAGCGTAGCGATTAATTAATCACTAGTCCTGACCAGTCCTATCCTTCTATCCTTACTATTCTATTCGAAAACGAGAGATTGAGCGACAGAGTTAGAAATTGTTCTCGTAGAAAAAAAATGCTTAGATACCTTCATAATGAGGCCATACGCTTTACATTGAAAGCGGACATGGCTTAAAAAAAAAATATATTCTGTATATTAAAGTATCTATCTTGTATGTTAGCATTGTCATTATAATTTATAGATAAATCAAATTGCTATTAAAGATAGTTCTGAAGATGGCGTGAACAGAGTATTACGAAAGTCCAAAAGTTCATTCGGTTCCAAGAAAAGTTCTTAAAAGTAGAAAATAGAATGATTCCTGATAAAAAGTAGAACATGTAACAAAACAATGATTATTAATTTTGAATACAGGCAAAGCTCTTTAAGTCCGTTAAAATTTAGAATGTAACTTACATGAACGATATTGTGAACGAAGCATAAAGCTATAATGGAACTTATACTTGTATGTATTTATGACCTGTTTGGAATGGAAAGCTTTCATTGTATCTGCAAACTGGAGTCAACCTTTATATTACAAAGCTCTATTGAAAGTCGTAGGAAATATAAAATTTCTGTGATTGGCTACGCTCACTACATCAAATTGTAAAGAAGTACGACGACACTTAAATTAAAGTCCCATTCATACAAAAGTGGTATTTTCCATTTAATTTCCTGTGAAAGTTAATAGTGTAGGTTAATTGGTTTTAGAATTTACTTCATAATATTATATTTCACTACTGTAAGACAAGACACAAAAGCAAGTTAAAAGAGTGCTTACTGTGACATAAATATTAAAAACCATATATGGGCAACGAATATTGAAATTTTTCTTTATTGTAGCTAATTATATTACTTTATTTTACTGCCTATGTCTTAACTTAAGTTATGGGTCTAACAAAACACAGTAAATGTTTCATTACGAGTTATATTACTTTTGTTTGGCGTTTTTAAATTATGGTAACAAGTAGAGCTTCTTACCTGTTTGAAAAAAAACCAAAACACGGTTTATTTAGGACGATTGACCAGGGATAATTGAAAACCTATTTTAGTCTTAAGTATAATCAGCATTGATATAACTATTCATATGTCTGGTACGTGGAGCAGTGGTCAACGTTGTTTTTCTTCCACGACGGATCTCACGATTCAACTATCAGTGGGAACAGTAATTTTCATTTGAAGGCATAGTTGTTTGTAATGTATAAAAATTCCCTTCTTCTATTCTTAAAATAACGGAGCGTAGCAAAAGCGACTAGTTAACTACTAGTTCTTTTCCGAGTCCTAATCTAATATACCTACTCTCTTCGATCAGATAGCTTAGGCAGCTGATTATCCAGCAGTTCTTTCAGAAAAAAATCTTTGTTTAGATAAACTTCTCTATGTGGAGCATATAGATTACTATTAATCTATATGCTACACATAACGAGCGGCCACGGTTGAGAAAATACAAAAAGTTAATCTTCTATATTATGTACCCATTAATACATATTTAAGTAATCAAAATGCTTTAAATTTTTATGTTTTGGAGTATTGGTTTATGTAGAACCATAATTGGTTTTTCGAAAAAAAATTCGGTTTAAGCCGGTTAGCCAGTTTATTTATTTGAAAAAAAAAAAACGAATACCGGTTAGTTGTTTTGTACGGTTAATTGTATGCCCTACTGGCAAGTAAGGTGACATGTCATGTGAAATGTTTTCGTGGCTTATTGTAAAGAAAATATAAATTAATGAAAACAAAGTCCCGCCAAAAATGTCCAGGAATTACAATTCTGTCAAGTATATATGCTTTTTCAGATTGCCTTTAATGATGAAATTTCAACGAAAGTGTTATTTGGTTAGGCATTTACATAGCAGTGAATTGATACGTGCTTGTGCTAATAAAACATGTTCTATTATTTAATTGTATATGTATACTTAAAGCATATAGATCTAGCTACTGTTTGCTCCGATTCATATTGAAAACTAAACTCATATTAAAAAATTGTAATTTTTACATACTTTTGTGTTCTTTGAATAGAAACATTAATGCCAATAAATATTAAAAAAAGCATTTTTTATTTTATTAAAAACTAGTATTTTGTTAGTAAAAGAATGATGTGAAATATTATATAAAAAACTGTTTTTTTCTACAAAAATTACATGTACCTTAATCATTTAAATATGGTAGAGATATTAATTATTTATAAAATAACTAAAATAAATAAAGTCACTTTTTGGTGATAAAAATAAATTGCTTAAAATTCGTTGAAATAATAAAAAAAATATATCAAAACAATATTTCGAGTGTAATTTACTTCGGTTTTCTTAACAACCACTTTCTCTGTAAGCTTTATTAATGTATTCAAATAAAATTTAAAAAGTGATAGGTCTCGATAGAAGCCACTTAAGAAACACAATAGCAGTGGTGCTAAACCGGAACGAATATTTAAAGGTCAGGCATATAGACTCTCATTATTAACAGCTTATGCTATTTTAAGTGTGCCAACACTGTCAACTATAGTCGGAAAACGACTTCGTTGAATTATATTCATGTTCTGTAGCTTGACAGTAAATTTGACCTCACTCCTATAATTTGAAATAGCACTACATAATAAAAGTCAAAGTTTTCATTAAATGCTCGCTAGAGTTTTTGTTTCACCTGTAGAAAAATATATATCACTATATATTTTTGACACAGTTTATAAAAATAAATACCATTAACTTTTAAATATTATTTTGCAGTCAATTTAGATTTTAAGCTGACGATGGGTAAAAATACATTGAAACAAATATTCAAAATTACATTCCATGTGAGGGTATAACTTGCAAGCCCGGCTCATTCCAAAGCTGTTGAAGCATGAACCATGAATGTAATTTTGAGAGTATTTTTATAAATCAGTCTCAAACATGGCTTGGCAACACCCAAAATATCATTCCAAAGTATTGTAAGACTTTTTAATGTAAGATTTTTTTCAAAATAAAATTCAAGTTTCATTTTTTATTCATTTTAGAATAAGCCGTGTTTGCAAGTAATTGTAATGATAACTATTAAGTAAACTAATTCCACAAATTTATATATTTTTTATGAAAATTGGTCCTGATTATATTGTATGTTATTGAAATAAACTCTTGTAATTACTTAATATTGTTTAATATTTAAAAAATAAACTTAATTATTATGACCATGGTAAAAAATGATAGCTAAATAATGTGAATAAATACTGAGTAAAATTATTGACATTTGTGGTAGGTTTCCACAAAAAATTCTAACCGACGTAATAACGTGGTAAATGATTTTGAAAACTTGACGAAACTATAATATTACATTACTTTCGATCTTTCACAGCAATTTATTACAACGTCTGATAGATTAAATGACAGAAGAAAAAATCACTGTGCAAAAAGTCACTTAAAATAATTAGAAAGGAAAAGATATTGGTAACATTCTTCTCTAGGAATTTTATAAATTCTCAGACATGTGCGGACAGACTCAACACAGCAAGCGCAAATTTTTAAATTATTATGTTACATATTTTCAAACAATTTTAATAATGTTATAACAAAAAATGTAATTATTGTATATATGCGAGTGATATAACTATTTTGCATTGATCGTAATATTTAATTATTTAAAAGCCTAAACATTTTCGGTGAAAACAAATCAAACGGTGGGATTCCAGCGTCCCGGACGATCGTTGGGTACTATCCATAGTAGGGCTTCCAATTAACCGGACTTTCCAACTAACCGGTTTTCGGTTTATTTCTGGCAATAAAACCGGTTAACCGGTTTAAACCGAAATATAACGTATTTTGATTATGTAGGTATTAAAAAAAAAAAATTTCTGGATTTTTAAAAAATATTTGTCATAAATGCTCCAATTATAATGAAAATCGATATTTATCTTATAGATGGAACACAGAACGCATTTTATATATACATATATATATATATATTCCGGTCCTGACATATTTAATAAAGTGGAGTGAAGTACAAAGGATTATTATTTTTTATTTTTTTTTACTAATATAATGCCTTTCCACCAAGTATTGACAGTGAACACCCTAAAAGTGATTAGCATACATACTTGTCGCCCGCTTTGGTCTACTTAGTTAGAGCTTCTTATACCAACCAGGCATGTCTGGGTTCGATTTCTGGTAAGGTCAATGTCAAATTTTGATTTTTCAATTTAAATTTGAGACCGAAGACATGAGTGTTTTTTTATGTCAATTTATCTTGAGTTGATATCGAGTGACTTACAATAAATCACCATCGAGTTTTTCTCGTATGATCTTTCAACTTTAAAATATTTCGCGCACTGGAAAAATATTATTTAAAAAAATTAAAATAAATAAAAAAAGCATGATATGAATCATTTTCGGCGAAAGTGTTAGTTAACATGTTTTTGCCTAGACGTCTTAATGTTTTACTTTTTAATGCTCAATATAAATATAATAAAGGGATGTCATACAATTTGAAAAATTCTTTTAGTTTTCTATAACTGCACAAGATTGATAAATCAATGAGCCGTTTTTTTTTATATTCAGATTATGAAGGGCGTTCATTTTTTATTTGTTTCTATGGTAACACCAGTTATGCGGTCACGAGTCTCCTTAGAATATTGAATGATTAATTTGCATACAATTAGCATGAATTTGGATCGATAACTAAAGAGGATTAAAGTAAATGAAATTTAAAAAATCTCAGCCTACAAACACGTATACAGATTTCAAAGAGGAAGTATACATTTAAGTCGACGCGGGTAAATATTTGATAAAACGATTATTTAATTCGAAAAAAGAATACGCTGAGCGAAAAATAATCTGCAATGCAAAATAAAAACTTTTTTTTCAATTGTTATATACGTAGTGATTTAATGCTTGACAGTTATTATTGTATGAAAAAAATTTGAAATATTTAAATTGTAAAGTTTATTATTTAAAGATATTCCTAAACAATCCCAACTAGGGTATCCAACCCCAGAGCCTTTTTCTAATCCTGGGATTTCAGGATTGATTAATATTCAATCCCTTTTTTTAGCTCACCGAGGAATTTGAAAACCTCGATTTGCTATACTTTTTCCCCAGATTATGCAGATTAGCTCTTCCAATTCCAAAATCCTATCAATTTTCGGGATTTGTTCAAAATTTTTCAATCCCGAAATCCCGGAATCGCGACCATGTCAATTCCGGTATTTCGGGATCCCGGATCCCGGGATTGGATGCCCTAATCCCAACCGTAACTCTCCTACACTAACAGCACGTTAACAAGTTACTGAAAAATATTTTTTTATGAAAAATTACCAACCCTTTATTGAGTTAGACACTGAAAATATATGTACCTATTGACTTTATAGCCAGTTATTCAATATCGTAAGTTGAAATTGTTTGACTTTTGAAATTTGAACTATCGAGGCTGCGGTCTTTTTATTTTTCTGCTGATACGAATTTTGTTAAAATCAATATTAAATAAAACAAATTGGTGAACCGTATTAAATTTTATAACTTTTAGTTTGTGTGCGTAAAATAGTCTATTAAATGAATAGTTAAATACTGCAAATTTAAATCGTTATCTGGAATAAATAGAAAGCTTCTGGAAATTTCCGAGGCTAAGATATTTCTTTCCGAAGTTTTCGTAACTCTCACGTATGTTATTACACATTGTATGGAACAATAATAAAAACAACAAAGGAATATTTTAAGTTATTGTACTAGGATATTAGAGGTGGGTTGGTATCGTTATCGGAAGCCAAGAGTTGGAGAACAGAGGAAATTTTATTTAATAATTACTTTGAAGGAAAGAATTTTAAGTGACAAGAACAAAAAAAACTCATTTAAAAAATAAATATTTAGATACGGCTTAATCAAGCATTCGATTAAAATTAATTAAAAAAAATTGTACGTTAAATGAAAATAAAAATAAAACTATTGCAAAAATCATTTTTTTTAAATATAAAATTGAGTTAGATAGCATTCCTATGAATTTAATAAATGTAATTACAAAGTTACCGTCGAATAAATTGAAAATATAACTTTAAATATTGTACTCTTTTGCTCTTTACGAGGAAGAATAAATTCAAAAATTTTATATGTGCTATAATATAATGTATATATGTTATATGCAAAACATATAAATAAAACGTCCAATTAGTACAGTGTGCATTTCGACGAAATTAAAAATAAATTTACAGAAGTACAGCCTAATGTGAATTTGTAAAAAATGCAGTGCCGCGCGTAAAATGTTGTAATTTAGGCAACCGTTAAATTTTAATTACTTATTTAGCAGTGGCAACACGTTTCTACAGCGCTCGCACCGCCACTGGTAAAGGGGAATTAAACAAAAATCAGCGTACATAACATGAAAAAACGAAAATAAGCAATTAAAAATGAAGCACGTGTATTTTTGTGCTGCGTGCGACATATCCACCGTTTAGGGATAAAATTATTTATGGTTTATGGGTACTCATTCTAGGGAGAATATTTTAAAAATGCAGAAAAGTGAATAAATGGGAACGGAAAATAATTGCCGCTATATTTTTATAATTTGAAATAATATAATATCGCTGCATCAAGGAAGCAATGATTTTTTTGTGTCATCACTTTTTGTTGTTTACTTACCATTACTGTTTTCCTTTCTATATAAACCTAATTAAACTTTGTAGAGTTTGCAAAACGGGCTGTCCGTTTTCTGTGTATTTATATTTCTCTCAAGAGTAATGATTAAGTCCTTATACTTAAAGGAATTTATCTAAGTATTGTACTACTAAAGCTATACCAGTTGAAAGATTTAAACTATAAAACAATTTTGATAGTGTTCATTAAAAGCAGTAGGATTTTTCGTAATATTACTTTAACCTTAATATTTTACTTTGATTTTCACTAGAATATATGTAGATAACTTTTACTAAAAGGTTACATGTACAACCTATTCTTTAATATTCATTAAAGAATTTCCAATATCATTGAAATACTCATAATATTTTCGTCAGCCAAATATGGTAGAGATGAAATATTGGAATAAAAAATTAGTTGTTGCTTATGGAATAAAACTACCCTTTTTAATAAGTCAACTAGTTTATTTTTAACCAATTTGGTTTATTTGTAACACTGCCTTTCAAGCTACCATTAGCGATTTCGTATGTTAGATTAAAACAACTAAGTGAACCGGAAGAAGTGTAAGCACTTTTTCTAATAGTCGATTTCAAATCGGCACCCTAGGATTGTTCTTCTAAGAAATATTACGATTTTAAAAGGTTATGATTTAATATTTTCAATCTATTTCTTTCAGTCCAACTCTTTTATTTATTTAGCTACTCATGGTATGATTTAAAGGGTACATCTTTTACACTTTTCCACACGGAGAGTAATTGTAAAAATCGATCTTAAAATGAATGTATCAGTAATCTTATTTTTTACTGAGGTTTGTGTAAATAGGAAATATAAAAAACTTTCGAAACATTTCAATTAAAAACAAAACAAAACAGAATTTTCCCACTACGATTATTATTTATCTTAGGATAAATAATATAAAGGTAAGTGTAAACGTCTACACTTGCCTCTAACTGATATATTTTGAGGTTAAGTGAACCGTTGAAGTAATACTCTTTTTATTTGATAAAGAATAGAAATTACAATACAGCGTGACATCTTACTAATTTACTACAGTTAATCATTTTCAGAAAGTAATGTTTACATTTAATATCTGGTAAAAATGCGAAATTCAATTTAGACAGCTATTTCTTACTGTAAGTTTAATTGTAATAAAAACTTGTGGAACGTTTAATGTGAGATATTGTATAAGACAGACTCCTACAATTAATAAAAATAAGTAATAAACTAAGCTTTATATTTGAATCAAAAGAAGACAGTTTAATGAGGCTAAAAATAAAAAAAGTATTTAGCTATTTTTTACACATTTACAAAAAGATCGTTGTATGTTTAAACTTACATTTACTCACCTATATATATATACTGACTTAGAACAGATACACAATACATCTTGTTATTACTTGTAGAACTAAATAATTTGTTATTTTTTACTTAATGACAATTCTATCAATAAACTACAGTTTTTTATGTAAAAAATAAATATTTTATTTACAACGTCTATACTTCCCTCCCGTTTAAGCTTTGCAAGGTTTTCTGTAATAAATATATAGATATAATAAATGTTATTGAAAGTTTATAGATTTATTTGTGAATTTTATAATTCATTATTTTTACCAGACTAATAGGAAAGTATAAATATAATAATTGCCATCACGTAACTTATATGAGTAATAATTTCCTTAATAAAAAACTTAAAAAATGGCTGAAATCGAATACGATTTAAGATTTTTTAGATATAATTGTGATGTACATACTGAAAATAAAACTTGGAATAAATTGAAGACATATTATTATGAAAATGAATTAGGTTCATATCTAAAATATAACCCTATACCAGCTTATTTGAAGATGGAGGTCCGTAAGATTATCTTTAAAGGGTTTTTGGTATGCACATAAATCTCCAATGTAATCATGGACGCTTATTGGCTAAAGAGAATCAATACTCTAGTAATATGATATCGTAGTATGGAGCGAAGCTTTAATCTCAGTCGTCCTTATTTACTTCGGAGGTAATAAATTTCATTAATGCAATTTACATCGGCTTATTAGTTATGACCTGTTTTTTTCGATCAAAAACTGCATTTTATACAAAAAATACCTTCAATAAATATTAGAAATTTTGTACATTCATTTGCTGTATGAATTTATGAAAATATACAATGTAGTATATACGCATATATGATATTTTTAGCCGTAAAAACTTTATTATATATTTTTTAAAAGTTTGCAACACATTCATATATATCAGCAAATATAAACATAAAAATTTTAATTTTGAAAAAAAAAAAAATTGACATTACAGCTTACGCCAATGCGTCAAATATTTTTGAAATTGAAAGATCATACGAGATATGCTCGATGAGAATTTTTTAAATTCACATGAAATTAACTCAAGGAGAATTGACTTCACAAACACCCAAGTCTTAGATCTCAAATTAAAATTGAAAAAAATCCAATTTTGACATTGACCTTACCGGGAATCGAACCCAGACCCACCTGATCGGTAGAGCAAGCTCTAACCAACTAGACCACAGCGGGCGAAAACACAAAAACATGTTTTTTTAAAATCCATGTCCGCTTCCAATGTGAAAAATATGACATCCTTATGAAGGTGTTTTAACGGAAGTTTTTCTATTAGAACTGTTTCTTACTCAGTCGCTCAACTTCTCTTTTCCAATAAGAATTAGCAAGGTATAGCAAGAATTTGAAAGGCTGAAATATAGCAAGACTACTGCCAAAGTTAATGCATTACAATTATGAGTATTAAGTATAATCGAAAAACTCACGCCCGTATCACAAAAACTTTAAAGTAAATCAAACCAACCAGTAATATTGCTTTTTTTATCAGGCTTTATTACTAAATTATATTTGGAAAACGTATAAGAACAAAGGTTTACCGAACGCATTGTTGACCAGTGCTCCGAAAAGCTGAATTGACAATCCTGCATATCGAAGTGACTCTAGGCGCATTCAAAAGAGATTAAATATTAGAATATTCAATATGAAGTAGATCTTTGAACCCAAAAGCTTATATCATGCTGGCGTACACTATTTCTACACTGAACATAAGGGCTATTTTCAATTGCAGTGGTGATCAAATATATGACCTAAAATGTAATTTCAATGTTATCAATGATAGAATTTGTTTAATATATCAAAATGGCAATTTAACAACAGTACTTGTCTCTAAAAACTTTATTTTATGGTCTTATAATAATAAGGTACTATTCTTAAAGCATTACATACATACTAGAAAACCTTTTATTTAAATGAAAAATAAATACAAACAATTTAATCATTAATTTGCTTAAATGATTTAAAACAGTGATTTTGATTGTATAGGTGTTTTAATGCAAAAAATATCGAATCCAAATGATAAGTGTCGCAGTAAAAAGCATCGATTTTTCTTAGCTTATTTATAAGAATATTTATGATGAGAGTTCCTTCAATGTCTATTATTAAAAAGATATGTTTTGTGATAACGATTTCAAACAAGTAATGTTGATTAATGAATTAAAATTACTTTTATTTGAATTAAAACTGTTTTACATGTTGGTGATATTGAAAAAGACATTTTTAAAACGTTTAAAACCAGAATAAATATAAGTGGAATTGGAATTTTTTTCTAGTTAATACTGGTTCATTGTCGGAACCTATGGCACAGTGGTTAGCGTTGTTGGGCTCCGTGCCGGACCTCACGGGTTAGAGTCTCAGTACGGACAGCATTTTTTCGATTTATGTTCATAGATATGGGTGTTTGTGATGTCTAAAAATTCCCTCGCACCATTCCGATTATTCAAAAACTGGGTGTAGCGATAGGGGTTAGTTAATTACTAGTCATATCCTAGCCTTGTCCTTTTATCCCTACTACTCTCTTTGGAAAAGAGAGGGTGAGTGACTGAGTAACAAACAGTTCTCATATAAAAACTTATCTTAATACGCTTCCAATAGAAGGGTGGATAAAAATACATGTATAATTAAAGTCATTAAATCTGCTTCTACAACCAGCGTTTTGGAAAAAAACAGATTAAGCGTGTTTAATGTTCAAGAGAAAATTTTATAAAACATACATTTTTTTTATTAAAATCAAAACAATATTTCAATTATAGTTTATTCATTAATTATCTCCAATATGTATGTATTCAAAAGTGCGACAATTTGTTATAGATGACCACCTCTGGTATATCGTATGACAGACTGACTTTATCGTTAGGTGGGTAGTAGAGTTTAAATGTTTAACTAGGTAGAGAGATGATTCTATTTCCTTTTACCTGAGTTAAATTGATTGACAGGATTATGACATCGTAGAATATTTAAAGATGCATATTTTCACTATGTTTTGTGAGAGACGCGTATGTCAGGGTAGTTTTACTTTGTGATAGAAAAATAATAGTACCCAATTAATATCTAGAGTAACAGTGAGATTAATCAAAAACACTAGTTTCGAAATAGTTGAACACTAAAGTTTGTTTCATACTTTAAAATAGTTGATTATTTAAGATTTATTAAATTTAAGCGTACTATTATTTATAGTTAATTGTTGTGCTTATCACATGGATGGGTTTAAGTTGTTGCTCAATATCAGCTGTTAAATATGAATTATTTTACAAACCTCAGTTTCCTAATTTATTTCTAAAGATTATTTTTTCGTACAAAATCGTCTTTTTTTGTTGATATCAAGTATATCTTCTTATTCTTTGATCATATTTGCTTCTTATTTAAAGCATATGGCCGCCACGTGGCACCTCCATATTTCTCTATCTTACACCAATTGCTGTGCTTCCTCCCACGTCATGTCAACAACTTCAATAGTTTGAATGTTCGAAGAGAAATGTATCTGGCCATATATTTCTTTCGACTTATACGTGGCCAAAATGAGAATTCCACCATTCTTGAGAATGTGAATCTAAATGTTCCTGATTATTTTTTGAGAAATCGTGGACATGAATTGTTTGTTCTCCCAAGGTGTAGAACCAGCCTGCCAATGGGGATGCCACTGGGGAGAGCTTTAACGGTGTTCAACAATATTGCTTCGGATGTCGACATATTCCACGTAGACGTGGGTGAGTTCCGACGAATACTATTTTTTATGTATTAAAGTAGAGTTCGTCGGAGCTTACTCAGTTGACTTCTTTGCCATTTTTTTTTCTACTGATTTTAATATTAAAATGTACTATTTTTTTTCTCCATTGAAAAAGTTTTAAATTTATAATTTGTCAACCTTTTGCAATGTTAATTAAATAAATAAATAAATAAATAAATAAACAACCCTCAGCTTCGCCAAGTAGCACCTATGGATATTACTCGACGGTCGTCTAGAAAATCCGGAAATATATCGGTTTATAATTATTATACGGTGTTATTTTATCATTTTTTATATATATATATAAGTAACGTTAAAACTGACCATCGTAATCAACAATTGATGTATTCTTAATATTACCTGGCATGTTTATAATCGAAAAGATATTATTCAAGAGTGATAAAATTCTTTCTTACACTGACTTAGGTAGTAAGTTTTCTAAGCAATGATAAATTTTCTTTAATTATAACATAATTATTTTAAGGTTTGTGGAGTTTAGTGGATCGACTGAGCCAAATCGTAGCAGATCTTTGACAAGGGTAACTGCCATACAGCTCGACATTTGTAATGTATTCCCATCCGGGGCGCCCTTATATTCCATCCCTTGTGTCAATTAATGTAAATGTGCTCTATAAATTTGTGACCTTAGTGAATATTTGAGGAGCTTTGCGAGATATGAATGAGAAAGAGGCGGTTCCACGACGCGTAAGCTTAACAAGGGCTGTCAAAACATGCGCGAAAGTTGCAATGTGGCCATATTAACTTTTCCGGTTCTAAGCTCAAGAAATGCGACCCCAATACCCACATTTTCTTAAATATCTATTTTAATATGGGTGATACAATGTTTATAATTTAGTTATTCTTATATCATAGTTTTTTGGACCTTTTGTAATTTATATAAATACGCGATAATGCGATAACGAGATAAGCGCCCGCTTATCAGCGATCGTTCGTAAGATAACTTGGCTGAACGCGTCAGTAGAAAGTTAGTATTTGTACTGGAATGACGTCTTTTTTACGCGCAACTTAAAATATGATAATTTATTAAAAAACCACGGATTTTTATAAAAAAAAGCCCTTAGACTATTTTTTTTCTTAAAATTCATAAGAATAAGGCCAATAATGAGGAAACCACTGGGGTCCCTAAACGACCCCCATCGGCAGAGAAGTATTTTTCTAGTCTCCGAGCCGCGAGAGTTAATAAATTAAAATTGTTTACAAAAATTAATAAAGTCATAAAATGTTCATTGTTATTTTTTTCTAAGATAACTTGTCATTCTTTGCGTAAAATGTTTTTGAAGATGTCTTAGTGATAAAATATGTAAAACGTATAAATACATCAGACAATTGGCGTCAAATGTAATTTTACAAAGCAATACAAATCCAAAATAATAATAAATTTTGGTTTCATTCCCTTTAACTGTTTTAAAGATTGATTTGGCAAATTGGTTTATAGTAAAAAAAGTGATGTATGAAATGATATTTTAAAAATTTGTTGTAGCAATCTCATTCAAAATTTTTGCATTTTTAGCATGTGATTATATGCGGGTTTCCATAAATAAATAAGGTATGTGAATAAAGTTAAAAATGTACACCGTTTCAACGCTATCAAAAACAAATTCAATCACGATAATTTTGTTTACCTATATATATATATTTATAATATAAAAATCGTTCATATCCGAGATAGTTTTGAGAAATAAGTAAACACTTAATCGATTAAAAAAACTGTGTGTACTCGGCTCATCGAACGATGTTACTATAGTCAACGACGTTGACGCCTCGATCACGGAGCCAAAATCATGGATAGCTGTGATGCCTAAGATTTCCTTCTTACAATCTGATCCTTAACACAGGGCATAGCGAGAGCGATTAGTTTACCTACCACTAGACTTGTCCTACACATATCCTTCCATCTCTTACTCTCTTCGAAAAAGTGAATTTGGGCATCTTAGTAACAATCGGTTTTCATGGTTTAAAATGATGAATTCGATTCAAGCCTTAAGAGTATTGCTTATGTTTAGTATATTGATGGTACCACCACCACTAGTTGTATATGCATACGCTGTTTAACGGCCGATTACCATAACGCAACAGCTATCAAGAAAATAAACGAATTTTCTTATCATATTCTTGCTCCAATACAGATCTACACGGAAACAATATTTTAGCTCTACAATATTGCGCTTGAAAAAAGATAATGATATAAAGCAAAAAAAGTGAATTGCTTAGCCACTTAGTTTAAATGATATTCAGTATCCATATACTGAAAATTCGTCGTGACTGTAGTTTTATCTTATTCGAATTTAATCTAAAGAGAAATCAAGAATATCCCATTTCGTTATAGTCATCGTGTTTAAATACACTCGTAGAGTACGAGGTAACAGAAACTACATAATTATTAAGCACATTCGTAGATGTAATGGCAAAAGCGGACGCGCGCCCCTGCTTAATTTGATATTAAAGTGCTTAGACAAAGAGCACGAACCCATAGGTCAACACTGTGACTGTGAATATTGAAGCCGTGCCTTGATTAATGGTGATTTGACACATGCTGAGGAGCCGCTTGCTTAGTCTAGTCTCAAGGTACAATATGTTTTGCGACTGCCAGTATTGGAGTGACGTGTGATACTTGTCTCGCAAATATAGACAAATTGTGCCATCATACCGAATTGAACTAATGGTTTTTATTCTGTTTCAATATAAAGATTGATTATGTTAAACGGATTGTATAAAATATCAAAATATATAACATATAAGTGGCGCAACAGTTTTGACCTCAAAACACCTCTTCGTGTAAAGTGCTATATCGACTTATGAAAGCAAAATAAAAGATAGAAAAGTTATCGATCTCAAAGATAGAAACATAAAATGCCTAATATAAGTGAAACGTCCAATATCAAATCACTTTATTATTCAAGAGAGCCGAAGTTGGTATGCACTTTAACTAAATTTTAATATGAATTAAATTTTAAAAAAATAAGATAAACTAAGAAATTAAATTTAAGCGTCTAGTTTTCACATTCCATACAAAATATTAAATGACATTCAGTCAGCTGATTTAAATCCTGCGATCTGATTGACACTCATTAAATTGCTCAGTATAATAACACGATGTACACTTTTGAAAGTAAAATTATTTAAATTTTTTTAAGGTTGATTTTCATACACTTTTAGTACAAGTTTGAATCTGAAATTTGTATTCAATTGTACGTATTAAAATTACCTCCTGGAATTTATATGAAAATTAACATCGATAAAAAATGACATGGTAGTGTTTGATAATGGACACTTCAAATCATAATAATCAAAATAAAATGTATTTTCGCACTAATTCAAAATCAACGACAATGTTGTACTGATGTTCTCTGTGGGTGTCTAAAAGACCTGAAAGTCAAATCAGATATACAGAAACATAAAACAGATCAAAATTATTTGAACATAGACATGTGAAATGGTTAACACACTCTGTATGCCCATTACATAAACGTAGACTATGTGACCTTAACTGTTGCTCACCAGTCACCAGGCTTGAATCAGCAGCTGAAACATTTGAGAATATACTGTTTTATATATATGTTCATGTATTCAATTAAAATGTTATACAATATTTGTCATTGAAGCTAATTGGCAATAAATACAGCTGGTAACTGGAAGAGAAAACACCTTATTCTGGTAAAGTTTATTTTTAAATTCAGATTACATAAAAAAAGTGTTCAGTTTTATGAGAGCTGTTTAGTTATTATTCAAACAATACTTCAAGTATATAACATAATATTTTTGGAATTCAATTATTTTTTAATTTTTTTAACCATGTCCGCTCCCAATGTGGAGCATATGGACTCATAATGGAGTTTATCTCTACAGAAGTGTTTCTACGAGAACTGCTTGTTACTTAGTTGCTCAACCTCTCTTTTTCCAAAGAGAGTTGGGATATAAGGATAGGGCTAGGACAGGACTAGTGGTAAGCTAATCGCTCTAGATACGCCCGTTCATAGGATAGGATGGGTGGGAATAGGGAATTGAAGACATCACATACATCCATGTCTACGAACAGAAATTCATAAATCGATCGAAAGATCAATTTATAAATATAGGGTAAAATATCAAGGTATTTCAGTTCTACAGTTTTTAAAAAGTTAAAGGTTGATAGCTATTTCGGCTTACGCCATCGTCAGAACTATAGTTCTGACGATAGTTCTGACGATGGCGTAAGCCGAAATAGCTATCAACCTTTACCTTATTTTTAAAAACTGTAGAACAGAAATACCTTGATATTTTACCCTATTAAAATGGAGTTCTACCAAGTAAATGCCAAATCAATAAATAAATTTATAAAACTGTCCGCACCGGGATTTGAACCCGTACCCTTCGTAACCGAAGCCAACGACGTTGACCACTCGACCACACAGGCGGCTAATTATTTTTTATTTAAATGAAATAATCACCATGGAAATAAATATTGGCCGGTGGATATTTTTGAGTTTATTTCATGTGATTCAAAAGTGTTTGAGTCTTGAGTATAAGCTTTTACGCATTTTTGTCAATACTTTAACTTTAACAAAAAATGTTAAAGTTGCGAGTCTCTTGAGACTAGGGATTCCAACCCGAATATTCGAATATTCGATATCCGGATATATCGACCCTTTTTCAACTATTCGATATTCGGATATTTGGGGAAATATCCGAATAGTATTCGTAATAATTTGTAATGAAATATGTTACAAAATCTATGAAAGATCACATCACAATTTCTTCACATTTAAAGAATAATTATGAGGTAGTGGTGTTTTTGCCTTCACCCGACTCGGGTGTTATCAATATCTTTTTGCGTGCGAGTTATAAGATTATAAAGACTCAGAAATCGAGACCACTATCTCCTTGCAAAAACAGCCGGTTATTCCTTGTTTATTAAAATATGTTTTTTTAAATCAAAGTTTTAAAAATATTTTGTTTATGATATATTTGGATCAATTAAGAAAATAACAGAAACGTTAGACGTGTTGTTTAAAACACTTCTAACAATAAAACCAACTTCAACTGCTACTAAACGAGTATTTTCAATGCCAGGAACAATTAAAAACTAAGTTAAAAACAAATTTAAAATATGAAACATTTAATTCCCTATATTTTTAAAATATGCATTTTTGAAATTTTATTAAATGGCTTTTATTACAAATGAGCTCGTTTTTAATGAAGGAACTATTTAATGTAATATTTTAGTATAAACATATAAGGTATATACTTAAAACTATCCGGATTGTTTCAGTTTTACTATTCGATATTAGAATAATTGATAATGACGAATAGTTGGAATCCCTACTTGAGACTAATACTGTTGAAATAATACATTCAAAATATGTTATATTCCACTCGCCAAGCGAAAATATTGTTATTATTTTGATGTAATGATTAGACTGTTTACAACAGAACTATGTTAATATTATAGTAAGTGCCGAGTTACTGTATAAGCTACTGTTATTATTACTTGAAAACAATGGCATTTAACATGACAGCTCGCCGCGGCAATACGAAGCATTGCTAGGCGTTATGCTAATTTGTAGTGACACAACAGAGGAGGTCACCTTAATCTCTTGATCAATGCAAATTAGCACGCGCAGTCTATAGCCATATCCCTGTAAAGTCAATGTTATTGGTGATATACAGATGATTATGTGAATATTTGTAACATATTACTCGAGATTGCTTTGCTCTCAACTAGGGCTTACGATCTGTGTATAATCGGAACTGGATGCGTTGGTAAAAGAATCAAAAACCGTGTAATTTTTGACGGTTGTTTTTATTTTATTATAATATTTAATATTTCAATTATTATAATACATTTCAAGATGCAAAATTCTCCGTATATACTTCTGTTTCACAAAACACCAATATCATTGTTTATTTGATCAATATTTGGGTAGAATGTTTTTCGATTAAATCAAATACTAACATTAATACATGTGCCAAAATTTGTTATCGAAACACTTTTGTTTTTAACAGTAAATAAATCACTATTTTTATCAAATACTGTAGAGCAGGCATGGGGAACCTGCGGCCTTTTGGCTACTCTGGTGCAGCCTTCTGGCCAATTCTCTCATTCTGTAAATTTTTGTAATTTCGTAAATTCTTGGGATTTTCGATGTCAAAATCCTTTAAAGACCTAAAAAAAGTCTTACGCTGGTAACTTTGGGAAATCCGAAAATTTATGGGTCTTAAAAGTTAGCATGAAATTGTTTCCGGCCAAAAATTCCCTAGTCAATGTTTATTGCGGCCTTCATGTCGAATCAGAAAAATGAATGCGGCCATTAGAGAAGAAAAGGTTCCCCACCCCACCAATAGAGGAAATATACTTATTTCTAAATATTAAACACAAACTCTTTATAATCTAAATTTGAGTCGTATAGTATCAAAAGTAGAACTATCCATTTTTCGAAGTTGCGAGAAAAACACGAAAAATGTATTGTTGGCTTTTTGAGTTTTATCAATTTAAACTCAATTTTAAACATAGCTCATCAACGAATGCAACTTAAAAATTGTATGGGACATCACTTAAAGTAACTATTTTTTTTAATTTCTAGCCATACACCACATATAACCAGTAGAATAATGTGACAGCATTAGTTTAATTTCGACATATATGGGAAAGTTCTGCTTTTGATACCAGACGACTCATTTTATCTTAGAACAGTGTATTATTTTTGACAAAAAATCCCGCAACCGAACCGAGTAATGCAATTTGGACGGGTATTTGGATGCCCTATTCTCAACTCACGCAGTTATCAAATTATATTGAAATTCCTATTGAATCATGATTTTTTAATAGTTTAATCCGTTTAGTGGTTCCACTGTCTTCATAAAAATCATCTATGTATTATTATTGTATGGCAGCGTTGTTAGATTTTATGAATTTATAGATTCTTTGAAACGAGTAATTAACTAAGATGATCTTACACCACCTGAATAAGCTCTCATAGGGTGGAAGTTTTTTTAATAGAATCTTACAGTAAGAGAAAAGTAATATTAGGAACCTATAACAAACATAAATATTTAATAATTATTTTATATTATATTAAGTATCTCTTCTCAATGTAGAGCATATATATATATATATTATATATATATATATATATATATATATATATTTTTTTTTTTTATATCAAATTTATGGAACTTTAAGTAACAGGACGCGTTAGCGTCAAGGTTCTGATAGTCTCTTTCATTGATAAAGTTTTTGAAAAATTGTAAATTGCATCCCCTTACCGTGGCGTGATCACTACAGAGGTAAGAAGTTCACGGAAACTCCATATGCATTATTTTGCAAATCATATTCCATATGCTTCCTCCATACTATATCCGTACATGTACACACATACATTACACAAAAAAGTCATTTTCGTGATGCTAAATTCGTTCTTAAATTGTCAATTTTAGACGACATAAGATCTATGGAGGGTCGTCGAGCAGAACTGCTCTGGGTCTAAAACGATTTTCAGGCAGTGTCTCGTCATAGTTGTGGAGATTAGAGATCGTTGGGTTAAAATGTTTTCCTACCTCGCTGTGAAACTTTTGAGATATTTCACGAACGAACTCGCGGATGGTAGGTATTTTCAAGTCTCTGGTAGAGCATATAGCTTCTTAATGGAGGGTATCACAAAACAAGAAAAGAAAAAATGCTCGTTACTCAACCAATATTTTTCCAAGAGAGTAAGAATAGAGAGATAGATCGAAGAAGGTTAGCAGTTAAGAAAATATTTTAAGATTGTAACAATATGTAAGAACTTTCTGAAATCACAAGCATCCATGCATTCAAACATAAATCGACTAAAAACATGATGTTCGTATTGGGACTTGAAACCGTGAGCTCCGTCACAGAAACCATCAACGTTGACCACTGCACCATGTACCCATGAACTAATTATATTGAAATATGTTGTAGTTTATTTCACTCCGTCTTATATTTAATGTAGATATAACTTTATTTTAAGTATAACAAATTGGATATTCTCAGAACTATCTTTCTACGTCATGATATAAAAAAGTTATTTTGAAACATTTTGTATAAAGAAAACGTATTCATATTTTCCAAGAATCATAGGTCATTTCAACGAATATTATTTCCACTCTAACATTCTTTGAAAGAATTTTCTTATAAAAAGTTATGGAGATTGTATTAAAGAAAGCAAACGAAATGGCTTTTTATCAAGAAAGGAATACGTAGAAATAACTTCGAAATACTTAAAAAGAACAAAGTGCATTTTAATGATTCTTGTTGAAGTAAATAACAAGCTCATTCTTATTTTTCACCTCGTGACAAATAAACTAATTAAATATATTTCTAGTAATAATTTGTATTTTCTTTTAATAGAAAGAGCTAAACAAATGCTTTGACAAGGCTTGTGACACACACTAATCCATATTTTTCCCTAGCACAGGATTTTCTAAGCTTTGTTCCGTTGAACACTAGTGTTGAACTTGAACACTCACATATCTTAAAAACCACTCTTTTTTAATGTTTTACAGAAACTACAAATTATGATTTCTTGGTTTGGGAACAGAAAAATCAGCAGCATGCTTAATTCAGCGCAAATAATTATGAAAATCTGACTGATTTTATCATTGATACTAATATAAATTTCATTAAATTATTTCTCGGCGAGTTTTTTAAAATAATCTCCGAATGTGTCAAAACAAGTTATTATTTTTTTACAATCGGCTTATACAATATATTTATGGGAAGAAGGATTTTGTTTTTATGCTGCAACAAGTCAAATCACAGGAACAGACTCGATGTAATACCGTTTAAAAATAATGTAAGTGTTTTATTTTTGTATTTATAATATTATGATTTAGCCGACCTAAAAAATAAGTCAAATGTTCCGTTAAAACTTCCAGATTTGCAAAGTGTTTCATTGAAAAAAAAGTTTGGAAAACGTTGCTTTAGCTGATAATTCAGAATCGATGTAAATGGGTAATATAGTGTTATACTTTTTAAATATAACCTTATTTATTATTACAAGACAATATATTTTGCCGATACTTTAGATAGTTTGTGAACGATGTGGTCTTCGGTGTTGATGTTTACGTATACGAATTCAAGAACAAAATATATCTAAAACTGATTTTGAAATCAATTTAACGATTTGTTTTTGTATAGATAGATGTTCATGAAGACTAAAATTTCATTATACCCATCTCATCTTAAAGTGTGAGCGATAGCTAACTATTAGTCCTTCCCTTATTATATTTATTCTATCCCTACTCTCTCCAAAAAGGTTGAGCGGATTAATAAAAAGCAACTCACGTAGAAAACTTATCTTTAAATATAAAACTAATAGTTTTATACTCTAAGTTAGAGTATATATGTTTCTAATTTGATTTTTCTCATCAACTTGATCTCGAGTAAAAATCGACTTTAACCCATATTATGAAAATATTTGGCGTAAATATTGACAATCGTTAACTGTATTGCAAAATAATTGTAAACATAGAAACATTGAAAAACATATTATATAAGATATAAAATGATGTAATATATTTATAGCATGTTTTTCATTTCTCTGTTAAATTGGGGCTTATTCCAATTTATTAATAATTATGAAAAAGTATTTTTTTTTATCATCGCTAGAGTTAGATGTCATAGAAAGTTTTGGTAGTACAAGCTTTAAACTTCATGAATGATTTCATTATTTTATATTTGGTCAAAATGGCCGACATAAACCATTTTTGTTTAATTTCATCTAAAACTTAAAGTCTTATTGGGATTATAACTGAACATCTAGTGTTGCCATTTATTATATGAATACGTGGATAAACGTTGTTTATTTAGAAGATAAATGATTTAAGTAAGAAAATATCATACAACGAATATTTTTGGGATGCAAGTTGATAGATTTTTTAAAAATTGAATTTCAGGAGCCATGCCTATCTCGCTTAGTTTGGCTTAGAAAGTTTGTTTATACGCCATAGCCATTGTTATAAATTAAATTGTCTACAAATAAAGCTTTACTAATTATTTTTTAAATTTCTCGGAAAGAATCAATTGTTATTTACATAGTGACAGTTTTTGCCGTCGTCAAGGAGATGTATTGTTTATAGTTTCAATTCGAAATATCATAATAGTAAATAATATGGCTATTAAATGAAAGATTTCATAGACTAAATCATAGACTGATTTATGAATCATAGACATAAAAATAGAATAAGACCATAAGACTTCAATCAAACCTAACCTAATAACAAATTGAGTCAGTTTAAAAGACAGGTATAATTTTCCTGCCTCAGAAATTTAATTTATAAACCTAAGGTTAGGTTAGGTTACAAATGTTTTTTTTTAAATACTCACAACACACAACAGAGGCAAATGAAAAAAATACTAAGCCGTGATGAAAGGATTGTACTGATCAAAATTACTTTTCCGTTTGTGACCGCATCGCACCAAACTTAATACATGTTTGAAAATGATATAAAAATGCTCAAGTCTCTTCTTTTCTCATTGATTTAGATCGTAAATTAAAAAAAAATAGTCGCTCGTCGAGATTTAAATACAACAATAAAATGCTTATGTTTTTACTATTAATTTTTAAATAAATATGCATGTATTAAGTACACAATAAAAGAGCAATAACACTTTATATTCAAATATGCTTGTAATTATTATAAGTATTGTAAACTTATTCAATAATTTACTTTTTGAGAAATTGCTTCCTTTTTAGTGTAAACAGACAGTGACGGTTGTGCTAACTACCTGTCAGACTCAATAAATGTAATATTAAAAGAATTATAGAAATAATTTAGTGAGTGTTATGAAGTAAGAAGTATCTTTTTGATGAATTCGGTAGTACTTTTGAGTAGATTACTTTTCAATATAAAATTAAATTTGATAATTTTATTATTCCATTTCAGACTGAAAATACCTGTTGAATAACAGAATTAATATTTTTTTTTATAAATAATATATGTATAGATATAATCAATGATTTAATATTGTTATACTAATCGATAGATTTTGGTTCACAAATAAAAAGAGTAATATTTGAGTAGCTTAATATACAATCAATCAATCAATACAACCAATTAGTAAAGTTGAGGAAAAATAATACTCAGTGCTCCAGCTCGGAGAAGACGGATGATTTGAGAAGTAAATGATTTGAAACATTTGTCAAGTTGTTTTCTTGTGTACATGACTTTTGTAAATAGCTCGGCAAGGAAAAAGAGCGATCAATTAGGCTTAACTTATCGCTAGGCCAGTTGCACAAAACCAGAATACCAGACACACACATATGTATATTATATTTTAATAATAAATTAATTTAGTTAGTAGCTAACCAACTCTTGAACATAATGCTACTTTAAAATACACATGTCATATTTGATGGTAATATATTATGTTAATCAACCTCTTATTTCTTTCGTCTAACATAAGTTCAATTCAATTTTATACGCCTTTTTTACCTGTCTTGATATTTTAAAGATTTGTATTGAGTATTTTAATGTCATATTTTATCACACTGTCTTGATTAAAAAGCAAAAAATATTCTCGGAAATATCTCTATTTAATGATCATAAATTTTAGCAATAATCAGTTTAAGTATTGAAATAAAGGCATCTTGAGGTAAACGATAAGTATTGAAAATGAAATACTTCTAGAAAATAGTTAATGCATAAATTTGATTCTAAATATTTTGTATAAAGGAAAATAATGTCGGACATAGTATCGTCAGAATTTTTGTAAATATAAAGTAAACTTAAAAATTTATGTTTAGTATCTTGTGAGAAAACTATTTTTTACATATTTTATAAATAAATATATCGACTGTGGAAAGGAAAAAAGACGTAACCCACAGTTTTTTCAAAACAGCTTTTTTTCGATAATCACAATGTATGAAACTTGATACACGTTCTATCAAAAGGATGCAAGCTGTAAATTCCAAATAAGTATATAAATTTAGCTTTTAAGTTTGATAAAGATGACCTTGTAAAAAAATAAAACCAAGAAAAAAGACTGAAATAAATGTTTTTCCTAGACAATTTCTTTAATTAATAATATATTATGTCAATTAAACACCAGCTTAAAAGTCTCCGTGCACTTCAAGGTTGTGTATAATTCATAATTTGCATATGGCCCACAATCATCAAAACACGTTATTTGCGCCTCCTGTAAAATTGGATATGTGTGGGTTACGTCCTTTTTCCTTTCCATGGTTGATATAATAATATATTACCAAAAAAAAGATGTTGATTAAAAATTTACCTTCGATAGGTTAACATATTTTTTTGAATTTGGTCTCGAGATAACAAACTTACATATGACTTCGTATATTAAGCTATATTTTCTTTATACTTCTGATTAGAAAAAAAGTTATACATACTTTTTTTAATAATTAAATAATTTTAATTTTAAATTATTGTCAAAAATGATACGAATGCCGGATGTTTTTATCGTATGAGTTTTAGACCAACAAAACCTGCCGACAGACTGAAAAATTATCCCGGATTAAATTGAAAAATCAAATCGTTTCAACTGTATGAACTGGACGATTTAAAAGCTTTTGTTACTGTCCAACCGTTCCATCATTTATAATGACGTACTATTTGGTGCAAAAATTGCTTGTTTTTGTTTACTAATTTTAATATTTATTTATTTGACTATTACTTAAACAACGAGTCTTTAGTAAGAATTCAAAAGTCTCGGATTTTGAGTAATGAGTAATGTTTTTTGGGTTTCACATAAACCTTCAAATGATCAAAATACTTTCTAATTGCTGGTGCTTTGAGCTAAGCTCACCAATCAGATACAAATTATTTAGTGATATCCCTGATAGTAGTGCAGGCAAAATCATTTTTCTCAGAACAATTAGTAACAACAGAATTGATTCAAACGGCTGGTATTGCTGTCTGATTAAGTACATGCATTGAACAATAATTAATTGCTATGGTGAAGTATACAGTAGGTTAACAGTGTGTGGATAAAAAATACTTAATAAGCGCAAAATCCCAATGGTGATAAATACTGTTTGTATAAACAAAATGGAACACATACAATCAAAAGAATTTATCCAAAAGAAATTATGTGTAGTTTTTTTTTTTAACTTTTTTTCTACTGCGTTTTTAGAAGATACTTAAAAAGCGGTGAAAATAATAAAAAAGACTTCAGTTTTACAGCTTTATAAAATTTTCCTGACGGATTCTTTAATTAGGTCTGTTCAAAAAAGCTATGCAAAATCACTACCTATTTGTTTTTTGACAATTGATGAGAGTATAGTTTTAATAATATGATCAGTAAGTATTGATATAAATTGAAATCAACTAATCAGGTATAAAGCTCATTATGATCAAAATATAACTTAAGTAGAAATACTACAAATGAGTGTTTCATTTAAAAAATAATATGCTTTTCCACCAAGTATTGCCATAGAAAAACATCTTAAAAATGATCTTTAAAATTAATTTTCAAGAAAGTTACAGGAGATGCTTCTGAATTGAAAAAGTGATAGAAAACTATTTGCTTAATCTAATACAATTTAACTCCGATGACTCATAAAGTTACATATAAAAAAGGAGTAAGGTAAACTTTAAGAACTGGATACAACTTTATAAACATCTCTAAAATTATTTTCGTAATACAGAAAGGATTTATTGACAAGCTTAGAACAGGATAGACTAAGCAAAGTCTAAGTTTTTTTTATCCAATAGCTCGATTACTGCGTAGTTTATTTTTTAGAACAGTGATGTGGCCTACAAGCACAAGCTTATTGTATGAAGGAAAACAGTTATCTTTAAAAACAAAATTTTATTAAGGTAAAGAATTATTATAGTATTAGGCATTTAAATTACAGTTAAGTTGAATACACCTTACTAAACTAAGCATATTTTACCATGACGTGTCTGAGTCATCTTGTTTAAGATTCGTTTATTAATATTACAATCACGTGCATTGTGGGTAAAAGGGCGAAGTTAAATTGTAAATATTCAACATATTTACAGCATCTGTAGAAAAGAAGCACCACATTTTTTAAAGATTTACTTAATAAATACAAAATTTTAAAATAAAAAATATTTAAAAAAATCTGGTTTATAATCCCATTTCCTTTTTTTATTTAAGAGTTGATGATGGTGCGGCCCGTACAGATTATTCAATTCTCCCTTGTGGATCACTGAAGAATCAGGTTGTTCATCAATGTTCTAGAATATGTGTTTTTTTTTAGAGAGATATGAGTTTGCTTATTCAACTCAAATCGATACGATTATAAATTCAATTTACAAAATCTTGGTAACGGTTTAATTAAATCTAACAGTAAAGTATCCATTAAATTTTATACCGATTTATGCGAAGACAGAATATTATAAACTATAATGAAAAGCGATCACAAGTATTGATGAAAATGCTCAAAATTTTTTATTGCAAACGTCAAGTATAGTTAATCAATATGTTTTTTTTTTGTAAATGCCACTGGAGAAATACATTCAAATATATAGTAATTATACAATTATGTGGTATCCTCTTATCATTGAAATGAATTGCATAGACATTATATTACCATAGGTAAATTCCATCACACTAATCATTACTGATACTAACACTAGAACGTTTAATTGGTTACGTCGTACAGAGTGACTCAAACAATACAATTAATACACTCATGCAAATGGCATATCTCAGAGTATTTGTTACATTTAATGCTGATTAATTGATTTTGTAAACTATATCGCTATGATTCTAAGCAACCAATAAAATTTTGAAATGAAAACAATAAACTATGTAATTTCTTTACACAAATGGGATAAGTAATTGTTTGACGTCTAACAAACATAAAAGTTGTCTGGAAAAAGTATTCAATATATCTAGCTATAAAAGCAAATGTCTAAAACATAAATTAAATGCGAGGGGAGGGGTTGGTAACGAATGTAAAAACTGTTCATTTGAAGATTGTATTATTTAAATTTAGTTTCGCTTCCTTGTTTGTCGTCCAGCGTATTTAAAAAAATATATTTTACAACAAATTTATAACCAGACCCCACTGTGTTCTTTTGGTAAAAACACCTTTTTAATGATCCTTGTCTAGGTAAAAGTCTGTTGTGTTCAAAACAAAATTCATATTTTGCTGTTTGTAATAACATATAATAATGTCCCACACAACAAACTTATATTTGATAATCTTAAAGTGTTTGTAAACTATTTTGGAAATGAAAAAAATCAATGAAATAATACAAAAAAATACACATAAATACTAAAAGCTACGCTCTAGAACCGACAAAACCTCAGGAAATGTCGCAAAGATAGATTAACACTAAAGATTGAAGAGATGGCAACCTACGTAAGAACTCGCAATCCGATTGGGGATAGCTTTAGCAACTTTTAGTTCCCTGAGGAAAGTATAAGACTCACGGCTCTGGGTTCGATTCCCGGTAAGATCACAGTGAATTTGAAAATTATTAAATTCAAAGTTGTGATCGAAGAATGGGTGTTTGTGACGTCAATTCACATTATTTTCTCTCCTCTCATCCTTCTGACCCTTTAATGACTGGGTGTAGCAATAGCGATTAGTTGACCACTAGTCCTGTTCTAGCCTTATCCTTCTTTCCATACTACTCACGTTGAAAAAAAAGTGAGGTTGAGCGACTGCGTAACAAACAGTTCTAGATTTTTTTTTGATGAGATACCTCAATTAGGAGGCCATATGTTCCACATTAGGAGCGCACATGGATAAAAAAAACCTTATTACCAATACTGAACGTGAAATTTTTGTAAAAAAAATGAAATTTTATTAGAAATGTTTTTTGCGTTAATATAATATGATATTAAAAATATCTTCAACTTTATTTTTAATGAAATAAAAATAGTAAAAAATTAAAATAAGATTATAAGAAAAATATAAAATTAAAATGAACGTCCACAAAGTTACCGCCGAATCCATCGAAAGTATTAAGATTATAAGATTAAATTTGATTATTCGATGTAAGAAGTTCTAAGTATATTTACTTTCATGAACGCATATCAAGTATCAAGTAATCCTGGGAATGTCTGGCAATGGTAATGCCACTGGACGAATCCTTGGTATTTTCAAACGAAATTGCTTTGGGTATTGACATGTTGTGTATTGTCATAAATGAGTTAAGGTTAAAATGTATGTATAAGAGTTCATAGTCATAATTCTCTCGGTTGACTTTAATATAAGTATGATTTTAAACGATTCATTTTTAATTTTACTCTAATGCGCTTTAAATCTTATATTTTTGTTATTTTTTTAAAAACTTAAAATTCAATTGAAAGACTGATAAAGTGGAGTTAATTCTGTATCATTTAATAGTACGAAAGCAACATTACAGAGTGGTTAAAGTGATTGCACACGCCATTGCATTTAGCGTCGAAGCGAATAACCGCACACCACTCGCAATGCTATTACGTTGAACATAATACAAGATATATCTGTACTACGTATGACAGAATCGTGTAGTACTTATCCATATACAAAGGTAGAATACTGAAAAGCCAATGAGTCATCCGTGGAATTACATATTATTATCAATAAACAGAAACCTATTATTGCCTAAATATCTTGTTAATTGTTGAATATCTCATATAGGATATGTCATATAATTGCGTTGATTTGTTGTCATTGTCAGACTAATTCAATTATATGGTAATTAAAGTTATAATTGCGGCAATGTAATGATTAATAGTTTGTTGTGAACAGTGGAAGGAAGTTGGTCGGTTAATGCTGTGCTGTATACAGTTTATCGTACTAGATTTACGTGCTGGGGACCTACAAAGGTTCTCGTTCCAGCAAGCGCCTCCAATCCCAGGATCCTGTCCAATTTTGGGATTGAAAAAATTCAGGAAAGTGTGATTGTAAAAAAAAAATCAACTGTTTTTTTCATGTCATTCTTTAAACCGTTAAATTACTCAACACATTTTAAGAGAACTATTTTTTTATTCGCTTTATGTAGTCTTCAAAAGATTAAGCTATTTTATAAAAGTAAAACAAATTTTCTGTAGTAATTGAAGAAGTTTTTATAATGATTATTAGCAGTTTTGCTTATCTTTGTTAATGTGTACCTTTACGTTGAGAATTAACAAAGTCACAATAAACACCAATACACTTATGTAAATAAAATTAATTGTATTTATATAAGTTTTAACTCGATGGCTGCCGCAGACGAGATATCTCGTACTTTTTCGTGTTCAACACGCCAGAGACAAGTTATCTCGTCGATAACTAATTAAATTAATAGTTGCAAATTATAGCCGGCGTGCTAGGTAATTACTATTAATTATCCACGGCTGCTAAAAGTGTATGTTAATGCAATTGATAAAGAACGGTTTATATGAAAATTACACTTCGGCAAGGTAGAACAAGTAAATTACGCGTGGGCAATTATTTAAAAATATGTATGGTAAGTAGAAAGTTTTCCCGGTGGAATATGAAATCGTCTAGTCAAACGTATTTTAAAATTGTAAAAATCCAAGACAAATGCTCGATACTTAAAACGCTTACTGACTCAATTCGTTGCAAGTATGGAAATTGCATATAAACCAATATAGCCGTATATATATCATTATGAATAAAAGCTCTCGTAGTACAAAATTGCCGAATCGAGCTTAATTCACGTTGCCGGCGATAATAATATATTCGAAATAGGTTTTTTGCCTCGCCGTTCGGGTAGGTGGTTGATATAAATTGAACGGGTAGAGGTAGAATTTGCAGCGTAATCCACATTTTCGCATTTTCCGTTTGCAATTAGTTTTATGTCATAATTATAACTGAGTGCCTTGTATTTATTATGCGCCCATTTCGAAATGTGCGATCGAAGAAATGAAATTGGAATAATTGGAAAAAGTCATTTAAATTTAAGGGAATATGAGAGATTTGCTAACGTTTGTTAGCGAGGTAATACAATTAGCAATTTATTGTTATTTTTTGATAGAATAACCGTGTATTTTAAAACACTTATTGAATATGGATGTTGTTAATTATAAAAAGACAAACTGTAAATTTAAAACATTTTGAAGTTGGTTCATAAATAATTGATAATGTTGTGTAATTTAGAATATCTATATCTGTAAAACAATATAATGATTTTTGTTAATGATATAAATATCTACAATATTTGAATGTTTCAATGGATTATTTTTAGGAATAAACTCAAGGATGTTTTACAAAAAATAACTAAAGATTTTTTTGAGAAACACTAAATCACTAGTAATGTTTACGCTCTAATATCTTGTTTTTTTTGGATCAGATGACTAAAGGAATATTTTTAACTAATGCTACTTCACAATATGACATTATTTACAAAAAAATATTGTTTCACATAAGCATTGATTAGAGTTGAACAATAAGCTTTTAGTGACAATACATTATTGTGTAGAACAGTAGTGCACAAACCGCGGTCCTTTTAAAAGTTTATGGCGGCCACAAATGTTTTTTCTGAAAAAATTAAACATAACACACATTTTTAAAAAATAAATGTAAGCAAGCATTTTTTTAATGAAGGAGAATAAATCGGTTCATATAAATAAGCTTACTGCTGAAAATTTGGATGGCGGCTTAATATTACAAAAATATTAAGTCAAATTATAAAGAATTGGTTTAAAATGAACAAATACAAAGATCGCACAAACTTTTGAATTACATATAAATAAAACATGCATGCCTATATATTTCATAATAAAACATTTTTAATAAACAATGACTCATAATCTTTTTTTGCATGGTTTATTTTGCTTCACGTTTTAGAAATAATACAGTCAAAATAGTGTAATAAAACCTATTATTTATTAATCTGAATTCAATTTTTCTTTTTTACATGGAACGTATCCTTCGTGTAAAAGAGGATTGAGAGAACCGTAAATTATTTTTTTCTTTGCGGCCCGAACCTATCATATTTTTTTATGCAGCCCGTTTGAAGATAAAGGTTGTGCATGTTTGGTGTAGAGAAAGCACACGGTTGTCATTTTACAATTTTACGGTCTTTCGTCTGTCAAAACACGCAAACTGTCAAATTGTATTTCATTTTTAATACATAAAAAAATTTTAATAACAGAATCTTTGATGATTGCAAATAATGTTAAACATATTGACAACATGAATAAGCCACATTTATTACTCTACGGTTATTATTTGGACGATAATTGAACTAAACGTGACTTAATTTAACATTATAGATACACAGATATTCATCTTCAATTTACACAAAACCGGTACTTATGATATAACGTGTTATACCAGAATGACTAAAGTTAAATGCTATTATGTAAGATAAGATTATATTTATTAAAATATAAATCAAGAAGATCTTCTACATCAAATTTTATTTCGGTAGTAAAGCATTGATATTATAGGATTGTACTTTGATTGTTAATTTGTTATTACTATTTTTCAGACATCAACAACAATTATTCTGTATTCAATATCACTTGGTTATATTATTGAGAAAGACAAGGTAAGACCGATAATAAGGTTAATTAATGGAACCATTAAATACGATTATTTCTAATATATGTCAATAAAATATCAATAAAATGTTAAGTCGCCTGTTTTTATGGAAACAAAGTTATCTTGTTATAAACCAAATCAGCAAACTAAACGTATTTGTTTGAGCGTTTCATATTTGTACATTTAGTAGGTGAGCTATGGCTTATGACAATTGAATAATAATAAAAGCTCTTTGTTACATTTTTTTAATACTTGAAACATTTTTACACAACTAATTATTATTATGTCATTAACAAAATGCGAAATATTTAATTTAATTACCTTATAAGCGGTCAATAATTTATGTATACAAATGTCGGTACATATGTACTTATTTTTGTAGATTGCCTTGGTAATGCTGAGTTGGGCTTAAAATTGTTGAATATTTTATTTAAATACTGACAGCTTTGTTTCAATTGCTTACATTTAAATAAGCCTAGAGGACAATCATGAATTTGTAAGTTGTACGTCGTGCAAATGTAATTTGAAGCATAATGTAATTAGTAAAAGAATAAGAAATGGTGAACACAATTGTCTAAGTGATTCTTTTCAATAACAATGAACAGATGTGTTATCTTAACTGCTTGTCTAAATGCAAGCCAAAAGCTTTATGCAACGAAAACGTAAAAAAATAATAATTTGAATGTATTAAAATGTATTTGTCAAAAAAATAGATAAATACATATTTTTAGAAATATAATGATTGTCGTGGACATGTGTCAAAAAAATATTACATGATATACTAAAAAATATTAAGATTATGCTAAAAACACTATTTTGACTAGTTATCAGGTTCTTCGTGTATTTTTGGCTATTATTCAAAGTAAAATGCTTTAAATACTGAATTGGTTAAAATTTGCATTGCAAATAAAAAAATTCTAATTAAAGTTTAGTTATTGAAACATGTTCATATTTTTTTATCACGGGTTTATGAATTATTTTAATATTCTTAATACAAATTTTTGTTTGTACTTCTTATAAGTAATTTTCGGTATTATATATTATATAAATAATTATATATTTCTGTCCGTTCATTTTCATTTATCAATTATTGCTAATTTGATATTTAATAAGATATAATGTAAGTCAAGTGAAAACACAAATAAAATAAGGCAAGTTTAAAAGTCTATATTTTGTTTTCAATTTGTGTGTTTGTTTTTACTTTAGATTCCAATGCGGATTTCCACGGAAGCCTTTTAACTTGGATTTCCAAAATTCCACGAAACATTCACAGTCACGAAAGCTGTTAAGCATGCCGTCTACGATAGATACTTCAAATAAATTCTAATATTGAAAGTCACTTATCGGAAAATGATTGTTGTAAAACTAAATTACAAAAGCTTTGAAAGAAAAGTTTCATACACCCAATTCCGATTAGAAAACCTGATTTTTACTTACTGTTTTAAAAAAAATATTGTTTAAAAAGGAAATACTCTTTTGTAACAATTCCACATTTATTTATTAGAATCATGAACAGTTTTGCTCATCACTAGCATTCTGAATCTTAAAGTTCAGTAACATAGCATTTTGAATGAACTGAAAACAAAAGTTTTAAAGAATGAATGTCTCTAGTGAATTTCAAATCTAGTTCGTTGTACCATTCATATTTGGGTTGAAAACGTACAGGTTATTTTAGACGACTTCTGATCTTGGCTAAGAATCATTTTTTTTGTATCCATGTCCGCTGCCAATGTGGAGCGTATGGCATTCTAATGGAGATATTTAAACAGACGTTTTTCGACGAGAATTGTTTGTATTTCAGTCACTAAATCTCTCTTTTAAAGGAGAGCGGTAAAGATAGAAATGATAAAATTAGGACAGAAATAGTAGTTAACTTATCGCTCTTGTTACACTCAGTTATATAAGTAGGGGGGAGGAATTTTTAAACATCACAAAACACCTATGTATTCAAACAGAAACCGACTGCGACTCGAACCCGTGGGATCCGGCACGAAAGCCAACAACGATAGCCGCTGCGCCATAGAACCTGACATAAATGCTGATATATTATTTATTCACTACGTATCACTAATAGCTAAGAGATTGGTATCTCATTCAAAGGGAGTAATCTCCAAGAAAGCTTGAATATTTCAAAACAAGATTAAATATTCACAAATATAAATAGTAACTATTTAAATTAAATTTAAAACAAAATACTATACTGAAACTAAAAATGGATAAATATAATAATATAATACTAAAGCTTTGAACTGAAAATACTATTAACTTTGTACCTGAACAACCTCAGGGTTCTAGTTGAAACTAATATCGAATAATACTTCCTTTCAATACAAACAAGTTTTGAAAGATAAATACAAACTATTCGATCGTTTAGATTAAATTTGTTTATGGTCTTTAGTATTGTTATAGGCCAATATTGAAAGGCTTGATAAATACTGCCTAATATCTTTTCGAAATGTATTGTAATTAAGATAAGTTTTTTTTACAATGAATGTGATTTTTGGGCAGTAATTATTTATTAACGGCTATACCGGTTTTTGGAGTTCTTAATAAATGAATCACCTTAAGTATGTTCTCCATAGTGACTTTATTATTATTAGGTAAATTAATATAGAAAATTTTCATCGTTCAATTTTGTGAATTTTCATACGTTTTGTCACAAAAGACCCGGGTTCCACCTTTTGGCTTCTGACATTCAAGTGCGCGGATGAACTTGCACTGAACGTGACGTCATAGTTTTATCGTGCTTATAAAAAATAATTTCAGAAAACTGAAAGCTGATTGATGGCTACCAAAATTAATTTAACTATGCTTATAGACAAATAAATGTCTGCTAAGAGGAAGAGAACTTTTTAAAAGCAAAATAGGTATTATTTTAAGAATTTAACTATTTTTACTGCTGGAAAAATTGATGCAGTTAATTAAGGTAAACAATGGTGAATGAGAGAGATTTACTTGATCGTCTAAAATTAGTGAACAGTTTAACTGATCCCAAATTATTTATTGCATTAAATGAGAAAATCGGGTAAAACATAATATGCACAGTCATTTTTGAATTCATAGTATTTGACATACATCAGTATCAATTTTTGTATGGAACAGTAGTCGCCCTGAATCCATCCATATAAACGTTGAGTTTTCAAAATTCTCTAAAACAATATTTTCACAAAATCGGATTGTTGCTTTAAAAAAACTAAATAATAAAAAAAAAACAATTACGAGATAAGAATTGTTTAACAAGTGTGGTGATTTTGCCAAGGACAGACATTGTAACTCATATTATATTATAACATGCTTTGAGACTACAGCAATGTTTTGAAAAAAACATATAGCGGATTTTGAAAACGCAATGATGATATACAATAATCCCACTTAAACGATTGAATAATTAAAATATTAAAACGAAGTGTCAAAGTATTTTTCGTATTTTATAATATTAGTGAATATTGTGAATACAATGAAAAGTCAAGATACACAATTTATTTATTATTTTTTCGTACAAAATCTAAAGTTGTTCATATATTCATTAGAAAATGTTGGAAAAGTGTAACATGCATTAAATTATTTTACAGGTGTATTATTAATATAAGCCAGGGTGCAAACTATAAATAAGCAATTTTGTCGAGTTGACAATATGTTTACCCCATACACGGATATACGGAATAATGTCCACAATGGTCTCGAAGTGCTGAGTTTTTAAGAAAAATGGCGTAATGAAATTCTATGGATTCTCTTATTGCTTCGTTTAGACGATTGAGTGTCTTTCCAAGAATTCTCAGAAGCACTAAAGATCTGTCTACGGAAAGAAATTCTCGATTGCTTAGCAAAGATGGATCCAATTACAGTTAGAAAAGTGCACAACGATAATTAATGAATCTCTAATAATGATTCTAATGTAAAATCATTTTGCGAATGCCTTATTACCAGTTTGCGTGATACAGTTATGCAATTAATACGAATAACTGTGTAGTATATTTATACATATGACATCATCTTATTATTTTCGTTCATTGTTGCAAAAACCAAGAAATTTGATTAAATCATAATTAATTTTGATATCTACTGCTAGCTGTCAATAAAAAATACATGGCTTAAAATACAGTTTTATAGAGAGCATTTCTCTGCTCAAATCATGTTTAGATATCTCGGACTTAATACGGATTAAAAAGTTAGTCTATAATCTTTGAATATTACAGTAGTATTTATATAATATTTTTGGATACAAAACGGGTAAGTAATAATAATCAGTTGAAATAAATTATTAATGACTGTGGGCTTAGCGCATAAGTCTCAAAAGGTAATCTTGAATCCATCAAAACTCTGCCGAAGTAATTATTCAGATTTATTATTACTCCAGAAACGAGCTTTTAGGATTTTAATGACGTCACCTGTCGGGAAAAGCTTAGCACATTATTATGGAATAATAGCGTCGAAAACTAAATACCTGTGAAGGATATTATAATAATCATTATCATCAGCTGATACCTTTATTATATTCTATTCTATTGTTTTGTTAAAATATTATATTTCCAAAATTATAACGAAAGACTGTCTGGCTGTATTCTCCGTAATTATTTTGTTTTGTTCAAATCTTATCTATCTTTAAAGCCGTCGCAAGACGTTTTGCAGTCCTAGGCAATACCGACATAACTAATATGATTTGTTGTATAAACTTGAATTTAACATATTATGACCACAGACTATTACAATATTACTGTTTCAGGTAGTCATCTGCTATTTCTATTATTAAAAACGACATTTCGGATCTCGAATGAATCTACCTTTTGATTATATTGAAAACGAAATTGATAAATAAAAGCCAATTTCTCAAGACATTTTTTTTCAGATTTCTTTTTGGGAAAATCTCGATCTATTCTAGTCATATATCTGTAAAAATGTCAGACATAGGCTACAGTAGTTTTTTTATTCGTTCATAAGTCACAAGTTTTTTTATGATTTAAAAAGAATAAATTGATAAGCTTTCATATTATTAAGGGGCAAGTTTGTGACACAAAAGCTTACAATATTTGCAAGCTAAAATTAGAATCATTTTTACCTGTTTTAAATTAAAGCCGTCTTTGTTCATCGCAAACATTATAAACTGATTGACATAGTAAATAATGTGGAATATGTACAAAAGAATGTTTAATTTTTTAATTTAAGAAAGATCTTCTATTGAATTTTCATACATTAAAAAATGTAGAATTAGTAATTTTTTTTTTTTTATATAAACAAAGAAAATAATTTTAATTGATGCGCTTATTTGATAAGGTGGTGCATCTCATTTGACTGCACCTGTCTAACTTCGAAAATTAGTTATTAAGAGATCAGTGGAATGGGTTGTCGCAGGTGTGCGAAGGAAGCATTACGGATTAATGAATCCTTAAAGGGTTAACGATCTGCAGTGAGATTATGAAGCTTAAATGTTATTATCCGATACAATAAAACCAAATTTAGGTTACAATTATGGCTAAGTTATGGATATTTTATGTATGGCTTTACATCCGTCGTATATATAATATAAAACTCTATTATAAGGGCATTAGGTTGTTGGTTTTAGATATTATTATATATAATTTTTTTGGTCAGTACTCATAACCGCGTTTTTTCTCACAAAATTAATCAAGTGTTAAAAAATAAACCAAAATAGCAAGTATTTTTGCAGTAAGTTACTACATTGAGCGGTTTGTAAATTTTTAGTTTTTCTCGAAAAAAAAAATTTTGGCTTAGATTAACACAAGTTAGCCTAACCAAGAAACATGAACACTAATATATTAAAAACCTAAAAAAAAAATCCATGTCTGCTCCCAATATGGAGCATATGGCCTCCAAATGGAGGCATCTCAACAGAAGTTACTCAGTCACTCAACCTTTTTTTCCGAAAAGAGTAGTAGGGAAATAAGGATAAGTAATATATCCAACCGATATATTACTGACAATTTTCATAAAAAAGTTAATCTAAGTGTCTTTAAGCTCTTTTAAACTGTTTATCTATTTCTAAAGTTTTAAGACAGAAATACTCACTCTTATTGAAAAAAAATAGCTGACTATGTTTGTATTAAGATGATAAATTTTAACAAAAAAGGATTTTACATGATGTTGGAACAAAACTTTTATGTCATGTCTTGACCGTTTACAAATTTATTTTAAATAATTATTTTTACAACTACTCAGATAAACATTTTTTTTACATAGTTTATAATTAAGTCCCACCAATTTGACAAAAACACTCAAATTTAAATTGCTTTTGTAACATATTAAAATGTTGATTCATTTCAGTTTTGATGTGCAAATAAAATACAAAAATTCAATCAATTTTTAACGAGTGCCTACACAACGATACCATGACACTTTTAAGGTGTGCTCTGTGAATACTTTGTAGAAAAGCATTATGTATATTTAAAATATAAAAAACTCTTTTGTTACAATTTATTTAAAGTAGTCAGGACCAGTTTTGCTCATAATAAGAATTTTCAACTGGAAAAATTGTGAAATTGTAAAAAAGAGCATTTTATTTTATTGATATCATGGCATTTGAATAATTTTGAAGTATAACAAGGTATAAAAAACCATATCCGCTTTAAGTGCAGATTAAGTGAACCGCAAATGAAGTTTTAAACTAGAGCTGGTTGAAAACCAATCGTTAAACATATCACGTCGGATAAGGTAAAACAGGAATGCACAAACCGCAACCCGTTTGATTATTGTTGTGGCCCTCGATGTTTCATCTTAAAATAAAAATATAGACAATATAGACAATTTTGTAAATGTGAGCAAACTTTTCGTTGATGTATCAGAATAAATCAGTTCATAGAAATACGCTTACTGAGACGAATTTAGATTCTATTTTGCTGCTTGTTATTATAAATATTAAGAAAAATTCAAGACAATTAGTTTAAAATTTAAAAAAAAGACCGCGTTAACTTTCAATATAAATTTGCATTCCTAAATATTTAGCAAAAAAATATAACTACACCTAATCTACTTGTGCACGGTTTCGAAATAACATAGTTAAGTATGACGTATTCAACTTTTATTTAATTTATAATTACTGCAACTTTTTTTCTTATTCCGGGAATTAAAGCACTTAATTAAGTTATCGAGTAGAAAGAACGGCCAAAAGTATTGCCAGCTCACTACAGGAAAAGCATTTAAATAATTTATTTGGTATTTTGTAGTATTATAAAACAAGAATATTTAAAATTTTGATAAAACAGAACCTTAAATAAAATTTATCAATGAAAATGATTTGGTTTTTTATATACGCGATCTTCTTTCAAATGTCATACAATTATTTCAGAAGAATCCAGTAAATAGAATAAACTTTTGAAATAATAGGAAAAATAAACAATTTCAATTTCATTGTGTACTTTCTGCATTCATGCAAGAGTTGATTTCTTGGCACTATTTCCAGGTTTCCTTTCGCAGTACAAACCTAGATAATTTTCACAAAACTTTTCGACTGTATATTTGTTCTCTCTATAACATGCAAATTTAAAATTGCGACCTGTTTTATTTGCTTTGAAACTCAAACAGTATGAAAATTGTTCAGTACAATGTTTAGCGACGAAAATAATATCGCAAATGTCACAATACAGAAAAGTTTTCAATTTTTGAAATTTTATTTTTTCGTCATATTTTACCCAGGTTTATAAATTTTATAACGATACGTTTAAAATATATGTGACAAACGTATTTTTTAAATATTAAAACTCGTTTTAATATTATGTCGTTTAATGACTGAGTCAAGATGTAAAAGTTTATTTCAAAAAAAATCTAATTTAAAAATAATGATATTTACATAGTACCAATGCCGTCTCATAATGTGTTTAAGCTCATATGTAGAGGTTCTCAACCTTTTCGTACTCTAGAACCGTGCTTCCCATATTGGTGGCTGCCGTAGAACATGTTTTGTATTGTAGAGGGGCGTGAAATGAAAAAGGTTGGAAAGCACTGCTCTAGAGCACAGCTAAAAATATGGGTATGGCACTGGGCACAACCTACACAAAACTTTGTAGTGGTAAACAAAAAAAACACACACACATAAAAGCAAACGTTTTATAAAAAAAAGTAAAATATCAATCTAGTCACTGTAATCTTAACGAATATAATAAACTTATCCAAACAAATCTAAAAACTTAAATGAAATAGTTTTTTTTAATCAATATATGTAAAAAAATCAATGGTCAGCGGGCACCATGGCGCTCATGAGCACAGGGTTGGGAATCCTTGTTCTCATTGGTTGGAGAAATTTAACATTACACATTTAAAATAAATTTAATTCAATATATTTTTCAAAATTATTTAACTTAATGTAACATGGTACGAAATGTTAAACTATTCTATCAGTCATTAATTATTTGACTTTTACTCTGTATTTTTTAAGGACAGTTGGTTAGAGCTTGCTCTACCGAGCAGGTGGGTGGTTCGATTTCTGGTAGGTCAATGTCAAATTAGATTTTTTCAATTTTAATTTGAGATCTAAGACATGGGTGTTGAAATGTGTGAAGTTAATTCTTCTTGAGTTAATCTCATGTGACATTCGAAAAATTCTCATCGAGTTTATCTCGTATTATCTTTCAAGTTCAAAATATTTGACGCATTGGCGTAAGCCGTAATGTCAAATATATATTTTTTTTAAATATAAAAGAAAAAACACTTAAATACAAATAAATGGCAATTAATTATAATTAACAAAATAAAGGTTTTGTTAGAATAATAATTTAAATTACAAACATTAAATCTCAAGACAATAAGATCTCAAAGTGTGACAAAAAGTTTATAATGTATTATGTTTAAAATGCTAATAGTTTAAATAAATTTGACAGATAAGTTGACTACTGGCCAAATACGAACAGAAAGCCCAAATTAAGAAAAATATTTACCTTTTTTCATAAAAAAAATAATGAATACATACATTCTTTTGGTTAGGTGATATATTTTGGATTTTTTAGGATATATTTCAATTATGTACCATTTCAATGGCAGGTCTTCAAGTATAATAGCATACTTCGCAATAAGTGTGAATAATCCAATCCAAAATTAATACGTAGATAAATACATAACAAGATACGTTAAATTACAAAGATAATTGCTGACGTATGCCAATTTTTTAATATTATTTAAGTGTATTATGCAGAAGTTAAAAAATTGTTGATTCTTTCAGAAAAATGTCGGTTCAGTGAGCCTAGGTACGTGGTAAAATTTCCAAACACTAAACCGAAAAGGCTACGTAGATAAAAAACCAAACTGATTTTCTTTTTCATTTTCACAGCGAAAAAGTCATTTTGGGCAATGTTGCCGACACGCTGTTCCTGTCACCGCCATTTCGCTTTCCCGCGCATTTTATGACGTCACGCGACGTAAAATGGCCGCCCGGCCGATCACAGCTGATCGCTACGATCAAATATGACGGCCCTAATAGAAAAATACAGAACATCAGGGACGCTGCGTATCCGTTTTATTGAAGTTTTCGCTTTCGTTATGTAATATGTAAAAATGCCGCAAGACTTTGGGTGTTTTTGGGATTCCACTAGTTTTTTTAAAACACGTTTAAAGGATATGCAATCTGTTTTTATCTGATCAAATAATGTAAATTATTACTTTGAAAACGGTTTTGAAAATTCTATTCAATAATACTCATAAAGTAATATGTTTATTAGTTCGCTTAGAGAATACAAAATCAATGAAAACCATGACACAATTTTCTTAAAACAAATGTTTTCAATGAAAGGTTTTTTAAATCACAGTATTGTTAATCTCTTTTTAGAAGAAAAGCTCATTTTACAATGTATTGAACGTTTATAATGTTAAAAACGTCAACGTAAATATAGGTTGAAGTGCATCTAAAGTTTCTATATCTTCTTAAACTATCCTTTGATATCATTAATTCTGCGACTTAACTGAAACAAAATGAAACGAGCAGGCTGTATAACACAGTAGATTAAGCATAATAAAATACAAGTTGAAATTATTTATTTCTTAAGAAGATATAGCTTGTTGCTTGATAAAAATATAACATGGAATTGTTGATAATGTAAATTTATTGGAAATTGACAAAAGTAAAATGTTTGAAGTTTTTAAAATAGTTTCTACAATTACTATTAAGTGTTTTTTTTAAAGATCTTCCAGTACAGTGAAAAGAGCCTTTGTCGTCAATAAGCTTAATTTTTTTTAATCGGATTTGACTTATTTGATATTTATTTTTGTTAAGTGACATCAAATGTGCATGTGTTCTAAGATCTAAGAATCTAAAATTATCATAATTTGAAATTGACTTTATTGGACCCAGATATGTCTGTAAGGTAATGCCTTCGGGTCGGGTCCGTAATAAAGTGGTAAACGTCATTGGCTTCCGTAACGGATATCACGGATTCAAATCCCAGTACAAAGAGCAGTTTTTCAATAGATTTATCGACTTTTGTTCATTAGTATGAATGTTTGTAATGTTTGTAAATTCCCTCCCACCCTTCCAATCCGAAAATAGTGGGGCGTAGCGAGAGTTGTTAACTGATCACTAGTTCTGTCTGAGCTCTATCCAGTCTATCTCTACTTTATTTTTTAAAATAAGTTATGAAACTGTGTAACAAGCAGTATTCTTTACAACACTTTTGTTGAGATACTTCTATTAGGAGGCCATATAATCCACCTTGAAAGTGGACATGGAATAAAAAAAGCTTTTACTAAAGAAATAAAACCACATCTATGAAATTTTTAATTTACTCATTATATGATCAGTGGAATAAAATCTTTGTGTAAGCAAATATTTTCAATTATATTAAGAGACACACAATATTCCTTTGTACTTATTTCCTCTTTTAAGGTCAGGACCGGTTTCATTCACGGTGAACATTATCAACTGATAAGAAATACAATTTAACAGTGTTATTTATAGAAACAAATTATAAAAAAATACAATAAGCTTTAAAAAGAATTTACAAATAACAGTACAAATTAAGAATACGTGACTCTTAACTAACACAAATTAATATGTTTAGTGTACAATCATTATAAGAAAAATATTGAGATTTTCTTAATATAATGCCATTCTACCAAGTATTGACAATGAACAGCCTAAAAGTGAAATATTTTCAAACTAGATATTACTAAAAATAGGCATAGTGATATGTCAACATTTAGTTTTTACTCGTGATTCAAAGAGAGTATCTGTGTGTGCTGTGAGTTAAAAAAAATACACTTACACACACTCTCCTGCTCTGCGCGTGCACTGATGCAGAGAATATGTGTGCCGCGTTACTTTAAGATAGATAAATCGAAGCAAATATATGTATACATTGTGTTGTAAAGATATTTTTCAATTGATTTTAGAATTTTGAAAAAGCCACGTGTGTATGCCCAAAAATTACCTCTGCAATTTTTTTTATACACTATTTTTACTCATCTTGCGTATATATTTGCGTCTACAAAAAAAAAATATTTTTTTGAGTAAAATTTTCCCGAAAAATAAATATCAAAAAGCAATAAACACGCAGTCTACGTCATACGTGACGGATACAATTACCTGTAAGCTTTTCAATTGGCAAAGCCGTGTGCAAGCATGCAAAATACACTACACGGCTCTGGAAATCCATGTCACATGTCATGACTCATGAGTGACGTCACCCACGAGCCTTGTGACGCCACGTGGCGAAACGAAACCTATCACACTGGGCGCCGTGTGAACCCGTCAGTTTATTTATACATAATATATTGCTTCTACTTATCTACTTCCAAATTTACTTGACTATGGCATATATTGGCATACTTCGCTGTATCTTCAAGGTTCAAGTCAATCAGGACTTTGAATAAAACCCATTTTTAATGCAGCCCAGATCACGCGGGATAGAGGATATTGTGGTCGACTTGAAATATATCCAATAACTACAAAGATTTTTTTTCAAATATAATTAGGTATATTTTCCACTATTAAAATCACTTAAAGTCTTAATATAAAAACAATTTTAATATAATATGATATTAAACTTGAAAATATAATAGGAAGAGTAACAGAGTTGTTGTGTAACAAAATGTAACACGTGTTTCGTTTCTTTGAGAAGCGTCATCAGACAGAACATCTCAAGGTTTATTAATAAAAAGACAACTTCGATTACGACTTCAAAGATTTTTCAATCATTTCATTTTTACTTATATACATATATGTATACCATCAGATCGTCTTTAGTCAGCCTAGCATGCAATAACACTATGGACTATTAGTGGTTTAAATGTATATCATTGATTATTATTTTTTAAATAGGTCTGACTCGTAAAATTTTTCCGTATCCGACTCCACAGATCTGATTTTGATGCTAAACTATAAGACTAAACAGCAAAATAATTTTTGCTTTTTAGTTTTTTATACTGGGCGCAGAGAAGGGGTAAGAATTTCTACAAAGGAACTGCCGAATCCATCGAAAAAAATGAAGAATTACATATAATTAATATTATTTAAAATAGCGTTTTAATAAATCAATAAACGAAAAAGAAAATTAGTCTAAGCATTTATTTAAGCTAAAGTGAAATACAATCATCCGAAAAAAAAATCCTTATTTCAATCAAATGTGGAACTAAGTAATGTTTAACGTTATGTAAATTTCCGTTCCGTGCTTGGCAACACTATCAGCGAAAGAGTTGCGCATACCGCATGGGCCATGCGGCTCAACCAAGTTTAATTTCAACGATACATTTAATAAATAGTTGATTTGAATTGGACAACATTGACTGTTTCTAAAAAACATAAAAACATAATATCAAATCAAAATAGAGGAAACGTGTTCTTTTGACTTACCATCTGGACACATTATCTTTCACAGATAACTGTTTTAAAATCTATTTTCTTTAATTTTATTTTATAAAAACTCTAATCAATCGAGTAGAAAAATAGTCTGTGTGATTAAAAAAATACGGTACTGATTTTTCAATATTTGGTTAGGCATATATCTCCACTTCTATAAGAGAAATTTGTAAGTAACATATTGACAGTTTTGAGTAAACATCGCCTTTTGGATAAATTCTCTAGCACCGATATTTTATGTTACATAGATTATAATTATAAATTATAAACTCAAGATATAGATGTAGTTTTACCTATTTGACACAAATAAGAGTTTAAAATAAATATAAAGAAACAATTGCATGCCTTCAACCAGTATTTATAATAATACATTATGAAATTAAATACCTTTTTTGCCTAACTGGTATTAATACGGTATGATTTATAGGCATAAGCTCCTACTACCCCTTTTCTTAAGACAACTGGCAGACATTTAAAATTTGAAGTTCATTTTTTTTTTTTTTTTTTTAACATGTCCGCTCCCAATATGGAGCATATGGACTCCTAATGGAGTTTATCTCAACAGAAATGTTTCTACGAGAACCGGTTGTTACCCAGTTGCTCAATTTCTCTTTTTTCAAAGAGAGTAGAAATATAAGGAAAGGGCTAGGACAGGACTAGTGGTAAGCTAATCGCTCTCGATACGCCCCGCTCATAGGATAGGATGGGTGGGAGGGGGGAATTCAAGACATCACATACATCCATGCCTTTGAACAGAAATTCATAAATCGATCGAAAAATCAATTTATAAAACTGCCCGTACTGGGATTCGAACCCGTGCCCTCCGTAGCGGTAGCCAACGATGTTGACCACTCGACCACACAGGTGGCATTGTTTAAATTGTGTTTAATTTTTTTCATCATGTAACCGGTAATATCGATTGTTTGATTGCTTATGACATTAAATCGCAACACTGTTTTTGCGATACCCGAAGCGATTTTCTTTTCAATTTTCCTTGCTTTTTGGGATACGAACCGAACACAACGTGTGCGGGGGACGCTTCCTGGTGCTGGAACCTGCTTCCAGTGACCTTAAGCTTAGAGTCACTTGTGTTTTCTTTTTCTTTTGTGGTTTTGTGCGATACGTTATTCACAAAATGGGGTATCGAAAGCTAGACGTCTGAGATGAAAGAAATGATATTTTTCCATCTCGACGATAATTAAAGTTGATTTTGTTTTCTGTCGCGCGCAGACTGAGCATAAAATTTCTTAACTTCTTCTTAAAATCGTTTGTGCAAGCTGGGTATTAATTGTATTGTAATAATTTTATTCTATTTGATAAATATTTTGTGGGTGATTAAAAATGTAATGATTGTAAATTCCTAATAATAAACATCTTCGTAGCAATTGAGCGATGTTCTCATTTATTCCTACCTGCTTGTTCTACCTCAAGTGTTATTCAAACTGCTGTTGGTCGTAATGACTTTTATTAGTAGGGATTTATTCTTGGGGTATAGCATCGTGAAAAAAAATACAAATTTCTCACAATAAATGAAACTTGCTCAAAAATAAATTAAGAGTCTTATCAGTATAAGCAAAAGCACTAACTGAGTTATTCCTGACAACGAAATTATATCAAAGAATCTCTTTGAATACTTGACTCATTTTTGTCAGTTTTGTAACGTATTAACTTTTTTTAGAACCGTGACGATATACATATTTGTGATGTACGTTGCCTTGTCAATTTCACATGAGTTTAAGTGGTCTGACATGTTGTTAGGAGCAAACGTCTTGAACTGACAGAATTTTTGTATGATTTACGTTAACTGCAATATTTTATGCCCAATTTTTTATGAATTCAAAAGAAATTTTAAAGAATATTTATTCTAAGTAGGTTGCATATGGATACAATTTTCTAATGTGGCGATAAATATTTGTTTTACTGTAGTATAAAAATCTTATTGATGATGTGAATTAAGCATTAAAGCTAGCTAGCAAGTTGATTGTTATTTGAAACTAACCAAGAAGTAAAGACGCTTCGAAAGATGACATCGATATGTTATATTGGTGTGACTGTGTCTTCGTGCATTTCGTTGAATTTTAGGTACAAATATTTTTATCCAATTTTCTTTTGCCTTTAATAAAATAGTTACTGACATCGAGTAAGCCTGAAAAGCACTATTTCCTGGCAGACTAAGAGCATATCATATGCCTTAACCGAATGCATTTCATTTGTCTTACCAAAGTATTGTCTTACTTAAAATTCTGACAGCTTAAACATTAAACCTTAAAGCAATGAATAGAAAAACATTATAATGATAAATATAAAAATATTAATTATGAAATCTTCAATCAGGTCAAATGTGACTTTTCGGAAATTTGTTTTTAAGTAATGATATATTTTTTTATTATTACACTGTTTGTATTTCATGTAGTTTCATTCTCTGTCAAGTATCTTAATAGGAGTAAAAATTGATTGTAATTATTTAGATGGAGCAATTAAGTTAATTAGACTAAGTAAAAATTATAATTTAGAAATCATCCATTGAATAATACATAGCTTAACGATCTGAAGTGAAGCGACTAAAAATTACAGAACTCTCTACTATTCAATTTATAATCAAAAAGATGTTCCCATCCATGCAAAAGTTGTTTATATACTTTAATGTATTTTAATGTTGAAACATTTCTAACAGGAAATAATTATTGAAAGTAAATATTGTAACTGCTATGTTGCTAGTAATAGATTGTTCGCTTAGATTGATAAAATAATAACATTTTGCTTGATATGTGATTCCTTTGGTAGATTTTATTTATCCAGATCTATAAAATGATATTATCATTTTGCATGATATTCAATTTAAGTCATAAAGTAACAATAATACCAATTCATTTCCCAAGTACTTTTATGTACAACTCATAACTTGATTCAAGTTTTCAAAAACGTCCACCAAACCTCATAGGAAAAAGGTTGCTTGGAACAGAATGTTGAATGGTTTAAAAATAGAATACAAATTAATTATTATTCTTAAGTTATAAATTAAAAATGCTGGGGGAAAAAATAAGATTTCGACTGAAGGTGCTTGGTGGAATTTCAAAATTAAATTTAAATTTATCAAAATATGTACATTCACACAGGTTTTTTAACAAACAACCCGGGTTTCGCCTTTCGGCATCTTCAGGGGTTAAAGTGCACGGATGAACTTGAGCTGACGTTTAGTAAATAAATGTATCGTGCTTAGTTTATGGTGTACATTTATTTCTTATATAAACACGATACATTTATTTATTAAACGTCAGTTCAAGTTCATCCGTGCACTTGAACGCCCGAAGATGCCAAAAGTCAAAACCCGGGTCGTAAGTGACAAAGCTGGTGAAAAAGTTGGAAATTTAATTAATTGGGAAATGATTAATTTTACACAATTCTATGAGTTGATGATGACAATACATACTGTCTGTTGCTGCACGATCAATAAGATCTGCCGATTTATGTTGAATGATGTCAAGATCGTAACCAGAAGAAAATAAGTCACCTTTACCTTTTACAATCATCAGGCAAAGAAGTAAAATAATGTTTTTCTCTTTAAAACGAACGAAATGAATACCGCTATCAAAATTTTATTTTTTAAACATATTTTTTTTATTATCATATGGCCAGGTGTCTGTCTTGAACCAAGCAAATGGTGGACAAAAATGTGAAATGATGGCGAGTATAGATGTATGGAAAGGAAATCAAAATTTTATCGCGTCTTTTATGATGGAGAAATTAAAAATAAGCAATAAAGCGAAAGGCTGGTCATAAAATTTGGTGGTAAAGTAAATAAAAGAAAAATTCGGTACACTGCAATACTAAAATGGAAGATTTTTATAGTAAAACGGAGCTATTGTTACCATTTGAACGCTGCAAGAGATAAAAAAGCGTGCTTTATTGAAAACTATTATTTAAACGAATTCCACCAACGATCGATGAATAGATTACATACGGCTTAACTAAAAATGTAAACGTTTTAGAATAATCGAATGAAACAAATTATGTCTCTTGAAAATATGAATAAATTTACAAAAAAAATACAACTATTGGTTTGTTATATATAATTCGTAATAAAAGCAGAGAGTATTCTTGTATAAACGCATTTAACGTTTTGCTATTTTGGTGAAGAACAAAAAAGTGAAAAATATTATTATTTCATTCTATCTTTTTTTAACTACTAAATAGCAAAAACAAAAACTCGTTGCAAGTTTCTAACACTTCTGTGAAATAGTTTTTAACAAAACTGAAAAAACACTTTTCTAAGAATTATAATAATTAAAACTGTTTTATCGTCATAATAATTAAAAATCATTAAAGCCGATATGAAAAATTATGTGGTAAGAACGTTAACAACGAAAATAGTGGTCAGAATAAAATAATCAGTAAATATTTATGCACTACCATTTTCAAAATATTTTAACTTATAAAACTCAATACCTAATGAAAACTGCTTCATTTCGGTGAAGTGGCCATTACAGATGATTTTGAAAAATTACGACTATTTATGATAAAACTTTGATATATGTTTCGTTGATTTTCATTTTATTTTAAAGTAGATATTTTAGTTTGTATCTGTAAATGCAATTGATGAAAAAAATAAAAAAAGAAAATACTCTTTTTTAGTTATTGCAGAACAAAAAAGAGTTTTATTTTTATATTAAATTGTCTTTGCGGCATGTATTGATAGTAAGCACATTAAAAATGACTGTCGAAAAAATATCATTTAACAGTTGAAATGTTTTTAACATGCTTTTATAATCATACAATTATCTTTTGTTAAAACATGTTATATTGGTTGTTTTAAAAATTTTGCGTTTTTTAAATGTATACTATTTTGTTTTTATTTTTTTTTCTAATAATGAAAGGGGTTTTGTTTTGCATTCTCTACGAAGATTATAGTCTTGCTGTATAACACTTACCTTCATAAAATTTGATTTCCCGAAGACAGAAATTTATGCTACAAAGGATGTGGACCTTAAAGTGTTAAGTTTCCCGGTAAGCTTCTTTATGGTCTGAATACATTATCTTTATGTTGATGACAAAGAAACACATTAAAAAGATAGGTTTAGCGGCGCGTAATGTTTGCACACTTTTCTTCGTATACTTGAGGCGTGACCGCAGATTACTTAAACTTTTACAACAAAAGCACTAAAATAAAGACGGCAAAATATTGGACAAGCTTTTCTTATAGTGTTAATATAACTCTGATTTCGTTATGAAATCCATTTTCATTTGAAATACAGCACGCCATGAATTAATGTTTTTTTGTGAATTGCATATTTTTATTTTAGAGAGCACTCTTGGACTGTGTCGGAGTTCACTTTATTATTACGATACTTGAAGACATTTTATATCGCATTGAAGTTATTTTTTTATAAAATCCTACTTAGTTAACTCTCGCGGCTCGGAGACTAGAAAAATACTTCTCTGCCGATGGGGGTCGTTTAAGGACCCCAGTGGTTTCCTCATTATTGGCCTTATTCTTATGAATTTCAAAAAAAGACTTAAATATCTAATGGTTTTTTAATAAATAATCATATTTTAAGTTGCGCGTAAAAACGACGTCATTCCAGTGCAAATATTAATTTGCAACTGACGCGTTCAGCCGTTATCTTACGATAGATCGCTGATAAGCGGGCGCTTATCTCGTTATCGCATTATCGCATTATCGTATTTATATAAACTACAAAAGGTCCAAAAAACTATGATATAAGAATACCATAATTATAAACATTGTATCACCCATATTAAAATAGATATTAAAGAAAATGTGGGTATTGGGGTCGCATTTCTTGAGCTTAGAACCGGAAAAGTTAATTTCACTTTTCATAGGCTCATAAAATATACACCCAGTTCTTTTTTACGCGATTTTTTTTTAATAGGAGAAACTGTGAAACTTTTGAAAAATTTTGGATTGATGACTTTGTTTTGAATATTGTTAAAATACATTTATAATTCGTGTAATAACACGTTTCGGCCATAAATTGTATCCAAACACAGAGAGCTGAATATGTATAAAATCTACTGAATTAATGAACACAAGAAGTCCGTCCGTTATTGTAAAGAGAAGTAATTAACTCTCGGATCATCAAAGCGAATTCAATATAATAATAATCGAATCAGATCAAGAATCTAAGAAAAACAGTATTTTATCAAACAAATCTGAGCAAAACTCAACATTTTTTTTTTAAATACGCTAACGAGATATATAAAAAAGTGAATACAATTATGCATTTAGATAAAAATATGTATCTATTTCTCATTGCATTTAAGTATAAAATATAGAAATTATGGTTAATATTTGTAAAAAAAAACTTTTTTTGCGCGAATTTCAAGAGCAAAATGTTAGTTTTTCACACTTTTTTATTCTCTTAACGCGGCATGTTGATTTGTAAAACCAATTTATCAAATTATATAAAAATGAGGCTTTTTTATGCGTCGTGTATCGCTTAAAAAAAGATTAGATTTAATTCTTTTCCACTAAGTATTCGCAAAGAACACATTTAAAGTGGTGAACAATTGTAATGGCTTATGAATAGACATTTCAAGATTAATGGTTGTACACCTTTAAAATATAAAAAATAAATTATCTACGTACCATTTGTTTCGGTAGTTTTTTTTCTATGAAAATTAGTTAATCCTCGTCAAACGATATAATGATAGCGAAAATACATTACGCAAGATTTCAACACATTTTGAGCACTCCTGATCTAAACGAGATAGAATAAGAAATACTTTTATTTTGTATTAACAAGACGTGAAGATGTATAAAAAAGTTATTGCTTTATAATATAAAGTGTTTAGAGAGGATCATTTTATGATTGGATATACATATATTAACAGTCACAAAAATACACGGGATAAACAAATAACATTTTTTTTATTGGATTATTATAAATGTCTACTTTTGAATGAATTTTCTATTTATAACTAACAACAAAAGTACAAATAGCTAGTTCGTAAAAAAGTCGTTAACTTTAGCAACTGCAAATAATATTTTTTTAAAGTTAAGATCCAAATTTTTTATTTGATAAAAATCAATTAAGATTGTAATTAGTTTTATTGTCTCACTAGACTATTTTTCGAAAAAAATAAGGTGTTAGAAAGCGATATGTCAAATAAATTAAACATAATTTTAGTTTTCTAATATACACGCTTTAAAAGTAATCCAATTCTTAAGATATTTGAAAAAACTAGCGGCTAATTATAATAACCTTTTCTTGATCCTAAATAATGACATTTATTAGTATTTTTTATTATTCAGCGTTGTTCTCTAACGGAACGGCCTGTGACTATTTTGAAATTGAAATAGATTATTTGGTCGGTTTTAAACGTTTGTTTTAGCACGTACTTATTTAAAAGGTAATGGAGCAGTGTAGGAATATAAAAATTGTTCATCTGCTCAAATTGGTCGGTCGATGCTTTGCCATTTGCCGTTCAGAGAGACAAGGCGGCGCAATTCATACCACAAACTTCAATTCAGTCCTTCTGAAAGCTTATCATACTTGTCTGTGAAAAAAAAACATTTTTTTAAATGACGATCTAAGAAATTTTATTTATGGTAAATCAGACTGTCCCCTGAACAGCGTAGATGCTGATTATAAGAGGGAGGTATTACATATACAAAAAAAAACTTACCGCAGTTTGATAGTAAAAGACATCAAAGAAAAAATATTTTGATGTAAAATTTATAATATATTCATTTCGAACGTTGTATATGGAAAACATCGGACAAGTAAAATAAAATAGTTAAGTAGCCTATGTAACTTTTAATAGAAACTAAAAATCTCCTTTTATATCATATGATTTTTTTACCAATATATTTTCAAATGCTCTCTGAAAAATATCTTTAGAAAAATGTATTCGTTAAATTTTAAACTACAACGCAGACATTAATACTGATTTTTTTGACTATTCCAGAAATAAAAAATCTACATTATTCTTTCCTTCGACGTAGAAAAGTAGCGAATATAATTTTTTTTTTTTGTATTTGCCTCTTTGAATGATTGTCGGCTTTCTCAATGTTATTTAAATAATGAAAAAGCAAAAAAATGTCGTTGAAGTTTCATGTAGAATTTATCTAATAAATTACATCATTTTTTTGAAGACTTTCATCTTTTATTATTGTTCCGCCGCTTAAATATTTTAGCAAGCTAAATAAGTCCGATAAAATTATTGTTAAAATATAGCACATTTGGAATTGATATTTATTGGCATCTAATTTCATGTTGTAAAACAACCAATTATGCCATATTATAAATATCATTTAGCATAATAATAGTGTGATATTTTCCATTTTTGATATTCGAAAAAGTATATTGCATTTTTTTATGAAGATGTTAAATAATAATAATTTTGCAAAAAATAATGTTTCTTAATTAACGTGTTTAATAAACGCTCTTAAAATAGTCATGGGCCGCCATTACAACCCTTATTATCCGGACCTTGGTTATTCGGACACGTATTTTGTTGCGGTCTCGTGCGAAACTATGAATTAATAATGAAAATATCTATGTACTCCTGGTTTCAGTAAGTGGGAAATTTTTTACATAACAAACGAATAAAAAACACATGTCTTTGGACTTTAAAAAGTCACGACAACATTGCATATTGAATAAATCAGGCACATAAACATCTAAAGATACCTTTCCCTATGTTACGCGCAATGTTGTCATTTAATATTACATATATTTTTATTATGTAATCTAGTGAAAAGAAATTATAAGAAAATGCAAATATTTATGTAAAATGAAACATTATTTGATATTAAACTGAGAGTTCCAACAAGAAAATTTGTGACTGTGAAGCGGATATATTACTGGTAGGATTTGAAAGTCGATGAAAAGAATGAATTTTATCAGTTAAAGTATTTCTTACATCCATGGATGCACTGGTGTTTGATGTTTATGCTTTCATTGACATCTCTCTGACATTTTCTGTCACCAAAATTAATGGTGAATTTTGTCGTATCGGATCTAAACGATTAAGGGTTAAGTTCTTGTAGTTTGAAATTTGAATAGAGTTTTCAACGGAAACTTTGACATTTGGTGCTTTGAAGCAGCCGGCGCGGATTGTCCGCTGACGCTCTCATGTCCACGTGTCTAATGCAATATGTAATTTCAAATCCATTTAGACCACAAACATCATACGTCGCGAGTGGGAGAGGGATGCACGATCCACACTTTTATGCAGTGTGAGAGGGATGCGCATATACGATACGGATCTGGTGGCTGATACGGCATTACTGGAAAGTGCACGACGCGCGTATGATTTTTTTATCGAGCGCCATTTTCAAAAGGAGTTTTTAAATTTGAATTTGGAATTTCATGAGTGATTTTATATACCACTTTTAATTTTTTATTCAATTCAGTGTAACATACAATGAATCGTACATTTTTGGCGAATATTTATAAAATAATAGTTTTATTATTTAATTTAAAATGAAGGTAAATTTATTTTCTAGTAAATAATTAATTAAAAATCTCACACAAAAGTACAGGGATTTTTTTTTTATAATATTGCCTATATTTCCATATAGGTTAAGTTTATTTTATTTACAAACGAGAGAATAAGCACACTGTAATATGAAACCAATAAAGTCAACTTTTTAAAAAAAAAATCTATGTCCGCTCCCAATGTGAAGCATATTGCCTCCGTAATGAGGTATTTTGACAAAAGTTTTTCTACGTGAACTGTTTGTTACTCAGTCGCTCAACCTCTCTTTTTCGAAGAGAAAAAAGGATGAGGTCAGGACAGGACCATTGGTTAATTAATCTTCTCGCTATGTCTTATTATTGAAGGATCGGAATGGGTGAGTGAGATTTTTTAGACATCACAAAACACCCATGTCTTCGGACAGAAATCGATAAATCAATTGAAAAAATGCTGTTCATGTTGGGACCCGTACCCGTGAGATCCGGCACGGAACCCACAACGCTAACCGCTGCGCCATATGACCCGGTGAACTAGTTAATAATTAATGCAACTACTATCGTATTGATTTTTATTAAGATTATTTTTTGTTTTTACCATGCGAAGTATGAGAAATCATATTGATTTATTTCCTTTTCCGATATTGTCATTGATGAAAATGGTTCTAAATAAAAATTTTAGCGTATAATATATCAAAAGAGTTTCAACGTATGTTTGTGTCATAATTTTTGATTTTACTCGAGAATTTATTTCATTTACAATAATAAAATAACACTCAATGTTTTCCGTTATTTGAAGCTATGGTAAACAGTATCTATCTTGACAAATTATTGCAAAGAAATTTTGCAAAATGATATTGATGTTTGATAAGGCATGGGTGTTTGTGATGACTTGATTTCCTTTCTACCCGTCCCATCCTTCAATAACTGGGCGTAGCCAGAGCAATTAGTTAACCACTAGTCCACTAGAAGGCCATATGCTCCACATTGGGAGCGGAAATAGATAAAAAAAATGTCGTTAAACTTTTATTTGTGTCAGATTGGCGTTAAAAAATCTGTGTTTTGATATAATATTTTTAAGTAACATACAATTTTATTGTTAAAAGCTTTATCTTAATTACAATTTTTTCATTTTCTTTTTAATTCAGAACTATTAATCTACTACGCACTGACTTCCACCATCTGGTTGTATAGTAAAGAACTATACATAATTAAAATGGAGATTAAAATATTAAGTTTTTATTTAGAAAGATAAATAATGAGTTAGACCTTTTAGTTAATTGTCAGTAAACTTTGTTTTCATTAAACATAGATTGAAAAATTATTAAGTGTTCTTTCAAAATAAAGGCATTAAAAATACGAATAAATTTAAATGTTGTAAGCTTTTGATAAAACATTTCGGTGATGTTTGCTAAGAGTTTATGGTTGAAAAGCATTGTCACTTTTCAAAAAAATATTTTAAAGCGTACACGTTATATTTATTAAAAAAACACAGTGTCTAGGCAATGAATAATTGAAACTTCTGGGTAACATTGAGAAAAGTGTGATTAAAATGTTTAGCGATAGTGTTAAGTGAATGCCAAATAGCAAATGGTAAATGGTGAGGAATATGGCCATTAAGAAGTAAGGTTTCCTCTTAGCAACTTGTGCCATCTGTTGACTGAAGACTGGCAACATAACAGTTGTGAAAATTACACGGTATGTAATATGGAAGTGGCTATAATTATTTATATTTGAAATTCCGTAAAATATACAAATAATTCTTGTTTTTTGTAACGTAAAACTACTTTCACCTCAATAGTTTTATACATTTTTTTTACGAAGACTTAAAATCCTACAAAAAATTTAAACCCTTAAATATTCTCCAGAACTTAAATAAGCTATAAAATAAATTTTAAATGTTTTACTTAACGAGTTGTTTTTTTTACATTTCTTAAATTTTCTCAATAAAACTAAAATGAATGATTAACAGTACTAAAAAATTATGTTTAAATCAAATCCATTTTGTTATATTTAATTGAGCATTGGTTTTTGGAACGCGAAGTCTTAGTCTTAATTATGTGTGATTTTATGAGAAGTGATATATTTACTTTATTTCATTGCAAAATAAATAGGCAATAACTATACACAGATGACCAATCCACGGTAAAACCAGTTCATGAAATTATTCTTTTAAAACTATTTTATTTGTTATGCTTATAAGGAAAAGACTAGGGATTGCAATACCAGATGAATATATCAATATCGGAATTTTGCAATTTCATATTTAATACTAGTAGTATTACAAATATCAAAAACATAAAAAAGGACAGCAAAAAATTCTTCAAATTCTTTATTTAGAGATTTCATATTAAATACAGTTACTAAAAAAAATAATCATAAATGGGTGATTTTCATAGATAACTTTTTTATCCTTAAAATAATGATACACCATTAAAAATAGTCGTCAATTCTAGAACTTGTCAATATTCATACAACTCTTAGTATATTCAAATATTTATGATCATCGCATTTTTTTATTAAAAAATGTAACCTTCCTGTACATTAAAAGTTGGGTTTCGGTTAATTTTCAATACCAATAACCGGTATTTTGCATTTTCAAAACAGGAGTTTATGTAATAAAAAAAACTGCTATTTCGACAAAAACATAGTAAGGTAAAGGTTTAAAATTATTTATGAACGTTTGTCAATTGTTTGTTATAGACTTTACTTTGAAATACTTACTCAAACTGCATTAAAATGCAGACATAAATAAAATTCAATTCAGTCGATTTAAAACTGTTTTTTTTTTGTCAAATATGAAAACAAAAGCATTTGCTATTTAAACAGTTCTTTCTTAATATCAATGATTGTAATGTATAAAAAATATAAATTTTAAATAATTCAATGGAATCAATAAATATATTTTGTATGATTTAAAATTTCGACTGAAGGTGCTTTGTTAAATTTCAATATTAAATTTGAATCGTTCAAATTATGTAAATTAAGAAAAGTTTTGTCCTGAAGATGTCGAAAGACAAAATTTCGGTTAGTGAAAAAACTTGTGTAAATGTACACAATTTGAACGATTCAAATTTAATATTTTGTATGATTATATAAAAAATGTTATTCATCGCTGTATAAGAATATCAGCAGCAACAGTGGCAAAAGCAGTAACACGCGGTGCTTAATGTTCTCTGCGGAAGGGTTTCAGTGCTTTTAACTGTCTACATGTATGACGGCTACGAGGGGCGTAGAAGCTACGCCGTAGAGGGTTGACAGCAAGAGGATTTTCGTAAATATCAAAAAGCGTAGCCGTAATGGCTTACGTATAACTTAACGATTTTTATAAACGGAAAGTACGCAATATGAATATGGGATAAAAAGTTCTATCTCTCGGAGATAATATTAGTTTTTATTTTATCTAATTAACTTTATCTTTCTTAATTGAATGATTTTCAATCATGATAATAAAATGTTATGTTTTATTCTTAGTCAATTTAAATAAGAATAAAAAATCTTATGTTTTTATGTTATTAAAAAGATATTCGAAATATAAATTGATTAAAAAAGTTACTCATAGCTGAAATGCTAACGTCCTTAGATTATCGTATACCCAATTGCGTAGTCAAAAGATCGTGTATCAAAATTGAAATCTATTTCTAAAAAAAAAAAATCACTTTCGCTTAAATTCTAATTGTGGTATGGAGAGACCGATTACTAAACTACTTCTCATCTGCTTATTTCTCTTTGGTACTATCTATCAGGAACTTAAGAATTACAATATTATCAGTTTTTACTTTGAAAAAATTAGGTACTCCAGCGTAGGTTTCACTTAAAAATAACCCTTATTAGCTTAGCTGTAAAGAGCGACCAAAATTGTGCCTTTTTTCTTTTTACTATTTGTTTTTAATGTCATTAAGTGTAATATTTAATTTCATAAAATTAATAGATAATTGACGTTTTAAATCTTAGGTGGCTTCAGGGAATTTTACTGTCAGTCTTGGATAGTTCATTTTATTTTTCATTTAAATACGTTCTTTTGCTATCGTCCCGGACTTAGTCTTCTAGTATTTTAAGACATTTGGTTACACGTATAAATTTAAACTAATAGCTTTTATCACGTGAAAATTAGGTAGAATCATTATCAAAAAACATAGAAAAACCTACTGATTTTAAAAGTGTGGTAATATATAATTTAAAACTATTTTAATTTTCTGGATGAATATAATGAATTTAATAAGGTTCCGTATCTCACTATCAAATCTTTGAAAATATATTATGTCTGAAAAATGCTATGAAATCTTGATTTCAATAATTTTAATGATTCAAAACATTCAACCAAACTGCGTTATGTGCAGTTGGATTAATAAATAACGCTAACATTACGATACCTGCATTTAAAATATTTTTTCGTTTTATTTGCTTTCAAGTCTAATAAATCATAGTTTTCATTGTTATTATTGACATTGTATATTTAAACTGGAATACGATAGTGACCAGTTTTTTTAACAAATTAAACATGTATTTTATTATTCCGGTATCACAAACAACGCTTGAATAGTTTTTTAATCAAAAACGTCACGATTCATGTATGAATACAAATCTGTTTTTATTTCGAGCTGGATTATTGATATACTGTGAATATCAAAACTCTATTGTCCAGATAGATTACAGTACAGTTGTGAGGTTTTCCACAAAAGTCGGTTATCCACATTTTTTGTAGATTATATCAGCTTAATACGAGCCCATTCAGCCAAAGTTACATGTATGTTGTTCCCAGTGATAATACTGAAAGCTTAAAATAATCAAAAGCTCCAACTTGTTTTAAATTCAAAAAACATTCATCAAGATAGTTTATGGATAATTTATAGTTTTAACAAAATGAACATGATAGTTGTATTTTATAATTAAAAGTGAAATACGGTAAGTCGTAATAACTTGAAAAAGTATTTAGTCACTCGGTAACGAGAACAAAAAAAATCAGTACAACATCGATTTAATAAGCAATATATGCGTATATGTGTGATTTATTTTTAATAATAACCTTAATCTTTAAGCTTAAGATATAGACGGAGGGCAGTTAAGAACATTATATTTAAAAAATACGAAAAGTAACCTAACAATCCATTTTCAAGTGTATGTCTGTATAAATTCAAATCACTAAACAAAGAAAATTAGTTAAAATTGTGATTATAAGTATCAAAACATTACAATTTTAATTCAGGAGCCTGATTTAAAGCAATATAACTCGACAACACTAAGTTATATTTCAATATTTGGTGAGCAATTAACTCACTCATAACATGTCGATGTCACAGCATCATTTCAATCAAAACATCTATCCAAAATATTTCATATTTTTGTAGAAATAAAACATTGGTATGTTATATTTAACTATTTTTTATTGTAGTTCTTCAAAGGAAAATAAAATACAATAAAAACTATGTTTTTAAAACGAATGAAGGACTATAATGATACGGCAAGACTATTTTAAAAGTAACTTCGAATACATTTAATGTTTGGTTTGAATACAAAAAAGCATGAATTACATTTAAAAAAAATAATCACAGTTTAATCCAATTGTGTCGATTATATTGTATGTGTATGTGTATTGTTTTCGATTATTGCAATACAAATCAAAAAATAATTGCATCAGGTTTTAGTGATAGTGGCATATAAAAAACAAAAACGACTCATCACAAGATAAAAGCAAAACAATTGTTTCGTCTGCGAGCTCTGTATTAAATCAAACATTGAAATCGAAATGTACATTCAAAATAAAACAAATTGAAACAGGCTTCCAGTTGAAAAAACTACAACAAAAAATACATTGAATGTTGTATGATCGTCATCGCTAGTGTTTAAAAAAAAGAATACTGAAATGTTTCTTTTGTTTTAAATTCAATATCTAAAGTAGACATCAAAAGAACTTAATCGCTTAAGTACATATTATAACTTTTATCATATGCTGTGTATGCTTTGATTGTGCAGTATATCGAATTGTATTAAATCTATGTTGTTTTCAGTTTACCTACTTCTGATTTTCAAAAAGGGTTTCATAAATATGGGTTCTTTTCTTAAATCAGATGAATCGATAGGAACATTAAGTATTACGAAGGTTATGAATCAATATTCGGTAAAACTATTATTCGTTTACAATGGAATATAAAATTTAAATTTAACTTTTTTTTCCCACTTGTGCTACAAAATGAGACACATGTTTCGCCTTTTTGAGAAACATTATCAGACAGAATAATAACATCACAAGGTTGACGAATAAACTATATATTGATTCTATTTCTGACGTTATAAATTACAAAGGTAAAGTTGGGGGTTTTGTCTTTTTCTACTGGACGCAAAAAGAGAATAAAGGAAAAACATTCATTGTTATAATTACAAGATAGTTAAGGTAAATCCAAATGAAAATAAATTCAACATTAGTTATCGACCTATCTTATTAAATTTTTCTTTCTATTAGTGACACTTTTTATTTCCAAAACAAAAAGCTATTCACGCTGACCTGATCTCAACCAAAGCCAATTTTGAGGCATTCGATAAATTCGCAACATCATATGGGTAACGGGATATTCTTGATCCTTCTTTAAGTTCAACGCGGAGTGGATAAAACTCTTTCGCCAAGGCGGATTCTCAACATTCGAATACACAGAATATTTAATATCGTGTAAACTAAAAGCAAGTCACCTTCTCTTTTCTTTCTTTCTTTCTTTCTCTCTATCTTTATTTTTTTAAGCAAAAAAGTGCATAGTTAAAAGATAGATCCCGTGCATATCTGTATTGGACCAAGAATATGAAGAGTAAATTCATTTATTTTCTTGATCGTATTAAGTTATGAAAGACGCCCGTGAAACAGCGGCTGTATACACATATCGGGTGGTTGTGAGATAATCAACTATAACCTAACCATTTATTATGTACTAAATGGAGTATTTCAACAACTTTAGTTATATATTTTTTATCTATATTATACTCAAACATTTACAATCGATTCACAAGAATGATTGAAAAATGTGTCAGAAATGTACTTTTAGTTGAATAAAAAAACACTGCTATCAAGATTTTTATCAGTTAATTAATATAAATGGTATTGCCGTTTTGTAGTCGAATAATTAACATTCTAAGGCGTTAGTTATATTCGGTATCCGTGATCACGAGTTATAATCTTCATACGGACTTTTTCATTAATTGATTTTCTAACCAATTTCTGGTCTTGGGTTCAAAGGGGCGGATCTTTGCAATGTTTGAATTTCGATCCACTTACATAGCTCTCAAAACAACGCGTAGCGAGAGGGTTCAGCTACCTGTCATTCCATTTTAGCATTTTATATACTCGTTTAAAAATACAGGAGAACCTCGTCTTTCGCACCTTTGACTTTCGCACAATTCGCTATTTCGCACATTATTGAAAATTTTTTTTTTTTTTTATAATGCAAAAATGTTTTGATTCCGTGCAGTAATTTCCCTGTCTTACAACGAAACGCATATGAGCTAAGTTAGTACTATCAAAAGTGTTACGTACTGTTCGCACATATGCATTGACACACGAGCGCGAGCGGGTCCGAATGCATCCGAATGCATCTGAACGCATCCGAACACTCCCGCCTAATTTTGACAGGTTTAGTCTTGCGTCAGTGCACGTACAGGTGCATTGTTCCGCGAGCTTTGTCACAAATATTTCGTACCCACTTTAACATGAATGGGAAACGAAAAAACAGTGAAGTAGATATGGCAAAAAACAAATTAAGAACCCATTAACTTCATACAATCGAAACGAAGATGGCTATGAAACCTGAAAATGGAGAGTCTTATGCTTCAATTGGTCGTTCGTATGATATGAACAGGTCTACGATATGTTCGATATTAAAAAATAAAGATAAAATCAAGGAATATGTAAAATCTTGTGGAAATGTATTATCAAAAGTTCTTTCCAAAAGGCACGGCGTAGTGTTGGATGAAATGGAGAAATCTTTGTCGTATTGGATTAGTGACCAAAATCAAAAAGACGTACCTCTGAGTACTTCGATGATTCAAGCTAAAGCTCTTAATTTGCATAAGGATTGGAAGGCTAGACTAAAAGATGATTCTCACACGGTGTTTCATGCAAGTAACGGCTGGTTTTCAAATTTTAAAACAAGGTATTCTATACACAATGTTAAATTCACTGGAGAATCAGCTGATGCGGATAAAGATGCTGCAAAAGACTTTATTTCCTCATTTTCTAAAATTATTGAAGATGGAGAATATACCTCTGGTCAAATATTCAATGTAGATGAGACCATCAAGAAATCATCAAGACCTTAACAATAAAAACCATGAACGACACTTTTATGCATCTCGAGACATTTTTGAATATTATGGAAGAATGTGATCCTAATGGAGAACGCATATCTCAAGTGCATAGGGCGATCCATAAGAGTACGGCATGTTACATAAATCTCTACGAAGAAAAAAAAGTAGTAAAACACAACTAACGCTTGACAAATTCATTAAGAAAATATAATTTTTATTTAGTATGTACTTAGTACAATTTTTGGTGTTTTTTTTTTTACTTCCCTCGGCTTTCGAACATTTCAACTTTCGCACAAAGTCCAGGAACCAATTAGGTGCGAAAGTCGAGGTCCTCCTGTAATTATATGTCGTTAAAGCAAGTTTTGTTAAATATAAAATAATAAACATTGAGATCAGGCATAAATTATCATCAGAAAATTGTAAATAATGAAAAATAATTTAAGGATCAAAATTTAAAAAATGAGATTTTTTTTCTGATTCTCCTGCTTATCTGTCACAACTAGGTCAAGTTTCTTATGTTTTTACTATTTTTTTTAAATAATGGTATATATTACTAATTGCCTTAATAAATTTAAATTTTGAATCGTAAAAATATAAAAAATAATATAAAAATCAAAATGTTATATGTGTGGATTATTCACTCACCAATTAATGTATTTGGTTATTGCTTACAAAATAAAAAAATTAGAGGTATTGCAAAATTTTGATAACGCATCGATTGAGTTGTTATTTAATTGGTAGAACTTCATTGTATAAGGTGAAACAATATTAAAGATTTTTAGTTCTTTAAATATTATTTTGTATATGGCTGATAACTATTTCACCCTATGTCTTCTATATAGTTCTGTTGAAGACACATACCGAAATAGTCAATTATGATCAGTAGCGGCCGGTCAATGTGGCATTGGATCAATGCACCCCTTGTATATGCAGTGGCGGTTATATTTAATGAAATAATATTCAAACATAACATTTATACCATTCACTCATTTTAAATTCTTCGTGTATTTATTTTCGAAAATAAAATAAAACGTTCTAAAATATTTATTATATACAATAAACAAATGAAGAATTTTAAATGAGTGAATGGTATAAATTGTATGTTTAAATATTTTTTCATGAAATATAACCGCCCCTCCATACACAAAGGGTGCATTGATCCAATGCCACATTGACCGGTCGCCACTGATTATGATATTAGTAGAACTAGAATATGTACTTTCATATTTTTAACCTTATTTGATAATGGATATGAATATAAAATATTTTACTTATCGAAGAAACAACCCTGGTTAAAACAATTTTAACAAGTGAAAATATTACGTTTTTGATCAATTTGATTTTAAGCCTACCTTTTAAATTTTTTTTTATTGAGTATGATATTTAAATAAAATTTCTAAAATTTGATGGCGTGTTTTTAAACTGGCTGACTATCAAATAATATTGCAATGCACACCGTTTGTTTATTTGAAACAGATAGTGTTGTAAATATTTCCAATAAACATAAATCGTTCAGATTCTCGATTCGATAAAAATTCGATAGCTTCGTATGCTTTCGAGTACACTGCACGTACACTATATTGCAGGACGGTCAATGTGAACACAATTTCAACACTTGTAAAGTGATACAATGCATAGTATTGGAATTTATTATATTCCACTCTGTTCAGTTCTGTCATGGTCTTTGGAACATTTCAAATGATAATAAATGGAGCACGTCGATTTAATAAGTCTCTCTTATTTCCAAAATGCTTTCAAAACAAAGTAGTAGAAAACACTGCCGAATTATAGAAATGTACTGTTCAAAAGCAAAACCGAATTGTCTTATTTAAAATGTTGTGTAGTAAGCAATTTTTGGTCTTTCATGCTCAAATTAATCGTTAATACTTGAGATATTTATTTTTGCGTATTGTATTTTCAATTTTATTTGACAGTAAGCTGTTTTTTTTTGCCGCAAGTAAACATAAATTTTCTTGAACAAATTATCTGTCTGATGTATTTCAGAGTGATCTATTATTATTTAAGATTACTTTAGTTTCAATTTTGAGTGATTACTTATAGAAAAGTGCATAAATGAGAACTTGAACAAACTGTTCTAACAATTTCGTGATTTTGCATGGTTATGATTTTTTATGGCTTTTTAGATCTATTTCAGGAAAATAATATTCAATATATTTATGACAATTGTTAGTGTTTATGTAAAATTATGAGCTTTTTTATACAAAATAACGTTCAATAATATTAAAAAATAATCTGTTAGAATGGCCAAAATTTAATTAAAAATCCGTGTTCGTTCAGACATGGTGTGAAAAATAATGGTACTCCAAGTGTTATAGTGCGATTTGCATTGAACAAAAAGTGGCGCTCATCAATTATCATCCATTCCCATTCACCGTCATTCGTTGGGAAGCAAATTCTCTCCTCGCATTCCCCAGAGACCCTAAAATACACCTCTTAATGATATCAGCTATACCGAAGCTTTGCCACTAGGTGAAAATGGATTATAACTTCGAATTGAATAGCTATTAGGAAACTTAAGCAGTAAGTTATATTTTGGTGAAATAGTGCCTTAGATAGATAGATAATGAATACGACAAATAAATTCGCTGAGTAATTTAATTCATTTTTTTTTTAAATAATAATATTATTTTAGGAAGTTTTCCTGTCTATCACCAAAAGTTTCGTCAAAATTAACTATTTTACTAAAAAAACCATTATAATAAAATTATTTTATCGTTGCTTTATTGCAACTCTCAAAACATGTAATAGATTAAAATTTCAGTTGTCTTGTTTTTCAACAAAAACCATCTCTTAACTTTTTTTAAATAACCGTTCAAATTTTTTGAAACATTAAAATTTTCAACGTTTCGCCAAAAATGCAGTTCAGTATACTGATTGTTATTATTATACATTTTTTTATAAAAGATAACTAATAAAGTGTAATAAAACCACCAAATCTAATCAAAATGTGTTTATGAACCAAAACGATTTTAAAGAAAAATATAATTAAACTTGACGTGTATTTTCAAAAATATCAATTTAAATCGTATGCATTTAGATTAAGTACTCTTACTAAAAAAGTATCATCTCTTCGATTTTGTTTGGGATAGTTGTATTTGTTCTGCATCAACGCAATCTTTAGCATGTATAGAAAAGTGCCTCGTATTCTGGTTATCTATAAGTTTCTTATGACTCTAAATGGGTCACCAATACCAAATGTTTGTGAAATTCAGCAGTTCCACAGCATATTATCTGAAACTTCGTTTTTGCTAACCAATTTAACAGATAGTATTGCATAGAAAACACGTATATTATTTAAATTAAACTTTCGCCAGTGGCTTTTTGTTTTCGATAACACGTTAACAACACAGTATTTTATAACTTTGTTAATTTTAACGAAATATGAATTTTGGTGTTACAAGCCACTGGCTGAAAATATTTTTTAGTTATACTGTTAGTATAGTGATTAAATATCCATTGCGATGCACCAATTTGAAAGCAGTCAGTGTTGAGAAAATTAAAATTTTTCTTCAAAAATATACTGCTATTGAGAAATGTAGAAATACAACCGTATAATATTATTTTTTAAACTTGCTTAAATAAAAGTGTATTCGAGACCATCACGTTTCAATTATTTAGTTTCTCTAAAAATCAAAAATCTTGAATAAGTAATTTATTTATGGAAACAAACATTAAAAAAAATATGAAATAGAGAAGATGCCTTTAAAAGTATAACGCAGCTGAATTTACCTTGAAATATTATTAATAAACAATACTTTATATTATAAGTATGGCATCAGACCCTGGTAGAACTGTAGTCTAGTACGTTTTAAAAAAAGATTAAAAACCGGGTAGTTTTTTTACTGAAACCCAGATATTTTAATGTCAATAATAATTTATTTTTTACTATTTATTAAATATCATTTCTGAGTGTAAAATTCTCCGTATGTACTTTTATTTCGAAAAATACATTTAGTTATTAAATAAATCAGGAATCTACTGGTAAACGAAGTTCAAATGTTATAAAAGCTTTTTAATTTCTTGCCATCTTTTCAATCTACTTTAATCAAAAGTTCTTACTTTTCTTCAAGGCTTTTTAATAGTTATAAGGTATTTAATGTTACTAAATATTAATTTTTAGAAAAAAAAAACCTTATAAATAATTCGTAACCTGCTGTGGCTCAGTTGGTTGGAGCTTGCCCTACCGATCACGCAGGCGTGGGTTCGATTCCCGGTCAGATCTCAGTGAATTTGAGAATTATTAAATTCAAAATTGTGATCGAAGACTGGAACCTCTCCTCCCATCCATCTGGTCCTTTAATAACTGGGTGTAGTAATAGCGATTAGCCAACCACTAGTCCTGTTCTAGCCTCATCCTTCTGTCCCTACTACTCACATTGAAAAAAAAAAGTGAAGTTGAGCGACTGAGTAACAAACAGTTCTCGTAGAAGAACTTATATTGAGGTACCTTCATAAGAAGGCCATATGCTCCACATTGGGAGAGGACATGGATTTAAAAAAATAAATAAATCTGAAAAGTATTTAAGCTCTTAAGGTCGAAGTAAAATATAAATGAATAATATAATTGTTTACTATAAATATCAGTATCGTTTTTTTGTTTATTTGAACTATATTTGTGGACATGAAAGATTTAATCAAATTTTAGCAATCATAATTAGGTTAAAAAAATATTCAAACATTTTCGAGATTATCAGTAGTACTAAAATGAGGCAACATACTGTAATCACATATGTTTTTTATATATTATAAATATACTCAGTATGTAGCCGGGTACCCGGTTAGTTAATGAAAAAATATCCGAAAACCGGGTGATGCTTTTTGGCGGCAATTTGGGATGCACTAAATACAAGTTTCTGTATCGATACCAATAATTGTAGGCTTAAAAAATTTTTTTTTTCATTAGAATTAGGCTGTCAACTATTTTCATTGAATTTATATATTTTTGAAACATAAATATAACATTGAAAATGCTAATTACGAATTCTGTAATCAGTTAATGTAGATAATAACTTCCGGCAGATAAGTCCAGCTGCAGAATAAACACTCGCAGATTTATACCATATTATGGATATAATTAATAATTGAGAGCTCCGGAAACAATAACGGCAGTTCCATGTTTTACCGATCATATCTCTGCGCAGAGCTGGGAATTCCGTATGATGTAGTTAGTTTTTTTTTAAATAATGCTTAATTATGTATTGACACTCCCCTTTCTCCGAAAGGGAAATGGTATTTAAAACGGTAAAGGAAAAATATTAACTTTCCTTTCGGGTTCACCTAAAGATGGAATACAGGAGAAAGGTGGGTCAAATGTTGCAAAGATCAAAATCCGTTTTACAAATGGGCAAGGTTTATTAATAACACGATAACAAGGACATACAGGTTATCACTTACACATAATATTACACAGTCAGATTCCTTAACTCACAAAATATAACAGATTACATTTATTTCACCACCGCGTGTTTACTCGTAAAATAATTCGATTATTGACAGTTAAATTATTTCCACTTATAACTAACTCTTAAGCGTCTAATAAGATGAGTAGCTGCTGCCCACGTGGTCTGGCATGTCTTAAAATTAATGAATTTACGTCCACGTCTCACTGTTCGATTCCACAACCCTTCGGATGCCACTGATCCGGCACAGATTTAACCCTCCCGGGGAAACAAACAAATAATAAATTCTTACTACCTAAAATGGAAAACAATAGTTTTCACTGCTTACTCCCTAAATGAGTCAACGGACTCCTGGATTTACGTGGGATCGTCAAGTTGCGAATTAAAATAAACAGCTACTCAAATAGGTATGATCCCCCCGCCGGGGTACAAGACACAGAAATAATACGAGAAGACATCCGCGGTGGTGACAACGTCCTGACACTTACAGTCTAGGCAGAATAGAAAAATGTAAGATAAAAATTGCGAAACTGATTGTTAAGCCCAAATAAGATCATTAATGACAATGATGCATTCCTTACTGCCTTTCACACGATTTTAATACACCCACTTAGTATTTGATTTAATGTAATTATTTGCTTTTATTTAGTTAGAATACCCGACAAGTTTCTCAAGAGATAGCTTTTAATGATAGGTCATTAGTCGACCTGAGCGATACTTTAATAATTAGTGTTATACTCAATAGTATTTAAGTTGATGGATGGTTATTCCCAAACGCATGATGTTAGAGTTAATAATTTCTTTCCAAATGATTTGAATAAATAAATGATGTTAGCAGATAATCGCAGCAATTAGTTCTAGTAAATGATTTAAAAGAAATTGAATACATGAATTTAACAAATAAATGCTTATCATAAATAAATGATTATACAACAACGCTTCCGTCTCGAACAATTATTACAGCGGGCTTCCTTAAACAGAACAAATAACACAAATATATGGGTTAGGCACAAACAAATACACAATAAACAAAATAGTTAACAAAGTATCTATAATAATATTTCAAATTAGTAAAACAATTATAAATAAGCTTCTTACGGATCCTGGGGACCTCTCCAGATCGACGCCGACGTAATTGAAGACAGTGGTATTTAGTTTTAAATTGATTATATTGACGATAAATTCTTACCAAGTCTGTATTAATATCGGCGCGATCTGAGAGGCCCCAGCAATCCCTCAGACCTACGGTGTCCCGAAAGACGTCCCAAAAAGAAGTGACCGAATAATTTATCTTTAAAACTGAATAAATGGCAACTAAGCGTGGAGAAGAGAGGAGGGGGGGCGGGCGTATTATTGTGTCTTTAAGGGAGGGGGTAGCGTCCTGCATCAGAGCGTCCGCTCGGTACTTGCACTATGTCTAAATAGTATTTCCAAGAAATTACTTCATGTTACTAAATTTTAGAAAGCGGCCGCGTTTCCAGATGTTATTCTGCTTATTTGCCGTTGAACGTGCCGATTTGCAAAAAGTCTTTTACTCATATAATCTACCGCCCCTAAGTTGAGCGGTGAGCATTTTATAAAATATTTTGGCAAAAGTAAACAAAACTATTATTTGTGAATTTACATTATTATTTTTGAACGGCACATTAGGAGACGGGCAAGAAGGTCAGGGCACCTACAAAATGGAGTCGTGTCAGTACGTACTATAACCTTGTATAGAAAACACAGCAGTTGTTAAACGGATTAAAAAAAACAATTTAAATTATATTAAAGTATCAAGGTTTTACTAATATGGATATTAATTAATGTAACGCTTTATCTATAAAGAAAAAGTTTAAATTGACTAGACAGCATTTATAGTATTATGAAAAATGCCGCATTTGTTTTCTGAGCCTTTAATTGTACACAAATTGAAAATATTCGCTATCAGTGTTTTCATATTTAAAATATAAAATACATTTACATATACAGTAAAACCCCCATTTACACTATAGTCGGGAGGGTGTATTTTGGGGTGTGAATCTCATACATAATTTTGTATTTGGTTTTTTCCGCGGATAACGCAAAACTAAGATTTCCCATAGTTTTGCTTTTTCATTTTTGTAGAAGTTAATATCCCGCACACAGACGCCCAGCTATGCGTGTATAGCCTGGCACGTATTGAATACACAGACGCAAGCCAAAATTTGACTGTATGCGCGGCACAGACGACCGTTTCTTAGTGACTACAATGGAATGCGACCGTGCAATTGGTGGATTTGCGGCGAATATTTCAAGCCAGCACGTAATTCGGGGTAATGTTATTAGGGGTTCCACTGTATATTTCAATACCAAAATACTGATAATTTGTATCTTTAATTGAGCACTCATTAAATTTATTTTTAAACTATCGTACCTTCACCTTCGTACAGTGTAAAACGTTGAATGTAACACCGCGTTATGTAAATATATATAAAAAATGTTTGTGTGAGTTATTTCACACTTGTCACAAAAAGTGTGTTTCACTAATACACGTTAGTTTTGTGTGGTATATGTGACGGTTTCATTTCTGTTTTTATCTGATGTGATATGAGAATGAGACATATAAGATTTAAATGCGAGCATTTTTGTGACACACACCGAATATGTATTACCCGTGAAATCTTTTCTCCAAAGTGCGCCGTAATAAATGGTGTCATTTTACAAAACAATGTCACGACATTTGCGTAAAATTTTCGGCGTAAACAAAAGCAGCGCAGAACTTTATGAGCAGGTGGCATGAAAAAGAAAATAACGTATAAACTTTATTAAGATGCTGTATAAAAACATATTTATTTTTGAAAAAAAACAAGCTTAAAATCAATTAAAGCACCCTGTTCACATATGATAAAATAATGATTAAAGTGTAAATAAAATATAAATCAAATTTCTTTAACTTTATACAAAGGAATATACTTAAAGATTGTCTACTGTTGAAATATCATAATACGCAATTATTACGTTCATTGACTAAATGCCACTTATTTAACGCTTGCATTCTGACGGTACTGATTTACGGTTGCGATTCATGGCACCTGACGAAGACTCAGAAAAACCGTATACTGAGCTTCGAGAACAGATGCTTGCGTCAGATAATGGAGGTGAGGTGGTTTGATTTTGTGAGGAATTCAGAGATATGGGAGCGTACAAGACACCGTCACGTCAGTGGTTATGGAGAGACGTTGGAACTGGCTGGGTCACGTGCTGCAGATGCCTCCGAAAAGCCTCAATCCTGGCTGCCTCTTCTTTCGACCGGTGGGATTCCGGCGTCCCGGACGTCCGTCGGGTACTATCCATAGGATGTACTCGGCGGAACTGAAGGATGCTGGCGTGTCAAGGGAGGAAGCAAAACAATTGGCGGGAGACAGGGAAACACGGAGGTGCCGCGTGGCGGCTATATGCTCCACATAGGGAGCGAACATGGCCAAAGAAAGAATTTAAAACTAGAGAACATTTTCTAGAATTAAGAATGGTAAAAATATCTTTTTCAAATAGTCAAAGATGTATTCGTAAGAGCATTTTCATTAGAATAATGGATATTTGAAACACTTTTTAAACGTTTGTGTACATATCGCCAGAAAAATATGTTTTTTTACTGATGAATTTCTCCATAAATTACAACAAAAATATACGATTGATTATAAATATTAACGTTTTCTGTAATGATTGTATTTATGTAAAATCAGTGCTTCAATCCCATGTAAAGTGGTGAAACGGCACCTTTTTTCTCTACATTTTTAATGTTTCGAATGTTCGTAAAATTTTATTTTTATTTTCCTTTGCCTTTTTGATGTCACAAGACGTTTAAAAATATTTTTTTAATCATGATATCCCGAAATAGTAATAACAGTAAAATAACAATTATCAGAACTTAACTCTCTTTAAAAATGGATAATGAGCAACTGGCGAATACCTCCGTTAACAAGTCATATCCTCCACAAGACATGAATTAGATACAAATTTAATTTTGGCAACTTTTTATTTTAAAAAAAATCACTGGGTATAATGATGTCAGCAGTGACGGATTAAGCACACAAGAGACTAATACAATTCGGAGGTCCTATTTGACGGATGACATAAAAACGTAAAAAAATTCCAACTAAAATATATAAAATCTGACCAAAAATAGATGGGTTATATTACATAAGCTACTTATGAGGACCCTAAGATTCGAAGGCCCCAAGCGCGAGCCTCATTTGCTTATCTTCGAAGAGAAATGTATCTGGCCATATATTTCTTTCGACTTATACGTGGCCAAAATGAGAATTCCACCATTCTTGAGAATGTGAATCTAAATGTTCCTGATTATTTTTTGAGAAATCGTGGACATGAATTGTTTGTTCTCCCAAGGTGTAGAACCAGCCTGCCAATGGGGATGCCACTGGGGAGAGCTTTAACGGTGTTCAACAATATTGCTTCGGATGTCGACATATTCCACGTAGACGTGGGTGAGTTCCGACGAATACTATTTTTTATGTATTAAAGTAGAGTTCGTCGGAGCTTACTCAGTTGACTTCTTTGCCATTTTTTTTTCTACTGATTTTAATATTAAATTGTACTATTTTTTTTCTCCATTGTAAAAGTTTTAAATTTATAATTTGTCAACCTTTTGCAATGTTAATTAAATAAATAAATAAATAAATAAATCAAATAATCCGCCACTGGATGTCGGTATTTTGCAAGGAATCAAATCAAGTAAAAGAAACTGTAACTTGGTTGAAATTATCATAAAACTGCCAAATCATGATATTTTGTGAAACGTCAGATTTATTTATCCATGCCAGATAACATTCAAATATCAGTGGAGGCAAAATATGAACCAAGAATTGTGTAAAATTAGCAATTTACAAATTATGATTTAAAAAATGAAATTTAGCGAACGAATTATAAATTCTATTAACAAATTTTATTGATAAACCAGTTTCAAATGAAAAACAGTTAAATATTGGTGACGTTTTCTCCAATTTGATTTATATAATAAATAGAAAACCAGTTTTTAGGAGACAAGACTCTGAAAAACCTTTTTGTTCACAGTCCAATGGGTTTAATCATAGCAGTCTTAAGTTCCAAGCAGTGCTGTAGAAAAGCAGCAAATTCTGAGCTGGCCGTTGAATCCCTGCCTTTGCTAACAAATTGTATGGCGGTTATACGTACATCAACTCTAAATTCCAATTTGTGAGCTTATTTTTCGTTAAATGTAACATGTATGTTTGAAAGATTTCTCGTATGGATATTCTGTGATTCGTTGGTGTTATTAATTTACAATTTACGATACATCGGAAGGGCCATATATGCAAATTAAGTAATGATTGTAAGAAATATAGCGAATGGCAAGATATGCGATGTATGGTAAAAACCAATAAAATTTAACTTTCCACTATTAAGTATCACAATTATATAGAATATAAATTATAAATTACATAAACGACGGTAACAAGCGGAATTCATATAATATTATATAAGATTTTGACGCCTATTGTGATATTATGAAATACATGCTGCGTCTTTTATCATATAATGATGGCAATATACCAAGTAAATGACGATTTAATCAATAACAATATAAAAAAATAATGAAGTGAATTGTGCTATCCTGGTTTGACTTACTGATTTTTCATTACTTATATGACTTGAGAAATTTTATGGAAAGATTGAGTGACGAACCAGTGTGCACAAATAAATTTCGAGATTAATATTAATTGATTAAAATCCCAATAATGACGTTGGTTTTTTTAATGAACTATCCAACCTCATATTCTGTATTGAAATATTGTAAAAAAAATAATTTAAATAAAATGATTTGGCATCTTTGTTTGCTTTTGTTCTCAGAGATTTTTATTAAAAAACCTTAGAAAATGTGATTTTTTCTTATTTAAAAAATGATTTAATTGAAAAGATATATAATTACAATATATATATGTATTTGCTTCAAAATAATAGTAATAAATGGTTTCATAATGACGTGATATTACTTTGAAAATTATGACGCCGGCCCGCTCATCTGAAAAAAGTACCTGTTTTCTACTCAATAGCATGGCTTTGACTATAGGGGGCTTTGGTTTAATAAGTCGTTGTTGCTCGGACACCGTGTCGCAGTGTTTACGATTTAAACAGTTTCTTTTTCCTCCCCTGCTCTCCATCTTTGGATCCTAAAGATTTCTTAAGAGTATCTGTACTACATACGAAAATTCTTAACATACCATAAATTAACTATTGAGAAGTTAACAGCAACCAATCGATAGATTTTTTCTCATTAAATTGTATGTAGAAATTTGTTACACTGTAGATTAAATTTACAAACAGTTTTTAAAATAGTTTCCAAATTATTAAGATAAAAACTAGCATAATATTTTTTGACTTTTTAAAAGACCTTACACAACACTATTTAGATTTAACACAGTTGATGAATTTTTACATACTTTTTAGTAATACAATCCATTTATTTCGGTAATCTGAATTAAAATGTCTTTACTTTCTGCATAAATTTAAGTTTTCAGATAGAAAAAGTGTTTTTAACGTGAAACTACTTCAATGAACGCAATCAGAACCTAAATATAAATGGTGCAATCCATATTTAAAACATTAAACTCCGACTTGCCTAGTTGGCAATAATCAAACCACTAAACCAGCCTGGTCACTAGTGTGAAGGGTTGCATTGATTTTGGCACCCTGCCTACTGCGACGTGCACTGCACAACGAATTATGAACGATCTTATTATACAGTCAGTACATAAATGAATTCAAACCTGAATGTCATAAAATCGATCAATCGTTTTTTGTTGAAGAGTATAAATAAAATAAATGGGGTTAAAACAGGACTAATTTTAAGATATTAATTGTTCTTAATACACACTGTTTTAAAGATCAGATATGTGACAAAGAATGCAGAAATTACAGGTACCCTGGAAAAAAACCCAAGAAAAGTTTATAAAAGTGCCCTATTGCGTCCGATTTTAGCCTCTAAACATTGTGTCTGATGATAACAAATTTGTCCATTCAAATAATGTCTCATTTAGACCAACGTTTACGAAACCAAAAGAGTGAGCTTGACCAAACACAAAACAATCAGAACGCGAACGTGAGCGAGTGAATAGTCGCACGGTTTCAAAAAAATAAATATATATGTGCTTACTAAAATAATTTTGGCCGCAAATATAAATGAAACTTAAACGTCTATTATCACCGAGATATATATCTTTAAAGGATACATCTGTTTTGTATATTCTATTTCTTTAAATATGGATGTTTATATTTCTGGCCTTAATATAAACGATAAACTTAATATTTTGCCTCCGTCGAAAAATATGATACTGATAATTGAAGTACATAATATTATTTGGAAGAACAAAAGATCAGTTTTACTAATGGAAAATTTGAACTTAAATTGATATACATATGTCAAAAAAATGAGTCTTATTGACACGCTATGTTAAAACATACTATATAATGTAAAGTTACACCCTGAGCTTTATTTTTTAGAAACTTTTCAATAAATCTCAACATGTTATTTTGAATCAGTTAAAATATTTCACCAAGTGAGTGAAATCTATCCTGAGTTTTTGTTTAATGAAACTAAGCTGTAAACCTTTACTCGATTTATGGAATGGAGTTTGACACTGCTATATTATGGTTCTAACTCAAATAAACTCATAATTGATTGATAAAGAGTGCTATCGATGTTAATTTTTGGTAAGAGTGGCGTTCAGTTTTGTTAAAAGTAACTTCTGAAAAAGTACCCATTTAGATTTTAATATAAATGTGATTGTGAAATATGCATAAAGTGCAGATTTTTAAAAATTTAATTCCACATGAGATTTATAAAATCGGAAATGAAATAATATGTTAAAATACATATTTTGTTTTTATGTATTATCAGAACGATCTGTTTTAATTAAGACTGTTTGGATTGAATATAATGTCTGTGCTCATGGAAAGACTGGCTGTGTCACGTTCTGTGGATGCCTCCAGAGAGATTCAGTCCTGCTTGTCTCTTCTCCAACCGGTGAAGTTCCCACGTACTAGAGAGCCACCGAGTACTATCTATAAGATGTGAAACTGAGGAATATTGGCATGTCATGGGTGGAAGAACATTAATTGACTTAAGACATGGAAATATTAAGGTTCTGCGTGGTTCTCCTCTTGAGCGGATATGGTGAAAGAAGAAGAAGTGATGATTAGGGTTATCTGAAATTATAATTTAGTTGCTTAGTATGAGATATACAATATTAAAATGAATTAATACTGCATACAAATTAAATAAAAAACCACCGCATAATAGGAAACATATGTTTATCTAATACATCTTTAAAAAGTGCATTTTGATATAATGTAATAGTGTAATGATAACAGATGAAAATATTATAGTTCTCACCAAACAGATCAGATATGTATGTTGTTTTTATCCCCGTGAGCTAGTGACATGTTTTTCAAACTAGGTTGACCCAATCCGGCGATACTAGGACACTCGAAACGTTCTGTTTGGTGGTGACATTTATTTTGTTGATTTTTAATATCGTATATATGTTGCTGAACCAGTTTAAAAAATATAAATCTTTACGGGAAAATCATGTCAATCATTAGCTTGGTTGAAAAAAATAGTTCTGACTACATATTGGTATATCACGTGAAATAAAATGACAATCTTAGCAGCATTCAAAAAATAAACTGTAATTTTGGACGATATCTGATATCTGACATATTAAAATCCATATATACCTATATTCATAACCGAAATACGGATGTAGCCTCTTTTGTTAAAAGACAAAACATATTAAGTTTCAAAACATCCTTCCTGTATGGTGAGGTAATATGACGTTACAAGTTACAACCAAGTAAAGCTAAAGGCTACATCGCCTCTATGCAACCACGCTGTGAGTGTACAAAATAACGGAAGTATTATTTATGATATGTGATATCAGTGGCAGACTTAACACATTTTCAATATGGGTATATTTAATGACCAGTGTTATTATTTGTCGCCTGTTATGGTCCAGTTGGTTAGAGCTTGCTCTATAGATCACGCAGGTATGGGTTCGATTCCTGGTCAGATCACAGTGAATTTCAGAAAAAATCAATTTAAAGTTGTGTCCGAAGACTGGGTGTTTGTGATGTCAATTTACATCATTTCCTCTCCTCAAATCCTTTTATATCTGGGTGTAGCAATAGCGATTAGCCAACCATTAGTTCTGTTCTAGCCTTATCCTTTTGTCCCTACTACTCACTTTGAAAAAGTGAGGTTGACCGACTGCGTAACAAACAGTTCTCATAAAAAAACTTCTGTTGAGATACCTCCATTAAGAGGCCATATCCTCCACATTGGGAGCGGACATGGATTAAAAAAAAATTGTGTCGACTTCAAAATTTTGTTTAGTAGTTTAAACGCAAAAATAATATGTAGTAAAAACGATAACTACTCAAAGTTACTGTAGTCTATTCTCACCAGGGGTTAAATATGTCACGCTAACTGTATTTTAAAATAATTAAGGCTGGTTTAGTGGCATGAAAAAATGACAATTTATACCGACGAACTTTCAATATACACAATATTAACAAAATACTAAATACTCATTTAAATATATCAAGAAACTACACTTTTTATCAACAACAAACAATTTAACAAAGAATGTATTGAACGCTACTGACTTTACTGAGTTAAAGTACAAAACGACGTGGTTTTAGCTGCATTATTTTAAATAACAACACATTAAATTATTTTCAAGTAAAGCGGTTAATGTATTAAGAAAATAAATCAAACATTGAACTTTAAGCATATTTAATTTATAAACGATTTTTATCACTTTCGCTCGCTTAATGTATCTCGTATTTCTTAATTTTTTACTATTATATATAACTAACGTTTGATTAGGAGATTAAAAAAAACTTTCAAAGTATACTCGTTCATCTACAGAAACAAATTAAACTTTATCTTGAATACCGTCCGAGAGAAAAAAAACTTTGAAATTGGATCACACGAAAACTAGGATTGGTAAAATACACTGTAAATTTGCCATATAAATTGAGAAATATTATAAAACTAACTTTTATTCGATATATTTAGGCAATTAATTACACAAAATTCCTATTTTTATAGGTGAGCATCCCTCCCTTTGTATTACGCCTGAAGGGTTGGAATTCGCGTTGTACCGTTTGGTTAACCTAGTAAAGTATATACCGCTACAAAAACCCATTTAGGGAGGCTTTTTTTCGACGAAGCTTCATTTTTTTCTGTAATGTAATATGAAAAACAACCCCTTTCCAAGGGTTTAATTCGTTAAGGGGTATCTTTTAGTAATTATTATTAATGGGAAGCACTAATGGATGTTTTTATTAATGTTGATATCTCAGGTGTTTTTCTTCTTACAAAGTAAGGAATGATATCATTGATGGAAAATATTGTGTCAATTTCATCATCTAAATAGCTCGTAGTGACATCAAAAAGGACCTGATCTAAGAATCCTGATTAAGTAAACATGAAATTATTCGACACGAATTTACAAAAAAATCGTTCCCAAATGGCAAATCCTATAACTTTGTTTTACAACTTGTTGTGTTATAAAATGTGACACGTGTTTTGACACTTTGATCATCATCAGACACTTTGAGCATCATCAGACAAAACAGCGTAAAGTTTTTTAATACAATTGATTCTAATTCTTAAGTTATAAAGAACAAAATATGTGTCGAGCTTTTGTCCTTTTCTACTGAACGCAATTAGGAGCAAGATACAAACTTTTATCATCCTAATAACAAATTAATTATTTACATTAGGTAAAGTAAATCACAATAAGAATAAATTTAACAATCTATCTTTTTTAAAATGTGATTTCTAAAAACTATTCACTCTTTATTCATCATTTTATTCAACCTTTTTATATTTACCAAAATTGTGATTATTTTCTATCAAACGACCTCGCAAACTTTGTTTTTTTTATCTTTAACACGTCTAACGTGTTTTTTAATTCTTACATTTAAGTTTTTATCTGTCTGCTCTACAATGCCAGCTTGAGGTGAAGCGTTGGATACCGCTCAGAAAAAAATGATTCTAACCTTTTTTACCATCTAATGGTAAGTTACTTTGCGTCAGTTGTCAATTGTATAAAAAAGCGAGTGGTTATTGGTTTAGTAGCAACTTTTAAACATATTTCAAGATGTGTTTCCAAAATAAAGGTGACATAATCAATGCACATAAAGACATCGTTATCATTTTTTTTTATTAAATATCAACTTCTAATAAGTTTACGCCGAATCCATTAAAAAAATTCTTTACGTTATTTCAAATCATTCTTATAAATTATTAAAAACAAACTATATTCCTACTTTGTACATGAATGTGTGGTCATACATACTTTCATGTAATGATATGTTTATTTTAATGTTTTAAAAATCAGTTTCATCTGTTTGTATTTATTTAATTACTAGTATTAAAAACATTGCTGTTGTAATGTTTCTTTGGCGAATATTTACAAATAAATTAAATATTAACTGAGAAAAATGAAAAAAGAATAATATAATATAAACAAATGTAATAAACCATTTTGATTTCTTTACTTGTGCGACAAAAACTATTTTTCGTGATAAAAAAGATGGCTGAATTACTTTTCGAAGGATTTGCAAACACAAGATGTAGACGAGAAAATGAAATATAAAAATAAATGACACACGTTTGCTGACTACCTTTGTGTCAGATTGAAAATGATATTTTGTTTGCGATATTAAATAAAACGACGCAACATAACAACAAGAAAAATATTTACAAACGTACTATCAGTATAAAATAATTTAAGATAGCAACCAATCGATGAATCGTTTGTGAATGACAACTGAAAATGTATTTTTTGGGTGTGTGACCGACTTTACAAATGAAGATGAAATATCTATTTATGTTATCATTTACCAATTGAAAACGAAAAAGAATATAAGTAGCTTGAGAATAGATAATTTTATTTATTTATTTATTTATTTATTTATTTAATTAACATTGCAAAAGGTTGACAAATTATAAATTTAAAACTTTTACAATGGAGAAAAAAAATAGTACAATTTAATATTAAAATCAGTAGAAAAAAAAATGGCAAAGAAGTCAACTGAGTAAGCTCCGACGAACTCTACTTTAATACATAAAAAATAGTATTCGTCGGAACTCACCCACGTCTACGTGGAATATGTCGACATCCGAAGCAATATTGTTGAACACCGTTAAAGCTCTCCCCAGTGGCATCCCCATTGGCAGGCTGGTTCTACACCTTGGGAGAACAAACAATTCATGTCCACGATTTCTCAAAAAATAATCAGGAACATTTAGATTCACATTCTCAAGAATGGTGGAATTCTCATTTTGGCCACGTATAAGTCGAAAGAAATATATGGCCAGATACATTTCTCTTCGAACATTCAAACTATTGAAGTTAAGCATGCCTAAGAGAAAGTCAGTTGGATAAATCCATGGGTAATATCCATACACCCTCATATAGAGAAGTCTCAAAAATTTCTTCTGAATCTTCTCCACTATAAGGGTATATTTCGAGCATCTTGGGGCCCAAACAATTGACCCACTCTCAAGTCTGCTTCGAACCAAAGCGTTGTACATTAATATTAGAACTTTAACTCCCGAAAAGACTCTGGTGGTACGGATGATAAAGCCCAACATTTGTAATGCTTTCTTGCAAGTAATCTTAATGTGATTATTGAATGTTAGTTTGCTCTCAAATTGTACGCCAAGATCTCTGACTGATGAAATTCGCGAGAGAATTCGGCCATTCATTGAATAACGGAAAAATAACACTCGCGACCCTCTTGTAAAGGATAAAAGATTGCATTTATCAATATTGAAATCGAGTTTGTTACACCGCCCCCAATCTATTATATTATCTATATCAGACTGAAGACGATGACAATCATCTAAGGTGACAACCTTCAAAAAAAGTTTCAAATCATCAGCGAATAACAAGAACATAGAATTTTTAATAACGCTTGCTATATCATTTATGAAAATAGTGAACAGCGATGGCCCCAGGTTTGAACCCTGCGGAACACCAGAGTACGTGCAAAATGGCATTGATTCGAAAAGCCCATACGATACGTATTGTTTTCTGTTCCTAAAATAACTACCAAAAAGCCTAACAAAACCATCAGACAAACCGATCAATTGGAGTTTTTCCAAAAGAATGTCATGATCGACCCTGTCAAATGCCTGCAAATGTACATGCAAAATCAGTATCTGATATAAAATTTAAAAAATACAACTGGACAGTGAACGAAACAATCGTGAACCTTGTTAAAACATTGGCCAGGATTAAATTAAGGCAAACATATTGTGTTGTGTATCGTAATCGGAAAGATCTTAAGACGTCCAAAAGTCTTGTCATAATATTGATTAATTGTTAAACAAAAATTGAAGCTTGTCTGATACATACTGTATTGTGATTGTCATAGTACATTTCGATGAGGCATAATTAATTAAGAACATTATTTCAAAGTTTTCGAAAATTAACATTTTTGAAATGGTAGCACGTTTTACCTGTCTTGATTTGTATGTTTATGTGCATGATTTATTTATATGATTTTTAATATAACCGTATTTTACAAAAACACAATAAAAACGTATGTATGTATTAGTATAAAATTAAAAATTTGATCACAATCCACACTCGAAAAAAGACAAGTAAAAAAAAATGGAGAGAATCTTTGTTTGGTTACGATTTCGATAAAAAAATATATGGACAGTTCATATTTAACAATCGTGAAGTATAAAATGTCCATTTAATTAGAAAAATATTCAAAAAACAACGTGTTTTAATCGTTAAAAAGCATTTATCAAATTCAATCATCAATTATTGTGATGATTAAAAATTACCTACATGCTTATTTTATCATTATCATTTTCAATCTTAATTGATAACAAGTCAATGAATTTCTCGGAATTATCAATCTAGTAACGTTTGTTTATATTTAAGATAATGTTTTTATTTTCTTTGACTTTTGATTTGGAGTTTCTTGATAAAATTTTATGTTATCATGAAATTCCGCGATAAAAAAATATTTGTCAAATTATTTTTATCAATTATATCTAATAAATAAAAAATAGAATTTCCATAATGACTAATTACTACTGGGACGTACTATTAACCGAGAAAAAATCATGTTATTGTAAAAAGATGTTTTTACGATGAAAGATACGATAGGAATTTCGACAAATTTTATGAACACGTGTCGACTTTTGCTTGAAATATGAAAGCTTCGGACCGAAAGATTAACAAGGTTAATGGAAAAGTTTTCGTAATCTTAAAAGCAAATATTTGACTTTGAGTTATTTTCCAAAATGGCGGTGTACATAACATATATATCTGATAAAAACAGAACAACCAAATGACTAAGTTTAATATTATTTGATTTTTTTTTACTTGAAACGGAATCATGGAAAAATAATTCAATTTAGAAAAACTTATTTTTTTTCTCTTGTTTATCGTAACGTTACGTTTTTTTATCGTTAATTGGAGACTGTTTTTTGGTTGTAGATTATGTTGATTTTCTAATTTAATGTGCTTTTTGTTTGTAAGGATTATGTATAAAAAGTATTCAATTTTTTTTTGTTTCTCAAATGAATTTGTTTTTTTCTCACAATTAGTAAACAATTAAAACATCACATTAGCTATATTAAATAAAGCATCGCTTGTTTCCAATGAATATTTGGCTGTCAAATAATGATACAGGTATTTCTAAACGAAGTCCAGCATTTGTAACCATGCAAAAACTTGTGAAGAAAAATGATTGTTATCATATCTCGAATAGTCGATATGTATTAGTAATGCAAACAATATCATGAATATTGATAATTTTGGAGCAGACATAATTTATTAAATAGATAACAAAAGACGAATGCGTCTAGAACTGTGTACTTTGACTTATTTGCCTCTCTGAATCTTGCACGAATAAGTTTATTATCTGTTTTATTAACGATCTAAGAGAGTTAAGGTCACGGTAAAATAGATAATATAAAATAATCTTTTTCTTTTTTTTTACAACAAATATTGTCCTTCGTGACTAAACATAAAAAAATAACTACCGTTCGCTAAACTAGCTAAACTTTAAGTATATATCAAATCATCAATATTTATTATAACTGTGAAATATTAATAATTTGTATACAAATTAATAATATACTTAAAGTGGTTTAAGCACTCTATAATCTATAGAGTACAGTTTGAATTTTATTTCAACGTGCACTCAATCCAACGCCAAATCACTCTATACCCGCATGCGACGCAAAAAAGCACCGCAAAAGTAGTGCTGAAAAGCTCATCGCGCTCAGCAAATCAAGACGCCAGTGTCGACAGTGAGCTTCAATTGGAATTAAGTTCGGAGGGACGCCGTCGAATTTCCGGCAACGCTACCGGCGAGAGGTCGCTGTGTATTTGAGATCGCGCCACCTCGCATTGAGACTTCGTCGTTAAATTGACATTATTTTTATACCACCGAGTTATAGTTGCAGCCTTTTCATTGAATTTTAAGTCAGACAAACTAACTGCGTTATCCGTTTATTTTCTTTTTCATTTACATATAAGAGATTGATAGGTCTTATAATGGTTTAACCCTCCAAGGACGAGCGTGACCACATGGTCACAGTAAACACCGTTGTCTATTGATCCCACTATTCATCCTTTTTCTACCCGAATATCGTTGTTTTCACTCATATTTGGTTAAGAAGGGTACAGACTTCAGTTAGTTATCAGCCACGGGAACAGAAACGGCCTTCAAAAGCACATGCGACTTTTTGAATTTTCATTTTTTTTTAATGGACTTTTTGAAATTGTTATTTTTTTATCAAAACATCCAATTATTTACAGTTATTTTGTTAATATAATGTATTGAAATTATGTTGATCTAAAGAGGTCAAATTGTAAATACTTTAAAAAATCTCACGTTTAGCTATATTTTAACCCCGAATGTTTGTGTACCCATACGGTCACGCTTGTCCTTACTACTGTCCGTACACAATATTACACGGTAATAAAAAGATGAGCATGATCATATAGTCATGCGGGGTTTCTATACAACGACTTAGCGTTTTTTTTTTAAAATTTTTGATAGGAATAAAAGTTATCCGTGAATTCAATATGGCTTAAAAAATATTTTTTTTATCTAAAAAAGCTCTCGTTTCTGCAGGGTTAATATTTTATGTAATGAACTGAAAGTTAACCGAGAAACCACGCATACAAAAACCTAATTATTCTTCAATCAAAAAGTTTTTCAAAACACTTTCTGTGATATAATGTGATATGATAGTTTATATTTAAGTATCAAACTTATGATATATTTTTCTTTTTTTATTTCATGAATAAAAATTATATATCTTAAAAATTTTAATTTCAATACTAAGCGGTTCTATGTAATGATTTTTTTTATGGAATATAATTTTAAAAAGTAAAACGTCTTATAAAATAATTAATATCGAGGGAGATAAGACCGTGTAAAAATAATATTTTTCTATAAATTTACAATGCGGTCATTTTGAATTACTATTCTATGTTATTGTTTTAATCGCTTTCCTTTGAAACTTTGTGTGTCAATATAAAAATCTTTTGAAAAATGTGATAAAATAAATAGGTATATATTCAATTAACTATAACTACCAATAAGCTCATAACATTATATTTTATAAAATTATAGGCTTAATTCAATAACGTTTCATTTCTAGTAATTTTTGCACATTTATCATTTAAGATACAGCTTTTAAAGGCCAGTGACGTACCTTGGTAGAAGGCATGGTGATTTTACTCGAGAGTGAATAATTCAACGAGATGAAAAATTGTTGAAAAATACAAAATTTATTTGAAAACTATTAAGACATTGTATTTTTTTGTATGAATAAGTTTACTATGGTCATAATAGAAAAGTAAATTTATAGTGATATCAAAAAGTGTTGTAATATTTGCAGTTAAAGCAACTTTTGTTATGAACTACAAAAATCTTCATAAACTGTTTTAAATTTATACATTTTTGATTAGATTAATTTAAGCTTGATATAAATCCATTATAACAAGGTCATAATAATACTGTATACTAGTTCTATATATTTTTACATTTTTTAGTACATAGCCATTCCCTTCTGTACACCTTTGTCAGAACCTTTAAAAACTCAATTAAGCTAAGCTATGATTTAAAAGAGATACACAATTCATCTTCTCATATATTCTAACATGTTACTTACTTTGAAAAATAAAGAATTTCATTTTTTTAGTTAACTTCGTTTTATAAGAAATTTGTCAAATACCGTATTATAAATTATCGTCGGAAAACATTATTTAAATTTCAATGATTATGTAAAATTACTCAAGTTTTTTGTAACGGCTTAGAGATTCTAATGATTCGATTATTATTTGGTTATATAGATTGTCATGAGCTGTATTGTTTATAAATATTTATTTGTAGTTTTTATAGTGCATTTAGTCTAAGTTCTTTATTATAAAGATGTAAATCCATACCACGAGTATTCAGTTAAAAATTTCCGTGATGAGTGAAACCGGTCTAGATACTAATAAAAATATATTTCAATAAAACTTTTTTAAAAAATATTTTTTAATACCTGCTTCAAGTCACATTGCATAAGAAAGCCACTGGTAAAGATTCTTAAATATATGCATTTTGTTGAGACCATCGCAAGAGTGCTCAAAGTCACGCGCCAGAATATCTGTTCGCAAACTTTCCGGAACTTTTGTTAACTTTTCTAATAGACAGTTAACTCTTGGACTGGTTGATGTACGTGACAGAAGTTTTTGGGTCACCCTGCTTTCGAGTTACATGTCAATTGTGAAACGTTTCAGATATGAAAGCCTGCTGTGATTTACGTGGAAATCTTGACAACTTGTTCAAACTTTCCGATTTCGTATTAATATTTCTATATGCCCCTACAGCTTCTACATAGCAAATGATTTATTATGTGTAAGACCAGTTCATATCCTTCACGCTGAATAAACAAAACTTTAATACTATTAAATTATTTAAAAGTAACTTAACAGTTATTTGACACACTGGCGGGTTTTGCCATTTCGTTTGACAATTAAAAAGTCTTTCTTATTTGATGGGAAAATCAGCTTGTTCAGCTTGGACAAACTGATAATCTATATAAATAAATCGTAGCATATTGAATTGTAAATTTTGAATAAATTATATTTGTTTTTTGAGCAGTATACTAAACAAAATGTCAATCCACCTAGCTTAGCTACTGTATACATATTTTTGAAAGACCGTTTTCATAAAAAAAGTTTGTGGTCATTTAATAAGTTTGTAAATCGCATGATTAATAACATATGGGAGTATCTAGATTTCATAGTTATTCGATTTTACAGTTTAATATACATCTTTGATGAAAATAAAGTATATCTTTAATTTCATAAATCTTTGTCCCAAAGGTGTGAATTTCAGCAAAACTGCGAAAATCTAGATACGCCTGTATGCTATGAAACCTGTGAAATGCTCGTTAATACATTTAGTTTCTGATTTTATAAATATGTAGTTCTTCGTGTAATTTTAACAATCAAATATGCTTAACAAACAATAGCATTTTAAAATTAGCAAGTTTGGTAAAATTATTTAGAAATAGCAGCGGTTTTCAACCTTTATGCTACTGCGACCCCCCAAAATAAAAATAAAAAATTGCCGCGCCTCTCTTGCCTTATATTTTTTTAACAAATATAGTAATTTAGATACGTTTTGTGCAGTACCAAAACAGAACGTTTGCAAATGCGCCATTTTAAAATTTTCCGCTCAGCGCGTTACAATATGAAGTTGTATTTATTTGTAAATATGATGATGTGATTTTCTTTTCATCAAAACGTTTTGGCGCCTCCCAGGTTGGAAACAGCTACTTTAAACAATTAAAAGTGCTAGTAAAACACTTGTTTTAGATATTGTGATAGATATGTTTTTACTCGTTGATTTTTTTATGTAACAATGATGAATAATTTGAAATTATTTAATATTTGTTAGAGTTTAATATCAAAATTGATATATTTAAAAAAAAAAGTACCAAATTTCGATTAATTATTAACCATACTGACTAATATATATTTTTAAAGAAATTATGCATTTCATGAAACATATTTATTCAAAAACAATACAATCATGCTCTACAAACTTCATCGCGGTTATTTGTTATAAAAGAACATACTGTGGATTTTTACAGTGATTTTTTCTCATCATGTTCTTGTATTTTTTCTTCAGAATCATACATCTCCCAAATACAATCTATCCCATACTCCAATCTCTATTATAGTACTCACATAAGATTCGGAAGACTGGTCAACCTTTGTGGGGCAGTGGTGGCAAATTTAACATAAAAATGACGATATTATAAAGTAGAACTTTGGAAATTGAGTATTGAAAAATCAATTAAATTTTTAATTTACGGATATGTAAATCCGGTTAATATTGAAATAAAAAACAACTATGGATTACTAATTGTTTATATAACGCTTCAATGTAAAAAATATAGAAATTATGTAGTGTGGAAAGAAAAAAGGGACGTAACCTACAGTTTTTTCAAAACAGCTTTTTTCGATAATCATTATACACATTCTGTCAAAAGTATGTTATCTAAACATGACAAATAAGTATCTGAATTTAGCTTTTAAGTTTGAAAGAATAAGGGCCATCGAAAGCTTCTGCGATCATGAAAAAAGACTTAAGCAAAGCTTTTTTTTGAAAAATTTATTAAATTATTTTTAAATAAAGTCAATTAAAAACCAATTGATTAGTCTCCATGTACTTTAAGGTTGTGTATATTTCATAATTTGTCTTAGATCTAAAATTATCAAAAAACGTTTTGTGTCTCCTGTAAATTTTATGTGGGACTACGTTCATTTTCATTTCCACAGTCGATATGTTTATAAAATAAACGATTCATTTAAATTAAATTTATAGAAGTTCCTAGACTGAAAGTGTTAGTGAATGTTTCAAAAAAATGACTTCATTGCGATAGACAATAGGAATGAGGGAAAAACAGTCGACATTTCAAATAATGAAAAAATATTTTGCTACCTCTACATATACATCAATGTATAAATATCAAACCTTTGTTACAAATTTATGCACGTTACTGATTATATTATACATGTTAGTATATAAAAAAGAACTTGCGGGCACTGGGATCTATAAAACCATAAAATAGTAGGTACACTATTATTATTATTTTTATGTTTTACGAGCTTATAAGAAAAATGTCATAAAGTAAAAAATATTTCATCATCCGATGCGCACTTATGTAATCTTATTTGGCCGAAACGTGTCACCGAAATGTTGGTTATCACTTTTAAGGGTAAAGTCGTGGACAGCGGACGCTAATGCCATCCAGCGGCGATATAGCCGGTCGGCTGGAAAATCCAATATGTTGTTCGACATATTCCCCTTTTCTTTCCATTTTCAGACAGTTTACATTTTACTTATAACGTGATCTTGATTTTTCCGATATATATTTTAATAATAAATTAATAAACTGTGAAATGTACATTTTTATTTTACTGGGGACAATTTGATACAAAACCATAATTTATTAGGATTGAATTTGAATACTTAAGTGGTATAGGCCAACATAGCTTAAGGTTTTTTTATTATCTCTATAATTTTTCAGTACAACTATCAAAATTAGACGTCGACTGATACAGTAAGGGACTTATCGCCACAATCTTTTTCGAAAATTTCAACAATGTTTGATTTAATAAGTAATATTAAATTAGTTGTGCGCTAGAACATATTCTCAGTACCATGGCTAACAACAAAGAAAAGTAATTAGTATGTACTTATATAATATGTTAATGTACCATTTAAAAAAGTATATATAATTAAAATTAAACATTTTGTTATTTTTATATATTTTTTTAATAAATAAAATAACTGTATTGGTTGTGGAAAAGATTACAAAAATAAGATTTCAACCAAATCAAAATCAACTATATGGCTGAAACATTATAAATATGTTTGATTGAATTTATTGGAAGCGAAACTAACTGCTTAGTATTATTAATTATATATTGGGAAACATGCGGAAAAAGCGTTTTTTCATAATGAAGAATACATAAATAAAATTGTACATGCAATTTGTTTTTCAAATTATGTGCGTATAGATAAAAAAATATTATGGTGAAGTATCCTTGCGAATCTTAATTCTATTTTGACATTTTCTTTAAAAAAAAATGTTTTTAATCTCATAGTTTTTGCAAATTTTTATGAATCTAGGTTTCATAAAAAACCATCACAACTGCACAGAATTACTCAATATCTAGAGCGTACAATATTATAAAAAAAAACAATAAAAACAAAATTTGGAGAAAAAAAATCGTGATAACAAACACCTGGTGTTGATCCATCACGCTTAGATAAACAATCACCCTTCTTGGAAATTTATTCGAAAACATGTCTTCAGATAAATATTATTTTTTTCGTTACAATTATTTCAACATATCATTAGAGAAGAAAAACAAAACATGTTGGAAACGCAATATTATTACATATATTTTCAATAAGTCCGTCGTGTCGCTTCGCATCATATGATAAAAACAATATTTAAAATGAATTGATGCCGTTTTTTGATAATTTTTTTATTGCATCTTTTGTTTTTTTTTGTACAAAAAAATATCAAAAGAATATTTTAGAATATAAAAGAATGATAAACTGTAACGTTACTTAATTGCTTTTACATGAGTTGTTAATGAGATCTTTCTCTTACATTTATTATATTCAAGAAAAATTACACAAATATTAGTGGTCATTGTTATAAAACATTTGATACATGAATAAATACAACCGAATGTTTTAAAAAATATTTATTCAAAGAAAAACGATTGAGTGTATAATTATTTTAATAGTCCGTAAAATTTAATGAAAATATCTACTAACCTAAATGAGATTAAATAAATAACTGTCCGACAAATACTGTTGCAATTAAAAATTCGATAATCTAATTTTGTACTTAAGAAATATATTGATTGCATAGTTATTAATATGAAGTCCAACTTGTGTTAGGTTTTAGTTAGGCTACGTATATTGTATTAAAACTGCTACACAAATCTGGAATAAAAACGTCGTTTAAATTAAATTGACATTGTAACTGTTCAAATGTAAACGCACTCACAGACTCCTCTTGTCGAAAAAGGGTTAGGTAAGGTTAGGTTAGATGAAGGGTGGCACGATAAGCTTTCGACTGACAAAACAAGGGTTTTTTTTTCAATCTGAGAGGAATGAGAAATTAGACATAATACTTTTCTTTGTTGTTTTTAAACAAAAATGTGCGTTTATTCAACTGTTTGCTAAAGTTTTGTGTATCAGTATTTCATATATTTACTTAGCTTTAAATAAAGTAAGAAAAAACTTCCAGAATAAAAATATAACCAAAAACCCGTATGAATAATTCAGTAATATCTTTTTTATATTGCTTTTCTTTAACTGTTTTGTTTTTACAGATTGTGGTATTGTTAAATAATATTCATTTAATTGTTATGACTGTTTTGTTTAAGACAGTTAAACTGTTTTTAAATACAAATTAAAGTTGATGTTATTAGTCCTATTAGAATTTTTTATATAAATGATCTATGATACATAATATAAAAAGTCTCTTTACAAATGAGAAATGTGTATTTCTAAAATTATCATAAGTTAATGAAAACGTTATCTTTTATAGTTTGGTCAAAATGATTCATTTATTATGCTACCCGAAACCTTATCCTCTAATGACAGTAATTCGATTCAACAAGATTTTTTCTATATAAATAGTTTTCGTTTAACAAGAAATAAATCTTAAAATGGATTAGAAAACCATATGATCCTCTGAGGGAGACAGTATAGGTAAAAGAGTGAAAAAATTTAAACGCCTAATTACATACTTTAGATATATATTGTTTAAGTATAGATTACATCGTATCGTATGAAGTTAATTATTAAGTTAGACTGCGTACAAATTATAATACTTAAGAACAGCCTGTCATATCAAAGAATTTAGAGTTCAACACTGGGGAAAAATATGATTTTTTCATGGACTTTTCGTAAAATTCTTGAAATATTAGAATGATCTAACATATTATTTAAAGTGTCAATTAGCTGCACAATTTTCAAAAGCATTGCCGTATGTGATATTATTTATTTATCAAATATTGTTTTTTTATAACAAAAACATTACTCGTAATAAAATGATTAACAGTTGAAAAGTGGCTCGATTTGAAATTGAGTAAAATCGTTTGGAAAGTAAAATAATGATTATTTACAAGTAAGAGAGAAGCTTCATTGACTAATTTCAATTGATTGCTAAGAAAATGTCATTAGCTTTAGAGTAAAGCCGACTCGATGTGATTTTTATTTACGCTTTAGCACTCATTTAATAGAATTTCGACGAGTTGTCCCAAGGGAAGAGATTGACAACCCACTTTTGGAAATCTTAGGAAATGTAACCAGCGATTCAATAAAACTTTAATCGCAGATCCTATTTCTTAAAATGACATTAAGCAAAAATTGGAGTCACCATTATTAAAATTATTATGTTAGTTTTTCTTCCGTTATTCAGGCTTTGTTAATGTCTATCAATAACTACCAAACTATGTTGCTTTTAGATACTAAAGTCTGCAACTTCTACTGATTAATATCCCTTGACGGATGTTGACTCTATCCAACTTGACATAATCACGCTGATATATATTTTTTGAAGCCATGTTTGTCCCTTAAATGGTCTTAAATTGTAGTTTATTTAAAACTACGTTCTCTCATAACAATTACAGATTCAGTCGCAAATCACAAGTGTTAAGTTAGTTACCTTTGTTACTCTCTATTTTAAAAATCAAATCAGTTGAAAAAAATTAACATCACAAATATTCACGTCTACGAAAACAAATTCATAAATTGATTTAAAAATATATATTTGAAGCTGTACGTACTAGGGTCCAAACTAATTAACACATCATTCTATAGCAACGACTATTGACTACTCGATTACAGGCCAGACAAAAAAAAATGTAATTGTTCCGAAAAATAGTTTGATGAAATTTACATCCAATTGATAAAATATTTTTATACCTATTCCCTGTCAACGTTATTGTCTTCCGTGACGGATCTCAAGGGTTCGAATCTCGTAACAAAATGCATTTTTTATAATCTATTTGTGATGTTTCAAAATTTCCTCCTACTTTTCAAATATCAAAACAACGGGGGGCGTAGCGAGAGCAATTAGTTAACCACTAGTCCTATCCTTTTATCCCAACTACTATTTTCTGAAAAAAATAGATTGAGTTATTGGGTAATTAATAGTTCTTGTAGAAAAAACTACTTATCAAGTTTTTTCATTATGAGGTCATACGCTTTACATTAGAAGTGAAGATGGATTTAAAAAAATATAGCGAGGATTTTAGAAAAATCGCAGTAGAGTAAAATGGAATGAATTTAGTATATTACATTAAAAACAAATATATATATTTTTTATATGTATGTATTTATAATTTTAATAGTATGGTAGAATTTTTGTTTGTTATAAACGGTTTAAGACGCCTGTCTCCCATTGAAAAACAAACTCAGAGGGGATTTTCGAATTCACGGTAAATTTTATTTGATTAGGGCAAGTCACCAGGGATGCTAACGTTAGGCTCGATTTATATAAAAGTGATTACATGAAGAGGAACTGTACTGAAAGCAGCAGACATTGAAATAAGTGTTTTACAATGAGCCAAAATGATTAAAAGTCTGACGGATTTCGTATTCAATACAAAATAAAATGCATTGACACCTAACAAAAAAATATGCCACGACATGTGTAGATATTTTATTTTTTATTTTTTATTGAGCTTTATTTATTTTACTGCCATTTATAAATTAATTGCTTACAAAATAGGTAAAACTAATTTGTTCTTGTAGGTACGTAAAATATTGGCCTTTACTTCATTACTGTAAACGAATACATAAAAAATTAGTCTCAGAGGTTTTTTTTTTACATCAATTGGTTTTATTGGAAGTTTGTTATAGTTGTTTACTTACAATAAAAAAGAGCTCCACCTTTTTGTTATTTTATTTGATGTCGGATAATACAGTTTGTTTGTATTTTTAAGCAAGAAGAACAGCAAAATCATCATGGGTAAAAGTAAAAAGTTTTATTTTGTATTTTAAGTAATTTTTTTTATCTTAAAATAATAAATTGAATAATAAACAAGTAATAAAATAAATCTCTAAAAAATAAGTAAAGTGACTGATTTAAAATCTGTTTTTGTGAAAACAACTACTTTTGAGATTCTTTATAAGAAAGTATATAATCGCCTGTGTTGGCGAGTTGTCAACGGTGGTTTCGGTTATGGAAGCCACGGGTTCAAATACCAGTATATACAGTTTTATAAATTGAAATTTCAATCGATTTATGAATAAAATTTCTGTTCGAAGGTATATGTTATTGAGGTCTTGAATTTCCCATACCATTCATTAAAAACGAGGCATATAGAGAGCGATTAGCTAACCACTATCCTAGTCCTATACTTATATTCCTATCCTTCTATTCTATCCTTCTATTGCTCAATCTCTTTGGAAAAAAAGATTGAGCAACTGAGTTAAAAAAAATTCTCGTAGTTGGAACAAATTCCTTAGGAGTCCATATGGTCTACTTTGGGAAAAGATACGGTTAGAAACAAAAAGTTGTATATAAAATTTGATTAACATTGTATGAATAAAAAAGAAATCATTTGTTTGTTTACTTGTTTAGTAAAGTGCGATTTCAAGATATAAAAGAATGTTGTTGATTTTTGATATACATATAACAGATTGACGGTCTTGAGAACCCTACGAAATAAGCAACGAAAAAATTCCGATACCTCTCATTATGGTCGACTTAAAAAAATATATATATGATGTCAAAAATCATCTTCAGCTTGGAGGAGGTATACATGCCCCCCATTTTTAGTATACATGCGACGGAGAGCTGAAAATAGTCAATGCTACAGATTTCAAGGATTTTGACATGTCGCCAACTGTTGCTTCGCGCAACTCATACGAGCGGGCACACATCTATCGTATGACTGCAAAAAGCGACTTACTGAACCAACATACTACCTTCCATATTATAAGTAGTGCAAACACTATTAGAAACACGTCAAAGTCGTGAATAAAGACGAATACTGGTAGCCCACAAGATATCCTAGTCCCAACACTCCCAACCCGTTTTGAGTTAACTTCGCTCATGACTAGTGGATGATCAAAAAACACTGCAAGAGATAATGGTAGATAGTAAAAATGCAATAACGAAAAGCATAACTTCCAAATTCTCCTGAATACACAACTAACTATACAATCATCTTTCATGAGTATTATTCACTAAGACACACAACGCCAAACTGATCTATAAATATATGTCTGGCCCAGGCACTCATACATGAAAAATAAAAATAATCGTATGTAACAAGTAATTCAATACAAAACGGAGGTAACATTGATTTGATTTTTGTAAAAAAATGAAATTCGGACTTTACTTGATTTAAATGCACATACGAGAAATAGTGGTCCCAGTTTGCAATAATAAAAAAAGTGTTTTGAATTATTAGAAATAATAAAATACTAATGAAAGAATTTTGTAATTCAAAACGTTGGAATCCTTACCGTCAAAAGAATATACAGAGACGATGAAGGCTTTTCGGAAATATCCGCAGCGTTTGAGTGAATTCTAATGTCTCTCTATAACCACTAACGTGGCAAGGCGCTGGCTTGTACGTTCCCTAATCTTTAAGTTCCTCACAAAATCAAAACACCTCGCCGCTGTTATCTGACACAAGCATATATTCTCAAAGTTCAGTATACGATTCTTCTGAGATTTCGTCAGGTACCATGATTCGCAACCGTAAAGAAGCACTGTTAGGATACAAACATAAAAATAATGGCATTTGGTTTTAATCATGTAATCCTGGATGACCGTCAGGTGTTTTCCATAGGATGTACCCGTTGGAACTGAGGAATACTGAAATGTCATGGGAGAAACCAAAGCAATTGGTGAGAGACAAGAAAATATGGAGGTGTCGTGTGGCCATATGCTCTAAATTGGGAGCGAATATGGCCAATGGAGAAGAAAACCAATTTTGTAGGAGGATTTTTTTATCATTGTATGATGCATATTATGCAATAGTTGTCTCAAAAACAAAGATGAAAATCACTGTAGTAATGATGTGGTGATATTTAAAAATAATGTTTACTATTCATTTAATTATGCAGCATAAATAAAGGGTGAGTCTAGAAGACTACGATTAAGATAGAAAACTTTTCCATTTTTTAGGCGTACAACGATTTAAATAATGCCCCAAGACAATATAAAAAAACCCTTGCTTTTTTCATCCGTCATGTTCGCAGTGAGTTTGTTCGCTCGCTCGAAAGGTAAACAGTTTCCTTCCTTACCCTCGGTCGACATTTCCGCCCTCTCACCCCGCTCCGAGACGCCTAAAGTGCATTACAAGACGAGAGCGCCGAGACTTTTACTTGTGTTCTAATGTTACCTCTGCAGATGTTTTCGGCAAGGACCGAGGCATTATTTGCACGTTTGTTTTGAGAAAGGTTTTACCGCATACCTTCGGGAGAGTGGGGCAGGTTTAATGCTTAGGGTAATGAGGTATATTGTATTTCAGTAACGGTCTGACTAAATGATTCATTTAACAAAGTATCCATGAAGCGATATAATATCTCCGTAAATAGTTTTTGTTTCGTTTTAAAGATACGTAGGAAATCATTCGAGCTATTAGCGAAAACAAGATGTTTAGGACTATTTAGAAACAATGTTTAAAACTCAGTGAACACTAGATAAACTGCATTAAATAACATATAATAATTACACATATAACACAAACATATCTAAGAGGTTGTTTTACGTATCATGTAATAATATATTGTCTCACATTTTTTTTTTTAGTTTGATTGGCGAGTTTAATCAAAGTGGAAAGATTATTAAAGATAATAGTAATAGTCTTTTAAACGAAAAGAATTGTAATTTATTGCAATTATTGAAGAAAAAAAAACTCTCATTAAAAATTAAAATTAATAGAAATCAAATATGATTATGTGTCTCAAATTTATTATTATTAATTGATTGTGAACCGTGTAGTAAGGCTTACAATTATCATTAATAATTTAAAACTTGTTATTTAGATTAGAGTTTAAGCTTGTTTTCAATCACTTTGTTTTATTTTAACACTTAGTCGTTAACTCCTTAATAAATATATTTATTTACTAATGCACATACTAGAAAGGAAGATTATGAAGTGTTATACTGTTGACTTGCTTAGAAATAAGGTGACGAGTCGTCACTGACCTTCAATAAAATTAAGAGAAAAGCCATTCAGAAAAAGAAGAAATCCTTTTTTAAAATTTCGTTATTGAAGCGGTTGAAAATAGACAATAATATTAAAATCAACTACAAATGAAAAATATCCCGACTATCTATTAAAGAATTGACGAATCTCAGAAGTTTTTTTTATTATGTTTTATAGTTTTTAATAATTTATTTTAAAAAGAAATGCTGACTGTATAAATGAATGTTTTTTGCATGTGACCTTATAATATAACATAAAACTCAATGTGGTCTACCGAGTAAAAATATATATTGATCACTGAACTATGCTTTAAAATAATATAAATTTTCAAAATCACAATTCAACTTCAAATATCAAGCTCTTCCAGGAATTAAACAAATAAAATTTGGCCTTCCTATAGTTTCAGTACTGAATTTTCTAAGATAATTGAAACATCATTAAGACGTATAAATCAGACCCGTATAATAAGAAAAGTTAGTTTCTGCGAGAAATTGGTATTTATTATATTTATGAAATAAAAATAAGTACACAAAAGCCTTTGGGAATAATATTTTTTGTTTATTATCAATTCGATCCACTTTATATTATGATTATAACCAATTTAAGACGTAATGTAAGTGATTTGTTTTTAGCAATAAATAAACTTTTGCTTACGCGCTTAGTATTTGGAAACTATTCGGTAATACACTTAACGATAAAATACTTTAAATAGTTACCAATATTTTTATACATGCTTAATATTGACGCAATATACAACTTAACAATGATATAAAACGTTCAGTAAATTTGATAAAAAAATAATTGAAATAAGCTAGTAGAGAACAACTAATCAGTCTTAAAGCCGAGTGAGAAATGTTCTTGAGCTTGTGTTTTATTCGATTGCGTTGTCAAGAGGCTTAATCTCTGGTATAAGCAATATTTAATATTGGTTTATGAAATTGTATTCAAGGCCACATATAATTGTGCTGCATAACTCCATTTCCATTTGTATTATTTTAACTAGATCAAAAGACAGAGATAATCTAAACACCATTCTTTTGCTATTTCTATCCTTAACATCGCTTGAAAAAGAGCCAGTTATCTTTTGTTAGTAGTAATTTCAGTATTAGTCCATATAATCAACACTGGAAGAGGAAATCATAACTGAAAAACACAACTTACATACTTACATCTGTCTATATTATCTGACAACTTGAAAATCGTTTTATGAAATTATAAATAGAACTTAAAAGGGTAAAATTAAGATAACACAAACTTGAAACTGCTTACTTGTCATATAAGTTCATAGTTTACATACTCTCTCACTGTAATCTTATATGATTATAACCCAGTGGTCTCCAAACTCAATAAGGGCGTTAGCTACTTTCAGAAATTGAAATTGCCTGGCGAGCTACCTATACATATTCCTTCTTTATCGTTTTTTTATCATCGGCTCTTATCGTACCATACATGGTATTATTATATTACTTAAATAAATATACTTTTTAAAAGCTCCTCTGTTACAGTAAAATCGCTGAAGATCATTCTTACAAATAAGGCTAACTAAGATGTGTCCATCACATCGGTAGATTCATCAAGCTGGAGTGATTTATAGCAACATCTCTGCATATCATTTTTTAATTAAAAAAAAAACATCACAAGACATACGTCAACAACACGTCTCATTATTGTATTGGCAGAGAGCTGGGTTGATTTGATTGCAGATATTATATCTAATTTGTTTTTGAATGTCACAAATCATGAATCTGCTTTCCTTAAAAAATGCTTCTTTTATCATTTCTCAATAATAATATTTTATAGGCAAATTTATAAATATGATAAAATATCGTACGCGAACTACCGAAAAAGCCTCGGTGAGCTACCAGTAGCTCGCTAGTTACCATTTGGCAATCACTATAATAACCATATGCACATGTTTAAAGCAAGCTAAATTAATCATTTTATAACAAATGCCATCAAATTTTAAAGATGAATCGTGTATTTTTTTATGAATTAAAACTGATTATTATGATTATCATTTTATATGATTAATTAAAGATGTACGTTAAAATAATAAACAAAATCATCATATGTACATATTTGATGAAGGTCTCAGGAAAAAATATAACAGTTTTATACACTTATTCACACATTTAACCACTTACACACTTTTTGACAGTTGTCAATATATAAGAAAATACTATGGAAAAGAATATTTTAAAAGATCGTACAAATAAACTAAATTGTTTTATACGTCAAAAGTTATATCTAAAATGACGGTCACAAAAAAAAGCTTCGCTCAGCAATCCTGGAATAAACTATTTGACGCAGCTACGACATAGTTAACAACGTCACGTTAAATGTGATCACTTTTTTTTAGAATATAGTTAAAATACATTGTCAGAGTAAAAATGCCATATTTTTTTTATCATGAAACTCGGGAGTTTTGTTAACTAGTTGTAATCATATACATATCTAAGTAACCAATTTTAAGGCGTTCACTGCCAATAATTAATGGAGCGGTAAAATGTTAAAAAAAAAAATATTTGGTATTTTTTTATAAATCTATGTCCGCTTTCAAAGTGAAGCACATGGTCTCCTAATGGAAGTTTCTCAACAGAATTGTTTTATACGTGAAATATTTGTTACTTCGTTGCTCAACCTCTATAAGAGTGTAGAGATATAAGGATATAATTAAGATAGAGCTAGTGGTTAGCTAATTGCTCGAGCTACGCCCGTTTTTAGCATAGGATGGGTGGAAGAAAATTCAAGACAACACACACATCTATATAAATCAATTTATAAAACCAGTCCGCACTGGGATTCGAATCCGTGACTTCTGTAACCGAAACCAACGACATTGACCACTCGATCACGCAGCCTACAGTTTGTTATTATTCTATAAATATTTTGTTGGTAGATCAGAACTGGTTTCGCTCGTCACGATAATTATCAACTAATAAAAGATACATATTGATATACAGCTGTTTACACAAATCATGAAAGATTTGAAAGAATTTATATATAAAAAAAGATTTAGTTATACCATAACTGAATAAAATCTAAGTGGTAAAGACCACTAATAAATAAAATTTTCTATTTACAATCAGATCAATAATTGCGATAGTCTTATATTTTTTTTAAATATTTAAGTAACAATAATCGTTAATATAAATTAAAATACAAACCGCCAAGTTATTGAAAATCAAATAAAAATACTTGACAATAAAATAAAAGAAATGAAACATTATAAAATTGTATATTATAGAGGTCATACTAGTGTCTTCTTTAAAAGACAAAATAAAATAATGTTTGTGAATTGTCAATATTTGTTTTGTGCGAGAAAATCTTCTGTTTACTTAATCAAGTGTAAAGAAAGCATTGTTCGTTTGGATAAATCTGATTGATTATTGAATTGAATGTAATTTGTTTTCGTCGAAGATTATTATAGTACAATAAAAATCAGTAAGACGGAAAATAAAATATCCGGATTAATAAACGATTATGATAATAATTAAATCGGAAATCCTACAATTTCACGCTTCGTTGATATTGATATTTTTGATCAGAAATAATATGAGTACTAAAAATTTGTCTTTTATTTATATTCGCAATCAATTTGATATGAAAAATACACAAATGAAACAATTTTATTTTAATAAGAGCCTTAATATTATTAATTCAGTTGTAATAATTGAACATTTTGGTTCGTATATTTCAAATTAAATACATAATTTTATTTTATATGAAATCAAATATTTTTAAAAGTCAAACGAGTTATTTTTGTATTAAATAATATTTAATATGCTTCTCTGTTGTTGTAGAACATAATTGTTAACTATAATAAATATATAATGAAAAAATGTTTATTTTCTTTTTTTTTTATAAATCTTACTACTAAAAATTATCAGTAAACTTTTATGCAAATATTTTTTTAATTATATTTTAAATTACACACCTCAAAAAAATTGTCAACTTTGAACATTTATTTTATAATGACGTTCATCCGCACAAAAACACATTTTTTCTCCGTATCTGCTCATATAGAGAGGTGTATGCAACGTTATTCTGTTATATGTAAGTTTTTGAATTGAATTCTTACAATTTTATATGGCTTAAATTAATGTTATAATTTGTGTCGTTCTAAAAAATGATAATAAAGCGAGATGTTTAAAAAATCTTTCAAATTATGATTGTGAAATATTTCAATGCACTAATTATTTATCAGAATTAAAATCGTGGGATTTTTCGATAGCGCGAATACCGGATTAAACACGATACTAACAAACATGGTCAAAGTATGTGTTGCGAGGATCCGATAATCAGTTAATTGTTAAAATGATCATCAGATAAGATTATGAAAACGGTAGAATCAAAAGAATTGAACGACTTAAAATAAAAAATATTTTCTATCATTAAACATGAATGTTTCAATTATATATTCAGTTTTGTAAAACAACAATTATTTTTTAAAAAAAACTTGCATATCAACTGTAAATCATAATTTCATGATAAATATTTTTGACAAATTATGCATAAGTAAGCAAAACTTAAAGAAACTTATCAAAGATGATCAATGGACAAAAAGAAGTTTTCAAATCAGTTTGACCTACAGCTGAACCGATCAATTACATAGATTTTAACCGACAAATGTTTCCCATTACAATCTTATTTAAATTTATTTGATAGTATTCTTTGATTCGAGTTATCAAAGTTTAGAGGATTGGTGCTAAAATATTCCGGGGATTAATACAAAAGTTCTTTACGTTGTCGCCTTACAGATTATGTCCAGTATAACAAACTGTACGCAATAAAATTCTGATGGTGGATTAACAGTTAATTTCATTGAAAAGTGAAAGATTTAGGTGCCTAGAAGATCTTAAAAAAAATTGTAATAATGTTTAAGCTAATACATTAATTAAGATTGCATTTTATATAAAATTTCAAATCATTTTTATCTTTTCTGTTTTAAAGATAATTTTAATGTCACAATACTCACAATACAAGATTTTGTAAGTAAGCGATATTATTTTTGCATTACGTTGAATTATTTGAAAACTTTCATATCTTAATTAATTTAATGACTTGAGTTAATAATTTTTTTAATTTGGATGAAACAAATAACTTGCCTCTTTTTTAGGTATGAAGCTAAAAAAATAGTTCAGTAAATCTTTTCGGTCGTTCGATTTTGCAGTTTAGAAAAACGTAGTAGCTTTGTAAAAAATAAAAAAAAACCTGTTCCTTCCTTGGCTTTAAGAGCTATTATTTTCCCTCTTATATAGTATCTATCGAAGTTATATGCATTAAAATATCATTCCTTTGAGCCATAAATTTTATGATCAGATAAATTAATTTAATAAAGCGCAAAGTGGAATTTTTAATGAATTTGGAAGCACCAATTCTTGGCGTAGATAAATACATATAAACGTGCAGGCCCAGATGATGGAAGCGCCGTTAACCGGGCGATAAAAAATATAGGTACGGATTAAGGGATTTCTTCAATGCCAGCGGCCCGAATGGGTCCATCAATTTTTATGTTTGGGACTTAAGGCGATTTGGCGATGAATTTTCAGGGGGAAAGATGATGGGTTTTTTAATAGCATCCCCCCTTCATAAAGGATGAGATGTTTTTACGGCTGTTTTTCCAACTAAAAGAAAGATCAGACTTGTTTTATTTGCTAAACGCTAAGATTTATTGATATTGTTGAAGTATGACGAGTCATAGATTTATTGTTTTCAATGTTGACCGATAATCATCACCATGCGACCGTTCTTATTTTATAAAAGAACAAACAGTCAGATTAAAATTTAAGCACAGCCAAATGATAATTATTAGCTAGCTAAAAAGTAGCTTGTTACTTTCTTAGAAGTTGCAATTGTTTGTGGAAGCGAGATAATTTCAGTGATATTTTTATTTTTTGTCATTGATATGAAATTCGGTGCTAAGAATGTGACTCCAGAAAAATTATCAGTTTTATATTGGGATTATTATCTAATCCGGGATCATGAAATTTCCACTGTTATTAAATACCGAAATAGCGGACTTAAAAACATAATATAATAGAATAAGTTACAAGAATGATTATAATACGTATTTTTTTCCAACTATGTCTGTTACCAATGTTGAGCATATGAATTTCTTACAGAGTTTATCTCAACAAAAGATTTTCTACAATAACTGCTGTATTTTTGAAATGATATGATGGGTAGGAGAGAAGGATTCAAGACATCACACATCTTTGAACAAAAGTTCATAAATCGATTAAAATCCAATCTATAAAAACTGTCCGTACTAGAATTCGAATTCGTTACCTCCGTGTTTAAAGCTAATGACGTTGATCACTCGACTTCGCAGCCAGCATAACATAACTATAAATAATAACCACAGTAATAAATTGCATACTTAATTGTTAAAATCTACAATTAAGTAATAGTGGTTACATACTAATTTTGTCATCAAGTTATGTATTTAATTTTTCAAGCACACTTGGCTACTAGTAATAATGTTAAATTCCTCCAAAAAAACAACACTTGGCTTGAAAATATTAATTTTCTTCATATGAATTAGTTTTCGGTCCATACCAGCTAAGCCCAAATGATTTCATCAAAACTGAGCGCTGATATATTTGTACATATTTTCTAACGCAAATGAACTGAATAAGAAGATATTCATTGATAATTTAAGTTCAAATGCTATAATTATCATCGGAAATAAAACATAAATCTAAAGATCACTTTTGAAACGCTACCTGAAAGTGTAGTAGAAGTTTCAAAACGTTCCATATTAGATTCAGTCATCATTTTTTGTGTATATACTCACTCAAAAAATTGTGTGATATTTGATAATTTATAATACATAGAACGTATATAAAGTTTTAAGCATAAATCGAACTTTAAAAAAGATATTTGAAAGAATTTGTTTAAATATCTCAACAAAGAGTTTTTTAGTTTTTTAAGTATACAGAGATATAACGAAGTTTTATACTTTTAAATAAAACAATATCACTTAAATGATTTTTTATCGTGTAAATATTTTTTACCCATGTCCGCTACAAATGTGGAGTATAACTCTCTCTTATTCAAAGAGAGTAGTTGGGATAGAATGGATAGAAAAAAACAGGATAAGTGGTTGGCTAATCACTTTTGCTACACTCCGATATTTGATTGGGAGGTTGAGGACAATATTTTTTTGACATCAAAAACATCCATGCCTTTGAATAGAAATCGAAAAATTGATTGGCAAAATTCTGTTCGTATTGGGAGCCCGCAAGGTCCAGCACGAAAGCTAACGACTTTGACCACATCACCATGGAGCTATAAATAATTACCCAAATAAAATATAATAAAATGTTAGGTTTTAATTGCTACGAACAAAATGTAGCGTTCAATTGACAGACAACCATCCAACGGCGGACCAACAAATTGGGTTCGCGTGTTTTGTGCAAATTTCCATCAAATCGTTTTTATACAAAAGGAGCTTTACAAAGTGAAACAAAGCTGCTTGGGTAAGGTGACCAATATTGTCCAGTAAAAAATTAGATAGATTATATTAAAAAAACATAATATATCTTTGTACTTATTTCCACTTTTATTTACCAAGATCAGGAACGGTTTTGCTAATGGCGAGGACTACCAACTGATAAGAAATAGAATTTAACAGTGTTATTTATACAAAAACAAATTTCAGTAAAAATATGTAGAGCTAAATCTCTGTAATATTGTAAAAGATATTGTTAAAAACTATTTATCTTTCTAAGGTTTACATGTTTTTAAATTCAATCACTAACAAATTATTTAGAATATTGTGTATCTTTTTTACTTGATTAAGCAGAATGGGTGACACATTTTCAATATTGAAAATGTGTCACCCATTCTGGTTAATCAAGTAAAAAAGATACAGAATATTCTATTATATAATTGTATAATTATAAAATAATATAATTGAATCATTATTAAATGTGCAATCAAATAAAACCTATCGAAGAAATTTACTGATATTTTTTGATTTTCGATCACATATATTTTTTAGCAGTGAATAATGATAACACTGATTATATATTTAACACTCAAAATATTGATTTAATTTTATTAAGTAAGTGAGATTTCATCCAAATAAAGAAGTAAATATGACAAAAAATATAGTTTTACAAAAAGTAGTCGATAATTATATTTACATCTCGCCATAGATATATTAATTTCGGTTCTACACATTATTACTGGCTATGAAGACAGCGCGATATCGCAATTTATTTCATAGTTTCTACAAAGCTCAGTACTTTTTTTCTTATTTGATATTCTAAAATATAGTGGTCACCCTAAATTCTGAGGTAGGACTGCGATTAGCTTACTCAAGCGCGGAGCATGTCCTTATCCGAGATATCACAATATAATGACTGTTTGTCTTGTAGACACAATTTGTGCTTTTTTATGGGACACTTTTCCGACTGTTGTTTTTGCTCGACAAAATTATTTGACAATTATTTCCAAACCGTTTAAAATAAACACCAATTTGCGGTATTTTTCGCCTTCGTGGATTGGATAGTAAAAACAATTTAATGTTACTAGCGTTTTTTTGCTTGTTTAGAGGGACGGCTTAATTTATTCTTACGAACTTTTGAATAGAAAGACAAAAAATATCTGTTCGTTTGTTATAAAAAAAGCGGACATTTTTTTTCATCCAGATTAATCGCTTACCATTCATTAAAAAATCAAAGCTGTAAAAGTCGATTCTTTTATTGGTATAATAGTTAGAGTTGTGGAAAAGTCACTCATAAATATTGATGTTTTAATCGATTTATTTGTTTTTATCTTAGGTTTATCTTATCTTTTCAAACCTGATGACGTATTATTGTAATTAAAAAATAAATAAAAGCTTATTTTCATTACAAAAAACAGAAAAAGGCCCAAATTAATATCTCAATATGTTAATATAGTTTGGATTTACAAATCATAGATTTTTTTGTTTTTGTTTATAAAACATGAAATATATTTATACGACAGAATCATACCGGTTATCAATGTTTAGTGCTGAAATGTACCGATAAATTCATATTGGCAAGTTTACAAAATTGCAATTTACATGAACATTGGATTGTATCAAAAATACTGACAAATATAAACATATTTATTGTTAACAAAAAATATGTTTAGAGTTATATTTAATTCAAAAATATATTTTAAAGAACAGATACAGATTTGAATATAACGTAAGAATCGATTTATAAATTATTTTTTGTATTCTAGTTGAGAAATTATGATTGAGAGAGTGGATTTTTTATTTTTCTTTTACAAAAAAATGTTGACGATGTCTGTCACTATAATTGATTTTATATGTTTGACAAGAAATAATATAATGCTTTACTCACGTTGAAGTTTTCAGTACTCTCGTTGTAAATTTGCTTTCCAGGAAAGTTTTTTTGTACCCACTTTTATATATATATATATATATATACCCACTTATTCCTCGCATTATATAAACGTAGATTACTATGCCAACTCATATAATATAAAAAGCCAAGGGATTTTAACCTATTTGCACTCTAAAGCGCATCCTCTTACTAATATCTTTATTAGTAAGACGGCAGGCTCCACAAAATTGTCCTAAAGATAAATATATTTGGGCAAGATTGATAAATATAATTTTAAAGTTACTGTTTATATAATAAAACATAGAATCAAAGAAGCATTCATACAAAGTAAATCTTTTACAATAAGGTGTAAGATGAATTTCAGTCAGTGTGTAACAAATTGTAAAAAATAATTAATATTGGTGATTTTGAAATATTCTGTCGTAATATAAAATAAAAAATCTTAGATTATTCCACGTATTGTGTTACAAAATGTGACACGTGTTTCGCCTCTTTCAAAGGCATCCTCAGACAACTACTTTTGCAAATGCTTGCTTAAGTACGAATGTACCACAAAGTTACCGTCGAATCCATCGAACGTATACATATTCTGTCGTCGTTGAATCGTTGGCGAGCGCACACAAATCCAACAGAGGTTGTTATGGTACCCGTGAATACTGGGTTGGTAGTCCTTGTATTAAGCACACAAAGCTCAGCTGTATTTTGATTAAATAAAAAAGTCAATCAAAATTTGATAAAATTTCATTAAATTAAAAAATGTGTCATTTAAACGTACAAAAATAATCATTGAGACAATACTCATAAGAACATTATTATTCACTCTACTGGATATATATGTATGAATTAATTTGTTTTCTTGTAATTAGTACATATATGTTTTTCATGTAATACCTAAAATTCGAATATGCACTATGAGTGATATAAAATTCATTTGATAACTTTGTTTTCCACTGATAAAAATGATGACTTATATTCCGCCTCTTTGAGAAGTATCTTTATTTGGAGTTAATGAATTATATTAAACATTAATTAATAATAAATTTCCATAAAGTTACCTCCGGATTCAATAAAAATAATAGCAAGCGACTTACAAGTTTAAAAAAATATATTAATAAAATAAAACATATACTCTATATTCTTGATAGACCGTACCACGTAGCCTTAAATGCATGCAATGATAGATATATTAATTTAAATATGATTTATATTAGCGCATAAACATAACCATGGAAGCGAGGTTTCGGTAGTTAAACAAAACGTTCTAAAAATACTTCCACCTCAAAATTGTGCAAAAACCATATAAAAGCCTTTTGAAATTACGCATTTAATATATTGGCTTCACAGCAAAATATGAATCAATTCCCAGATTAATCATAATAACTTGACACATAACCAGACATCTTAAAAGTCTGTGTCTTACGACTGATAAAAGATCGTTGTCATACACTGATTATCGTATTGTGTTTACGGTACAATCGATTCTACTGAAGATTGGAAAAAAAACCAGCTATAATGATATCTCTTGTTTTTTATAAGGAAATAAGGAGTGGTTGGCAAGAATCAACATATGTTATTTGCAATACAGGTCATTAAAAACATTTTTTTCTCATGTAAATTTGAAAAAGTATGCTAAATAAATATTTATTACATTAAATAATAAAATATTTATTTAATACGTCATGTCATACATTCAAAATTGCATTATCACAGAAACAAAATAAGTCTGGTGTGCTGTTAAAAAATCTTTTTAGAAATCTTTTTAGAAGTCAGAGCTTGTGGCTGTAAAAAATTTTCGCGAAGGCACTTTTTTTTGAATATTCATTTACATTATGTTACAAATAATTGGTTGACTGCTTTTGCAATGTAAAAAAAAGATCCAACCAAGTCTACTTTAATAAATATAATAAATAGTACTTGTCTCAGCTAGCTAATGTCCACGTGGGATATGTAAGGATTGCAACATACCGTCACATTTAAATAACCAGTTAACGATAAATAGTTTCTCACATAATCGGTTTACCGGTCATTGACCGGTAACATAATAGCGCAGTGGTTAGCGTTGATAGTTTCCATGCCAGATATCACGGGTTCGATTCCAAGTACGAACAGCATTTTTTCGGTCGATGTGTTGATTTCTTAATTTCCCTCCCACCATTTCCACCCTTTAATAACTGGAAGTAGTGAAAGCGATCAGTTAACCACTAGTTATGCACTAGCCTTATCGTTCTATCTCTACTACTCTCTTAAGAGAAGAAAGGTTGAGCGAATGAGTAACGGACGGTTATCATAGAAAAAGTTCTTTCGAGATACTTCCTTAAGGAGGCCATATGCTCCACATTGGGAGCGGGTATTGATATAAAAAAAACCATTAAAAGAAAAAAACAATAAAACTAGTGTACTCCACTTGTTTAATGCTGTATCTTTTAGTAAACCCCAGTTAATGGTGATAAATAATCCGGGTTTCGCGTTAAGCTAGTTTGTATGCTCTAATAAGGTGCAGAAGAAGTTATTTTTCTTGATCAATTAAAATTCGTGGTATTAGGAAATCAAATGTTGTAAAATAATCGAAAAGTCTTTTAATACTCTAATAGGAAAACTATAAAAAACCGTCAACAATTGCTTAAATTAAAAAAAAGCTCATTACGTTATACCAAAATAAAACTTTGACCAAGATTCCAGAATAAAAACAAATGACGTCATATATTCGTGTAAGAATTATCGCTGTTTTTCTTAATAATATTTATTGGCATGAATCATTTTCGGGCATGGCCCATTTTTTACATTAGTCAATAGTACGTATGTATTGATTGCGAATAGATACCAAACGTATCTTGTTATCAAAAACAACTGATAATAACATTTGGTTTACTATAAAAACATTTTATTAAGCAGTATAAGTCATTAAACATTGTTGACAAGTGCAATACAGTTCATTAGTTATCACTATAAAAATCAATCAATTCAAAATGGGTGGTAAGTAAAAGTGAATTTGTATTATTTAATAATAAAAAACGATTTTTTATCAATATTTTATAGAAATACAAATGAAAATATATTTTGAAGAAATGAAATGTAATGACTATATTTTCATGCAAGCACAACGTCTTAAGTTGTTTATTATGTAAAAGAAGTTCTTATTGTCCCTCAAAGAGTTATTCAAAATCAATAAACATGTAAAAATTAAACATTTCATGTTTTTGTTTTTAGGATTTAAAGTTTCAATCGCACTATTGAGTTTGATTGGAGTATCAGCAGTTGTATCAGAGCAACTTACCCATGTAAGTTTTATTTTTATTTTTAACCATATTAGTAACAATAAAAGATTTTTTAATATTATAATTGTTATGGTTTTTCTATAAAGTCTACAGCAGTGTTAATGTGTCAGCCAAATATCTTAATTATTTTTGTTATTGAATGATATGTCATCTTATTGAATCAAAAAAACTAATGATTAAAAACCGTTTTATTCTTTTAAAAACTATTTAACCACTGAACTTTTTTACATATTTTAAAAATAATTGAGAGGTATCCTGTTATTTTAAATAAATTCTAAAAAATAAATCTTGTAATTTTTACATTACTGAAATTAATATTAGGAATTTTGCCTTTGTACAGATAGCCAATATTTGTAATGCTCCTGGAGTCGATCCCTTAGAAGACCTTCTTCCTCACGAAGGAGACTGTACTAAGTTTTACAAGTGTGATCATGGAGAACCAACGGTGTTTAAATGCCCTGATGGCTTGGAGTGGAGTCGTGATGACAAGGTAAAACAAGGATTATTATTAAGTGTTTTCAGTTGTTTTCTTTTTTGCGTCTCTTACTGAATATTATTTTTAAAACCTGCTTATGTTAGTAATAAACTGTTGATAAATATTGATTATTCAAGCTGCTGTTTCACAAATGATTGACTGTGAAAAAATTACTGTTGAAATTATTGCGACATGTATATTTTGTTCGTTTTAGATTTGTGACTGGCCAGCAAACGCTGGATGCAGTACAGTGAGACCATGCTTAGGCGTCCGTAAACCAATGTGTCCAGAGCATGATGTACACAAGCCAGCCGTTCATCTTGCTAATCCAAAGGATTGCGGAAGTTTCTTCGCGTGTGACTGGGGTGTTGCTTACCTCACTTATTGTCCTCCCACGCTTCATTTCAATGCTCATTTGCAAGTCTGTGACTATCCTGAAAGAGCCAACTGTGCCTGCTCACCGAATGAGATTGCTCCCTGAGAAGTCTATTTTACAATTAAGAGGGAAAAAGACGCTTGAAAAAAATTCAAAAATAAATATTTTAAAACAAAATCAATAAATATTCAAACAAACATTCCTGGGACGATTTTCTAGTGTGCCAAAATGTATAATTTACATTAGTTTTGAAAATTCCACAAAATGTATGGCTGTGTAAAACATAATTTATTTTATATTCTAAGTTTTTTTAAATAAATAAATTAAAAATACAGTAATACTGATTTTTCACTTATTTCAATAGTATTTTTTTGTGTCAATTTATGATGTGTTTTCATATGATGTGTATTTTTTTTACACACTGACTGATTTGTTCATATTTAATGTTTTGTGTCAGTTGGTCAAAAATTCTTTTTGATACGATAATAAATAATAATTTGCGTAGATTTTTTTACTTCTACAATACGGGTTCCATATAACATCGAATGAAAATATAATATGAATGGTTTGAAAACTCCTCAAAAACAAGTCATTCTACATATTAAAAAACTTCAGCGATATTAAGCTTCTTTTTTTCATAGAAAATGGTCATACAATGAAAAGAATTTTAATATTCAACAAGTAATGACAAATATATTTTATTCATACTATGTGATTGATACTTTTGAAGTAGGAAATCAATAAATTTAGTGAAAATGACAAATAATTATTGATAAGTACTATTTTTTATGTTGTGTACTGTTTATTGAATAAAATACATGATGAATATTAATAAGCTTTGATATTTTTTTGGGTGAACTTCGAACCTTACTTTTTTGGATACTTACTCCTAAAATCTATTTATCAATTCAAGGATTCAATGCGACTAAAGTTTTAAGGCTTTATCAGTTGGCCTAAGCGGTCATTATAATTAATGTTTCAAGTACAATAATATCCATTTATTTGGTATTTCAGCTGACTTTACTTTTAAGCTAATCAGTATTGAATGCAATGAAAAATATAATCCGTAATATTAAGATAAAACATTAAATTGTTTTTAGACCCATATTTTACAGCTTTGCTTTCTTGAGTTTCTTTGAAAATAAATAGAATTATTTCTATTTTGAGCATTTACTAAACCTATTTTAAGTTTAACTGCGCCCAAGAGAAGAACAATGTTCATAATTCACAAAGATAGTGGTTACTCTTCAACATATACCTGATCATTTACTTTATTAAATGAATATGCGGTATTGAATGGAAATTTTTCCACTATGCTCATCTGACCCGGAAATTGATGGTGCAAAATACGGCGTTTAGATGCAGAGGTCATACGACGATGATATCGGAGTTCAATACAAAAAGTTTAAGTAGAATGGATGACTGGAAATTAAGTGAGATAGAACATAGTGTACAATAATATTGTAGGACGTATGAGGAAAACTGGTGAATACTTTGCTTAATTTCGATGTTTTCAATAGCTGTTGTATGTTCGGAGCGCCAAACAGGAAAACTGCGAACATTATCGTACAGAAAGTTTTTGTAGGAAGATAAGATAAGATCTCGGGAATTGTCATGGAGTTGTTTTAGAAAAAATAATATTTTAACATTCTGGTTAAACTTTGATATTATGTAATAAACTTGTTTTTTCCCGCTTTCTTGTAAGATTAAATAAAGTATTTTGTTTCACGCCAGTTACGAGTTAACTCGTCAATAAATAATTGTTAATTATAGCTGGCGTGCTAGGTATTACGTACTTTTTCTACGGCAACTAAAAGGTTAAAATAGACATATTATCTGATATTTTAAAACTTTTTGACAAACTTACCGTCAGGGTTAATAGCAATAGCACAATTATCATTTGCTAAGATTCTAATTGATCTCTTCTGTCTCTAAGAATACTATTAACTCTATATTTATAATTTTTACTGCAGGTACTTATAGGTAGGTATGATTTCAATATCAAATTTGAATCATTCATATGTTAAACATTTCCATATGTCTTGTTCTGAGGGACCTGTTTTTCTTCGTTTTGGCATAAACTGATGCCTGACGAATATAAATGTACAAACAAGGTATTTTTAAATTGTTCAACTTTGATATTGAAGTTTCGTCTAGTACCTTCAGACGATACCACACCGAAAGAAATATATTAATCTATTGTTAGCTGACAACCTCTTGTTACTGATTAAGAACTGTTTAAGAATATTTTTCTTGATAAATTTGTTTTGTAAAATACCCAAGCAATACCGAAAAACTAAATTGGATTTTTTATAACATATTGCACTAGCAGCTTAAATTAAAATAATTTTAATATATAACTACACATCTTAATTTTACAAGAAAAGTCTTTTGTGTTTAAAAAGTCAATCGATTATTCCTTTGTGATTTATAAGTGATAATTGAAAAGCAAAGTATCATAGCTCATATTCTCCGAAAATCGAGCTTATAGAAAGTCGCAAAAAACCACAGAAGAACATTTTGCCGTTATTATAAAAAAATGTTTTAAACTAACATAAATATTTATTGCAAATAAAAAGTAACATTTTATTAAGATGCGAAATATACTATTACATTATGAAAAATACTGATCGCTGATTGGGTTTTCTAACATTATCGTAATATTCATTTAAAAACACGAGCTTAGACACTCTTTTTATATGTACTAATACATTTAGAATTTTTCGCTTTACTTAAAAATATCAAAAATGGATATTTGATACCATTGTTTTGATACCAAGTACCTCAATTTCAGAGACCAGATCAATATTCAAAGTAAGAGTACAATGTTTGCTGTATTTTCCCTTCGAAATCAATCATTATTAATATCACATATTCATTCCTGGTTTAAATTGAATATATATGTATTGATTATCGAAAGATAAAAAACGTATCTTGTTATCAAAAAACAATTGCAGATGCTACCGATTGATAATTTTTGATTTACTATAAAAACAATTCAATATAAGCATTAAATTATAACTAATTGTCCAGCAGTGTAGAACAGCTAATTAATTATCAGTGCTTTTGTTGAAAATATCACTTTAATTAAATAAAAATGTCTGGTAAGTGTAAAAAACAATTCCATATTTTCCTTTGTGTAAATCTTTATTGTATAAATCTTGTTCGGTTTGTTTTTTTAAAATTTATATTTAATCAAAACATTAAAGAATTTGTATGAATACCAAAAAATTAAGACTCAAACTTTTAATTTATTTATGGCTTTACGTATAAACTCTTTTTAGAAAATCATGTATCAAAAATCGAAAAAAAATAGTTTCAATTCAATGAAATACAAAGCTTTTCATAATTTAACATCAAGAACTATTATTAAAACAATATTCTAGCCAAGTAATGATTTTCCGGACCATTAAAATATGTGTATAACAAATTATGTAATTTAAAAAATGACAAACCATTAACCAACATAACGTTTTTTTTCCGTAATAAGTAAAATTTCTAAATCCAAATTCAATCAAGATAATTTAAGAAAAATCAAACATTTTTTATAATCCAAGCAAAATGCTGGCTAAAATAATATGGTTCATAAAAACGCTTAGATTGTAAGATTCAATATTGCGTAGATATTTTGTAATTGTGAATATGTTTCATCTATTATAAATCAATAGATATTAATAATCTTAAGATAAAATAATATACATGTTTTACATGGCACAATTTTTTTTATTAAAAAAAAACCTCACATAATCAATATTTATATTTTAGGATTTAAAATCTCATTTGTTATCCTGAGCTTTCTTGGTGTATCGGCCGTGGCTGTACAACTAACACATGTAAGATATTTTGTATACCTATAAAATTAATTGTTTTTTGTTTAATATTCATTTATGATAGACTCAATATACATACACTTATAACAATATTGTAATAAAACTCGTGTCAATGAGTCGTATAAAAATTTAGTATCAATAAAATATTTATTTATTATTTAATTTTATCATCGTATGTGAGTTTATTTCGTAATCAAGTATTAAAAATTCATAAAACAGTAAAATTGGACACAACGATCTCAAAGAGTTTTATTGATGACCAACTTTTTTTTAAATGCTGTGTTACCTAACGAAGTTGTTTTGGAAATCTGGGAGGAGTTTTAATACTTTCAGTATCTGAAAGCGCTGCTGAAAGAAAAATGGAGTTATTCATAATTGCATACCGCAGTCAGAAAAATCAGTAATCTTTGTGAATACTCGTGACAATTTTTGCATCACTATATCGTCACTGTCAGTGTTTTATTGCATTGAAATCAGTAACGATCGTTGGTATAGTAAAATAATTATATTGCGGTTAAAAAATACTGTTATATTTTTATATATAACGAACAAAGTATTTAAGAATAATTATTTTTTATAGTTGAACAAATCAAGCGTCAGTAACAACAATAATTTTATTATTTTATAAACTGTGTACTCGTTTTTTGGATTTTTTAAAAAAAATCTTTGAATTTACTTTACATGTCTATAGTAAACATTTTCTTATAAGTCATACATGATAAAATATGATATATAAACGTATATCTCTCAGATATCTAAAAGATTACGTTTTTTAACGTGCAGATTGCCAACATTTGCAATGCTCTAGGCGTTAATTCCCTGAACGATCTTCTTCCTCACGAATCAGATTGCACCAAGTTCTACAAGTGTGATCATGGAAAGCCAATGTTGTTAAAGTGCCCTGATGAATTGGAGTGGAACAATGATAATAAGGTAAAACGTAATTCAATTATCGTCTCAATTTCAATAATAATAAGGGTGAGTGTAGTAGTCTACAGCGACATCTATAATGTATAAAAAATATTAATTGACTTTTTTAAAAAACATTCGTGTAATTAATAGAATCTGGCTTAATATGACTTTCAAAACTTCTCAATTGAGTTAGGGTTCCTTATTATATTCAAATCAAATTTATTCGAAAAAAAAATCACTTTTTACTTTGTAATTAAAGGTATCACTATAGACCACTTTTCTCGCCCTTTAATACAAAACTCTTCCAACATTACTTATTCCTTAAATACATACTGTATATAAACTAACTTTTTGAAAATATTAATTTTAGGCGTATTCGAAATTAATTTTTAACTATTAAAAAAAACGTTTTTCACCGGGATACAAATAAAACTGTATTCCTTAATACATACATGTTTATTGATTATTTACGACAAAACAACTGTCAAAATAGTTTTGATTAAACAAAATGTTGCAATTTATGTGTGCACTTTTAGTATATAATGATATAGATTTTTAAAAAATATATTAAATCATGCATTATAAATCATTAACAACTATTATCTGTCCATATTTTAGCTTTACTGATCGATTGATTGACTGCGTAAAACATAATTTTATAATATTACAATCCGTTTGTTTTGTTCGTTCTAGGTGTGTGACTGGCCAGCAACCGCAGGATGCAGTACAGTGAGGCCATGCTTAGCCGCCCGTAAACCAATAGCATGTCCAGAGCATGAAGCACACAAACCAGCCGTTCTTCTTGCTAATCCAAAAGACTGTGGAAGTTTCTACACGTGTGATTGGGGTGTTGGTCATCTCACGTACTGTCCTCCTATGCTTCACTTCAACGCTCGTTTGCAAGTCTGTGACTATCCTGAAAGAGCCAACTGTGCCTGTCCAATGGGTAAAGTGGCCGTGTAGGATATTATACAAAGCAAACAAGAAAATGTTAGTGAAATAATATAAAACAAAAAATTAAATGAGCAAAAAAACACACGTTCACATTACGAAATCGAATAAATAATTTTGTTATAAAGAAATTTGCCGTTTTTAATGTAAAAAATAAAAGACAATTTGGTAAATAAATAAATTTGTTTTATACTTCTACACAATTTATGAATCATTTATGTACATCTAACAATGAATTTATAATTACCAATAAACATTAGTCATCGTTTCAAAAAAATTACTAATCATTCATGCAACTTTTTGCACACACCCATACAGATTGATTTATCTTCCAAATTTTATACTTAAAAAAACAACGCACAATTGAATGCAGAAAGTATACCACCAAGTGGTTTAAGCATTGAAGTGTTTATCAATCTTTTAATCATAACAAAAGATTCCTTTTTCGTAATTTTTAATAGAGCAAAATGTATTTCTTTGTTACTCAGTTTAAAATGTTAAGAAATTTAAAATAGATAACTCTTTCTAAGTAGCCATAAACGTTTTTAAAGTAAAGTAACATTGCTGTAAGTCAAAAAAGTATATTATTTAAGAAAGATTCTTGGAAAAGCGAACTATTTTACATAACTACGAAGATGGAATAAATTATCATGTTATAATAAGAATGTACTTGTTCATTTAAAACTACTCCTTTTTGATTTATTTCTTTAATCATCTAAGTCACGTTGAACTATTTGGTTCTGCGGTATAGTTTTCGGTATGTTTGTATTTAAATATACTCAAAATGAGAGAATCGAGCCACATTTTTTATACATCTATAATCCCATTCGTATTGGTACGGTATTTTAAATTAATATAAAGAAATATCGAAAAGAAATGATCGTACATTTAAATTGTTATTTAATGTATGGTTCATTTTCGTAACCGTTCATGCAAAAATCTATTTAAGAGTGTTATGACTTTATATGTTAGATAAAATGCAAACACAAAAAAAGTATATTTTAATCTTTTTTAGATCATAAAAGTGGAAATTAAGTACAAAGGAATATTGTGTATTTTCTTAATATAATGCTTTTCCACCACGTATTGACAGTGAAGACACTAAAAGTGACCAGTTAAATATTTTAATATCGTTATAAAGGCTTAGAGAAAAAAATAAGTCCAAACTACGAAAAGGGTAGTCTTTTTTGAAGGCGTAATACATAAAACTATTAGTAAAATTAAATTTACGTAAGAACAGGAAGAAAAAGGAATTAAATCACGCATGGCTTGAATGTCAGAATTCTTATGTTTATCTTTAACGTCAGTAACATGAGTAATAAGTTGTATCAGACCTGACGTAGCTGTTATTAAGTCAATAAAATTTTATCGATTACTAGATCAGACAAAACATATCTTGATATAGTCCGGAAAACATATCGCGAATCTTCTGCTTGCTGCTGTCATCGTACGCAAAAAAATGTCTGACTTTTGCCTTAATTGAAAGAACTGGTCTATAATTTGATTAAATTTATTTTTACTTTGTTTATAAACTATTTGTCAATAGAAAGATTTATGATCAAGTGTGTTTTCAATCATAACACATGAACTAATTCAGAAATAACATGAAACAGTGTTTCACAGTTTTGTGATTAATATGCGTTGTTTAAAAATAATTATTGACTTTTTAACATAACTCTTATAAATTAAACAAAAAATACATTAGATACATATTGTAGTTCTCTAGTTCTAAGGTAATTGCCAATTAACCTAGTAGATATTTTTTTAAATCTACAAGTGTTTATTCAGAACTAAGGCAACTTTAACTTTGTCAGAGAAAAAGCATTTTTAATTTTTTAACATTTGTACCCGTAGACTCTTTTACAAGTGAAGAAATACTTTTAAGGCTGTTGATTTTCCGTGTAACGCATTATATTAATGTAATATTTTTAATTAATTCAGCTAAAAATAAATTTAAACATGGCGTTTTGAGCAAAATATAATATGATTTATGAAAACATATATTAGTATAAACAGTTTCATTAATGTATGTATATCTGTGTGATCTTTACAGTTCACTTCCATCCATTCGATCTTGAAATGAGATGTAGGAGATCGATTGTAGTCAACCACTGTTATAGCTCAAGCATTTTTTTTAATTAGTAAAAACACAATATTTCTTTGTACTTCATTCCAATTTATTTAATATGTCAGGACCGGTTTCGCTCATTACGAGCATCGTCAACTGACGATGTTGACGATGACGATGTCAACTGACGTCAGTTGACGATGCTCGTAATGAGCGAAACCGGTCCTGACATATTAAATAAAGTGGAATGAAGTACAAAGGAATATTGTGTTTTTACTAATATAATGCCTTTCCACCAAGTATTGACAGTGAACACCCTAAAAGTCATTTTTTTTTAAGTTTGAAAAACTGAACAACAAAGCGTTCTCGTAGAAAGAAATTGGTGAGATATGATTCATTAAGGATGTATATGTTTCACATGGAAGTAAAGATGGTTATGTATCATTTTGTTTTTTTTAATATTATTTATTATACCAATTGTTTTATATATACACTAAGTCAACGTATACAATTTCGAGTAAATGTATGTACTGTTTATTTTAGCAAGTTACAGTATGCACGAAGAAAAAACACTCATTTTAACTCGTCAATGTATATAATAATTACACAGGCGTAGTAAAGTTGTTCACAAACTTAAAAGTAGTCACGCGTGGACTCATCGACCTTGTCATTTTTGCCTACTGTCTATTAAACATAATTAAAAATTAAAAGGTAATGTATTTAAAGAAATAAGCTATAGCTTTATGATAGATTTAAAAAAAACTTATCTGGCATTACCTATCGTATCCAAAACTGTTATATCTTTTTTAATTTTACTAGTACTTGCCAGTATAAATACTGACACAAACTAAACAGAAATGCCATTTCTACTACATTTCAGTAAAGTTATACGATAACTAATTAATTCGGTCAATAGTCAAAATAAATGCGAAGTGTTTTGATGTATGATTCAACTTAAGCTGCAAGTAAATGTAAACATTGATAAAATTTAAACATTAACTATACACAACATTATATAAATAAGTCGGTGTCAAATTTTTTTCATCAGTGCTTGGCAAAACGAGTTGCTGAGAGTTATGAAAAATTGTCGAATTGGTATCAACAAAAAGTAGTATTTTTGGTTTTTGATTTGCCTTAGAAACAAGATAAATAAAGCTTTCGCTTATTTTATAATTAAGTATTTTGTCATTGTACTTAAATGAGCATTAAAAAATACAATGATACATCAGCGTTGAGAATCGACATTGAATATTTACGTTTGTTTGATTAAAAAGTTTCGCCAAAGTACAAGAAGATTTTTTCGGACTATATTGAAATCATCGATTACGTTTTATTTCAATAAACAAAAAAAACACAACTACACGGAGATTGTTGCTATTAGTAATTAAGCAGTGCAATGCAGATTACCGATATTGAAAAGAATCTCTTAACATATTTTATCGCGTCCGGTGAGTGAAACGGAAATTAGAAAAAGTCGGTTGAGTTTCGTAGGTTAGTACATATTTTTTTAAAAAGTATTTTCATTCTGTGTCAAAAGTAAAAATAATCTATGTTTTTATTTATAAAAAAAATCTGTTTAAAATGATTGTTTTATTTGTTGTGGTTGTTATTTTTAAATGTGCATTTTGGGTGTGTTTGACTTTTTAAATATTTTATGAAAAATTTAATACATTTTTCCACTAACCCATTATCCAAACTAGTATAAAATGAGTAACTAAATAAAATTATTTTCAGAGAAATTTTCAGTTTGGCATTTTTAATGACTCATGATTGCAAAACATTTGTAGATATTTTTGTACTAATAAACAGTATCACTGTATATAAAAAATACATAAAAAATACGACTTAACATATCTTTTTTTAACATTTTAGCCTTCCTTTTTTTAGATCACAAGATGCACTATTCTTAATATAAAAAATAAATACAACGTGAAACATTTTTACAATAAACGTCGTCAAATAGTGGTAAAAAAATATGTTAGTTGTGTGTATTATGTGTCTACTTTATTCTATTAAATACCACCAAAGTCAAAATTTCATCACGACACTATATTACATATTCAAACTGAAAATTATTTTGTCTGCATTTTCTCATATATGTATTATTTTTTTTTTGACAGCGAGTGTAAGGTGTCATCGATTAAAAAAGCATCTACTAAATTTTTGGGACATCAATATAAAAAAATACGTCATTTAGTCTAAGAAATTAGGTAATTATTACGGCTTAAATATAATTAACATACAAGCTGACGTATTGAATGTGGAAAAGCATAAAGACGGAACAACAATTTCACAAAAAGTGCTGGAAGACTTAGAAACTGGCGTTATATTATATTGAATGAAACACTAATTTCATAAATTGTATGAGGAAAACTTTTTGTCAAGTTCCTTCTCCTGGTCGCAATTTTCAAAGACCTTCTTTTTTCAAACTTAAACAGCTTAATTAAGATACTAATTTGGCATTTGCAGCTTACACCCTTTTAATAGAACATAATATGTTGTATACCTTGATATGATAAAAAAATGCTGCTTTAAAAAAAAGCGCAAAAAGTTGATACAAATTTCAATATTTTTTTTGTTGTTGGTGGAATTTTGCAAATATAATACAAATAAGTGATTATTTTGTAGATTTCGTTCTACCTAACGCCTTTTTTAATTAAAAATAAAAATTGATCTCATAAATTACAAGAAATAGATTTTTAGATTTTTTTTTCAAATAAATATTTGAAAAACGATAAATATTTTTCTAACAATGTTTATTACTAAATATTATAGATTGCTGAGAAAAGTTATCCTTACACGATTTTAAAAAAGGCTTTTAAAATAATTGAATTCAGGAAGACAGTTAATTGAAAAATAAAAGTTTTCATAATAAAGCAAGAATACAAAAAGTGTTTTCAAATATTTGGACGACATTTTGGCTTCGGTGATGTTTCTGAGCTTGGAAAAAATACTCACGTTTTTAGTGTTCTTGAAAGAGGATTGAAGAAGAGGTAAACAAAAAATGATACAGTTAATAGCAGTGTATATTTATGGCAATTAAAAAAAGTTTGAAATCATTGTTCTAAATTGACGCAAAAAATATTCAAAGCTCTCTCGGTAAATCTTGAAATAATGATCAATTTAATTAAATAGAATCTGAATTTATTCAGCCCACTGAATATTGAGAATAATGTGGATTATGTTATTTAGCATTGCTAAGTAGAATATTTCATTATGAAATGAATTATGTTTTTTGTATTTTAAATGTTACATGAGCTTGAATATATAATTAAACCCATTTTTATTTGTTGTTGAAAACGTTTAAAGTTGAGAACTAAAATAAATATGTATTTTTTTAAGGATTTACGATTTCATTTGCCATAATAAGCCTAGTTGGAGTTACATTAGTTGTTGCACAGCTGACCTACGTAAGTATTTAAAATTAATTATTTAAACAACTTTTATGTAATTAAAAGAAATCGTGGTGGCAATCTACGCCAAAGAGTGGTTATTGGACCTCACGACGAAGTAAATTTTTGGGATTTTTTATTTACAGCTTAATAAAATAAATGAATGTAAAATTAAGTTGCGGCCATTTATTTATTTTCGTGAAACGTTTTTTATTTATTTAATATAAAGGTGATTGACCACTACGATAAATTATTTTTGAATCATGTTTAATTGGTAGGTACCTAACATATGCAAGGGTTCGGGCATTAACTCCACGGAAGATATTCTTCTTCCGTACGAAGAAGACTGCACAAAGTTCTATAAGTGTGATAATGGAGAATTGATTTTATTCGACTGTCCCGAAGAGTTGGAATGGAATGACGAAAATAAGGTAAAACTTACATTACTAATTGGTATTTACTTAGTTGAACTTCATCGTAATAAACTTAAAAATAGCAAAGTATTCGGTTCTACCATTTAAAAAAAATAGCTTTGATGAAGGCGTACGCTTAAATAGCTATCAACTTATTTAACAAAAAATAAATAAAAACTAAATACTTTGCAATTTTTTACCTTATTAACTCTTTTCTTACTATGCAAAAAAAAACACGCGCTTCTGAGCTGTGTATCAGTTACACATCAGGCAAACGGAAGTGAATCATGACAATTATAACTACATACTACTATACTACATATACTACTGTAGTAGTGTTATAAAATTGTCATGATTCACTCCCGTTTGCCTGATGTGTAACGGATACACAGCTCAGGAGCGCGTGCTTTTTTGCATAGTAAGGAAAGGGTTAAACTTGTATATTTATCAAAATGCAAGAATGGTTAACAATAGGTTAAATCTTTTAAGGTGTTCACTGTCAATACTCAATACAAGGTATAAAAAATCCAGTCGCTTTTAAAAAAAAAAATTACAAACATGCGTCTGACTGTCTTATTATTTTCTTGTGATAATAATTTTCCAATCAATATAAAAATAAAAGTTATAAAAGTAAGCATACTTTCAATCTTATTTTGATTGAAATTGTACTTCTCACTGTTCTGCTGCGCGGTCGAGTGATCAGCATCAATCGCTTTTTTTCCGGAGGTCGCGGGTTCAAATCACAGTACGAACAGTTTTCACAAATTTGTTTAAATTGATTGATAGATTTTTGCCAAAAGGAATGGTTGTATCTGATGTGTTAATTTGCCTTTCAATCTTTCTATCGTCAAAAATGACATAGCAAGAGCAAACAGCTAACCACGAGTCATATCTTCCTAGCTGTATCCATATATCCCTTCTCTCAACTTAGTAACAAACAATTCTTGTATAAAACCCTTGAAAAATGGGACCTTCTTTTAGTTTCTTCCGGAGATTTCAAACAATTTCGTCAATGCCCAATTTCAAAAATACAGACATTTGCGAATTTCCGAAAACCTTTTTTTAAGTCTCACGAAAATTTCAAAAAAAATAGACAGTTTTAAATTTCTTATCCTCAATCCCGAAATCCGGAATTTCGGGATTGTAAAACTGGATGGAATTTGGGAATTTCGGGACCCGAGGTGATCCCGGGATGATAAACTTTACTAACAACCTTATCAATATAAAAACAGCGTTGCTAGAGAGAGAAGAGAGACTTACTTATTCATTTTCTTTTTAAAACTGCATCCTTCTAACCATACTGTTAACGAAAACCAAAAACCTAAAAACATTAGAAATTGCATTAAAAAAGACTATTTGATAAGAGAATTGTTAAAGAATATTTTTTAGTTTTTGCTCAACTGACACCAAAAATTCAATATTAATAACTGATTTAGTGAAAAATATAGATAAGATTTTTATGACATCTAATTTGGTTTTTCCAAGAATGAATACTTAACAATATTTTTTTTATCATCTTTCATATTGTTTATCAATGAAGGGTATTCTTGAAACATTTTAATTATTTTATGATCATTCAATTAAGCAATTGTGAAGTGACTAACCGAAATAAAAAAAATGACAATATAAAAATGTTGAAAAAATACAATAAAAGTAATTGTGTTCTTAACTTGGATGAATACGCTGTAAAATAATTCAATATTGCCTTAATATGTGTTTGTAATTATAAGACTACAGTTGTTGTACAATTGTACTTTTCGTGATATTGAAAATTCGATAAGATAAGAAAACAATACAATAAGTGACTGTATTCATTGATTATATAAGAAATATTAACGATGGACCTTGGATGAAGATACGGTCTGGTATGCATTTATAAAATATTAAATTCCGGGATACGAGAAGAGTGCCTGTTTTTCATTTTACAATACTTTCGATATAAAAAGCGAGATATCTCTAGATTCACGAATCGAATTTTGATACCAAGTTTCTGAATACAGATTTAGATATCGTTAACAATAGTATACTGACAAACGTTTCTGGAATTATTGCATCGTATAAATTATTAATCTAATCTTTGCATTTCTTGCAATAATAAATAACTTAGATACTAATATGATGACGAACTCATTGAAATATTTATAACACCCATCTTATCATGAAAAAAAAATGCATTTTGATCTGGACAACTAGGGTTATTAGATTTTGAAACAAAATTTAAATTTTAGCTTAAGCGTCATTGGATTTTCACAAAATCACGGTAAATTGCTAAAACTCCATTGTAGCACTGTTAAAAGCATTCAATAATAAGCTTTATGAATTTATATCCAAATTAGTGCATCCAATCCCGGACCCTTTTTGTGATACCGGTATCCCAGGATTTAACATTCAACATAAAATCGGGTATCAATTGGGATACGGTATTTAGAATATTTGTTTCGGCAATCTTTATTTTTCAAAAACTCAGGAATTTGTAGATTTCACAAAATTATCAGCGCAGAAGCTTTTTATTCCAAATTGAAAAACGAAGGAATATACTGAATTATCAAAAAATACCAAAATTTTGAACCTTCTTATTTTTATTTATTTTAACACCTCGCTAATTTTATTATTCGAGAAATCCCGGAATTTTGTCAGTACTAATCCCGGAATCACAGAATTGGACGGGATTTCGGGATCGGGGATCCCTAATGTATATGTCGCTTCTTCGGAAAAACAATAACTCGATTGACGGATGTACAGTTCTTCACATTCGCGATTTAGTTTTTTTCATACATATAATATACAACCTAATTGTATGGAAAAGCTTTTCCCAGGTCGTTTATTTGTAGCTAGTTTTGTAAAATTTTATGAATATTATTTTATGAATTGATATCTCTTACGTTTAAAAATTATGAAAAATTGAATATATTAGTTTATTATTTTCTGATAATTATAATCGATTTCGTTGGCTATTGAATTCAAATCAAAAAATATAAGTAATATGATATTACTGTAAATTTTTTTTTTCATCACAAAAGACCCGTATTATTAAAAACTTTTTTGTAAGATATCTAATTTAAATAATTCATCAGTTTTAACTTTTTTTTTTAAATCTATATAAAATATAAAAAAATTTAAAAAATAGCAAAACAAGATGTCTTCTGTAGAGTTTCTTGATTATATATTAACATTCATCACTTTGGGAGCAAACGTGTTTTAATTATGTTTTGTATTGTACTAACAGTTTTTAGATGTTTCTGTTATTATAAAGATACTGACTAACATGGTAATTCTAGAATTCATTAAGTAACATCGAAATTTCCATCCCTGGGTAATATAAACTGGTCAAACTTATCGCCATACCTATTTGTAAAACCATGTTTACAAAATAGGTCGCGTAAATTAGATTGTATGTAAATATCCGGATGTCAAAATGACAATGTATTGTTGGCAAATTGAGAGAGTGGGTGGATGCAATATTTCATTTATACAAATGATAGTCCATTTAAATTACTTCAATGGTCTATAGAATTAAAATAAGACAATAAACAGGTCTAAAATTTTAAGTAGAGTATGGTTCTATTAATTGTTGTTTCGATTGATGTTAAAAAACACTTGATTTGTTCAATTTGAATCGTTCAAATTATGTACACTCCCACAGATGTTGTCACTAACGACCCGGGTTTCGCCTTTCGGCATTTTCAGGCGTTCAAGCGCACGGATGTACTTGAACTGACAGTTCAAGTTCATCCGTGCGCTTGAACGCCTGAAGATGCCGAAAGGCGAAACCCGGGTCGTTAGTGACAAAATATGTGGGAGTGTACATAATTTGAACGATTCAAATTTAATATTGAAATTCCACCAAGCACCTTCCGTCGTAATCTTAAAAAACTTGATTTGTTATTTGCTTTTTAAATTTTAGCATTATTACATGCTTTAACGTGCTGCATAAACGATTAAAATTATAAAATAACATTAAAATTACTCGATATTAAAACAGTATTAGACCTTTTCTGGTGTATGGATAAGAAACATTAGCTTTTGACTTCAATTACTCATTAAAGCTGTAAAATATTTGGTTTATCGATTGATTTTTGGCCGTTTCTGCAAAGAATAATATCTGGCGTCGTAAGTGGATGTCTTGGCTTTTTTCTTATCCCGAGTAACAAGGCATCAAATTATCATGTCCTGGGAAATTCTCGCATCTCAAGATAGTCTCAATGTAGTATTTTTTTATGAAAACATATTTAAACAAATACTTCTATGCATGAACACTGGCGGTGACTCAAATTTAATGAAAACTTATTTGTTAGGTTAAATATTGCAAAAAATTACAAGATTGTATTGATATTATTTAAATTGCTTTTTATTACACCAGCCGAGAGATTTGTTTGATTTTGCCGATGAAATCATTTTATTCGAAAAGTAATTCACTAGTTCAACTTTAATATGTTATGGTTATTTTTGCAAACCAGTATCTGTCACACCTAAATACAGTAGTCATATTTTATGATATATTATTAATGAAAGATTTTAGAAGTTTCTTATCCTTTTTATTGCCTTCAGAAATAAACAAAAGTTTTCAATGTATAGAACTTCTCAAACTATATTCGTATTGAATGAATATAATTTAATTAATACAAATGTTATTAGAAATTAAGCCTTCGAGTAACGGCTTGATTTATACAAAAGTCCCGGAAACCATGCCTGGAAAAAAACATCGATTTATCAAAAATTTATTCTAAGATTGTGTAGACGCAGTATCCTTAGTTGAAGGTACAGCCCTGGAATTATTTTGTTGTGTGTTGTAAGTTATCACATTTTAAACTCAACGCTTGAGAAAGGTAAAAAATACATACAGAAAAAATGCAGATTAGTTTCAGAGCGGCTAAAATTTGCAGAAAATTTTTTGAAGATTTTTTAAATTAATTTGCTTGTCTGCTGACATTTTAAATTTTGGGCCCATCCAAAACCCTGGTACAGAAGACTGTCATCTAAAATCATTGATATTTTTATTGAATTCTCAGTCTTTAACAGCAGCATTGTCCAATTCCATATACTAGTCCAGTGTAGGTGAATCTGTGGCCTTAAGGCCACATCCAGCCTTGTGACTACTCTGATGCGGCCTTTTGACTGCAACAAAATATTCACTTTGATCAAAAAAATATTGGCAAGCGTTTGGAAAAAGATCGTAATCACCCGATTATATATTCGACAGTCGAAAAAAAGAGGAGGGAGGTGTAAACGTTTTCTTTTCTGCGGCCTTATGTTGAATCAGATTAATGAATGTGGCTTTAAGAGATGAAAAGGTTCCCCACTCCTGTACTAGTTTATATTTCGTAGCAATCAAATCAATTATTACGGTCTTAATGAATAATTATCTGATAAAGTTATGTTGAATAATGTAATAAAATAAAGTTAAGAGGTTTATAAATTTATTGAAAGATAACGTTACTTCTGACGTACTCTGGCAGATTTTTATTTTTTTGACAACGTGCTTACAACTTTCATTTTTTTAGATCTGTGATTGGCCATCAAATGCAGGATGCAGCACGATAACAAAGCCCTGTGATGTCGCCATTGAACCAGTGTGTCCAGAGCATGATCCCAGCAAACCAGCTGTCCACCTTGCCAATCCAAAGGACTGTGGAAGCTTTTACACGTGCGATTGGGGTGTTGCTCACCTGACATATTGTCCTGCCACTCTTCATTTCAATGCAGAATTGCAAGTCTGTGACTATCCTGAAAAAGCCAACTGCGCCTGTCCGCCAGTTTCAGTTGTTTCTTCTGATGATAAAAAAATAAAAATATTATACTTTAAAAGAATACTAAACAAATGAGTCTTAAAATAATGAAAAATAAAAACCCTAACTAAGCTTTAAGCATATATAATAATATAAGTGAGTCAGGGCATTCATTATAATTAGCTATAAATAATTTAGATTTGTATATAAAAATTATACAGCCCAATAAGAGATGATATCTCAATTTTCATGGTGGTATAAAATAATTTGAAGAGTTTATAGAGACTTTTAAATGCTCTTCTATTCAGTGTTTTCACAAACCAATGATAATGGTGTGATTGGCTCTATCTATAATTGATCTCTTGTAAGGTAGAACATTTTTTTTTTGCATTATTTTCTTGTGTGGATCTTTAAATATATCAAATAATGTAAAATATTTTAATATAAGATGAAAAAGATCACACTGAAAAAACTGCATTTTACAATAAAAAAATATAAAAATATAAAAAAAACCTATTTTTAAAGTATTGTAAAGTGGCCAAAAAAATAATGATTCTCAACGATTTTCATAGATTAATCGCATTCTTGGTAATATTGTATTATATTGTTAAATACAAAAAGGACGAAGAATAAAGATCGTTGATTAAATTTAATGATCATTTTATTCGTAGTCATAATTATATCAATGCCATAGTTCTTGAGTGCAACAAGTCCGAATACTGCCAAATACACTGTGAATTTAGGGTATCGGTATGTTTTAATATGATAAGATTATAATAAGACTCATACATTTTATTTATTTTTCTTTTTTTTCGGCTTTTGACAATTAAAGTAATCAGAGGCTTGTTTTATTTGGTAAGTATTTGATCATTTTTTTATGATCTGTAAGTCAAATAAATTCAAAGAGAACCAATAAACTTATAATTTGATTTGTCACCATTCACTGGATTTTTGTAGTAAATTACTTAATTTTATAAGTGATTTTTTTTATCTGATTGAACAAAAAATCAATAACCTTTTTTAGAATTGTATTTGTTTATTCAGATAACAAAAAAAGGCTCAAAAATACTTTGACGTTTTGATTGCTTAATTACAAAAATTCGCATCTACATACAGATCTTTGCGATAGATTTCATGGCATTGAAATTTGAATTATTGCTTGGTAAGAGATAACAATTTATTTTGTTTTATCGTCAATGAAGATTAAAATAAATAATAATATCATCATAATGACTGAAATATAAAATGAAGATTTCAAATGACTTTTTATTAAGTACTCAACCTAACAAATAATTAAATTAATTACAGGATACATAGTTTTATCAAAAAAACTATGTATCCAGTGTTGACTGATACCAAATGTCAATAAGTTTTAGATAAGTAATTAAGTTAAACTATCAGCTGACTTCAATTGTATTGATAAATTTTTAGTTGCACATTATTACCATTCAAAAAACGAAAAAAATATTAGTCCCTGCGAGGTGATAATAATGAATAAACCCCCGCTATAATACCGCTTATTATAAGGAAAAAAAAAGTTAGATGCGTTATAATATTTTACACGTCTTAAAGTATCGTTAAGTAAAGTGTGCTTAGTAAATACATACTGCTATAGTGTTATCTTTCTATAATAAAAATATTCAATCCACTAAAACGTTAAGTAAAGACTTGAGGAATTGTAATTAAAAGTCTGATAGAAAAGTTAAACCATTTTACCACTTGGATCCCTTCGTTTCTCGAGGGTTCATCAAATAATGGTTTTTCAATATTTCTTCGAAGAAAACAAAGACTTTTATATAAAAATATAATAACAAACAGCTTTCTAGAATGTAAAATTGATGGACATGACGTGGGGCTGAAAGTAAGGTCGTATTTTAGATTTTGTATACCCAATTATAAGGAAACACAGTCCGGTAATTTTTTTGGGGATTACCGAACGAAGGTTTTCGACCTTTTTACCTAAAGCAATCGCGAGGAGGAAGAAAACAAGATTGAGGGCAGACAGTCTTTGATTTAATCAGGAAGCTTTGTTCTCGCAAAAAATAAACAAAGCCTTACAGTATTGGAAAAATTCAATTTTATGAAAAATAGGATTGGAATTGCTAAGCGAAATAGGAAACAACAGTACTTTTCTTTTAAAGGCAGACTATTGGTATTGAATATATAAATCAGTGTAAAGTTAAAAAAAATACAAGAGAAATTTAATAAAACACACGTTAACTACAAATCATAATTAATATTATTATATAAAAACTGTAAAGAGTTTTTTTTAAATTTATAAATGTTACATACGTCAAGAACTTTCAATAAATTCAAATTAGTATACCTAGTACTTGCCAATATTTTTCAATTACTGTGTCAACCTATTTTTTACTTTTATTGTTTGGATGAAAACATTTATTTATGTGCTGCTATGATACCAGTTATTCCATGGCAAGCTTTGTCACCCTTAGTAACACAGACGGTGATATTTACAAAAAGTTGAACGTGTTTTGACGAGTTGCAGAGTTGAAGTACATTGTATAATGCTAGATGATTTAAAACTCTCTGAATAAAAAAACGACAACAAACAAACGCTTGAAATTAACACAAAAAGCCTTACAAATTTTCTTCGTATTAGTTGTTATATCATAGCCGTAGAAAACCTCAATATTTCAAGAAGTCAAAAGTTTAAAAAACTAGAAACCTATAAAAATATGCTAAGCATAATTATCAAAATGTATTTTCGTTTTATGTATTATATACTTAGCTGATCATTTGGATGAGTGGTTAACGCTTGTGTTGTATCTTGGACTTTTATCCTTTTTGGTTCCGGTGGTCACGGCTTCGAAGTTCGGACACTTGTACTTTCAATGTCTGTAATAGAAATGATTCTTCCATTAAATACATTTTTAATGCTGAAACAAAATAGCGCGATTACCTATTTATCGGTATTTTTCAGTCGTTGTGACCTCTATCTGAAAACGAGAAGACTAAAACAACTAGTAATCGTTACGCCTTATACTGTAATACTAAATCAGAACTTCATATTATGCATAAAATTAAGAGTTGATATGGGAGAAAAATAAATAAATTATAAGTCAATACATTGCAATTTTTAATGATTTGTCTTGAATTAAAATAACTGTCGACAATTAAGCCCGTCATATTTTATACTTAAAGCTTTACATAAAAAGGTTTCACATCGTGGGTTATCAAAGCTGCGCTATATGACCAGTGGTGGTTGGCGTTAACGAGTTTTGTTTGCTTCCAACTTGTACAACATTTCTTATCTGACCCATTTCTCTGGCAGACTAACTATTTAAGTACGTACACTTTTTTCTGGCCGCAGTGCGAACTTTTTCGCAGAAAAATTACCCGCAAGTATGAAATACACTCAATTATTACTTTTAACTTTCCGAAACGAAATACACGAAACCTTGCGGATTTGCTATTGGACCCCGGTATTTTAGAATAAGTTTAAAAATTATTTTCATCGGAAATAAATGTTTTTAAATTATAGCTTTAGTAAAAACTATATTGTTTGTAGAACAAAGTTTTAATGGCCTCTTGAACAGAATTGCATTACTGAACCGATATCTTGGTATTTTAACGGCTTATTAAAAGTGAAATTGTTTGACTGTTTTTTTAAAAAAACAATAGTTTAATGACGTACAAGCCTAACAAAGGAATTTAAATAATTTGCACGAAGATCTAATAACAATTAAGTTAATTAGGCTAAGAGAATTCTGAGACACATTCAGCGCTGCAGTCAGCTTTAGTGCCTACACAGATTCCTGCGTTTCGCTCGCACGTTTAGGCGTGTTTTTTTTATTTTTCCACGAAAACTACCATAAAAATAAATAAATTAGTGCAAAATGATCATTGTTTATACGATACTACTCATCTAAACTACTGTAAAAATACATTTAAAGGATTATCGTGAGTTATTCTGTGTCACTCGTCCATCTTGTTTACATAACTTAACAATCGCATCATACGCTCATCGTACATGTCTGCTTTGCCTGCCTGCACATGCCAATTCTGTGCTGCGTCTCAAAAGACACTTAGCTTTATATCATTATATTCAATACAACATTTTATAAAAATAGTTGATACTGTATTAATTAAGAAATATTAAACCTAGGGTATTGATATATTTGTCCAGATTGTGATCCGAATTAGCTGTAGCTTTAATTTGTTTTTTACACTGTTACATTTTTAAACAGGAAAGCTCGGATAAAACAAACTAATTCAGGCAACGGGGTCATTAATATATAATAAGGCTTTCCAAATGCATTTTAGTGAGGGCATAAAAAAAATTTTTTAGACAAGGCTAGTAAACTTTCTTAATTTTCAATTGCTTATAGTGAATGTTTTATACAAATATTAAAGCGTGACAAATCGTTGCTCACAATGACGAATTATAATTTTAAATAAAATTCATCATTCACTGAAAATTTTGTCTGTTGAATCCAGAATACGAAATATAAAGGTTCGTTTTATTGGAGTTTTACTATACTTTTATTTCAATCTCTTTTTTGTAAGCCTAAGTGGGATTTTTGAGTGGCCTTCAATATACACGTGTATTCATGTGTTTCACTGATTCTCAACAAAAGATATATAATATTAGCACTGATAAACGCCACGTTTTCTTGAAAAACGAATTTTTAGCTTATACGTGCTACAACCGGAAGAAAAGCACCAGGAAACACATAACATTATGATGTTATAAAGTTTGTTAAATTATTTTTTCTGCGTATGAAGCCTGTTATATGCGGGTTGTGGAATGGTTTTCGACGTTGAAACTTTCACATTATGTGGACACCTATAATGCTGATCGGAAGCTGTAGCCATGTACAGATAATTTTGTACTCGATAACAATGGTATAATTGTGAAATGCAATATTCACTCTGTGTGCATTAAAAAAATGATTCACATGGTGCAATTTTATAACACGGTCGTAAATAAAAATACATAAATTCAATGAAACATTAAAATAATAAAATTGGTTAGTAATTGACAGACGTGGTAAACAAATATAGAATTAATGAAATATATGACATTTTTTTTATATAATAAAGCATATCATGGCATTTAAAACAATGAAATGTCTACTAAGCATGATGGCATCAAATTTTTCATACGTTATATGAGATTTAATTGGCTTGCGTGTCAATAATATATCTGCCAAGCTATTGTTAAGTCGCATGTACATTTTTTAAATTAAATTTTATGTCTAAAATAAGTAATGAGTGCTTTAAATGTTTATTGGAACAATTTAAAAAAGATTTGTTATTTTTTTTCATTTTTTCAGGGCTGTGGAGTCGGGTAAAAGACTAGTAACTCTGACTCAGACTTTGGTTTTCAATTAAAAAGAAAAACTTTGAATTGATTTTATCAATCGTTTTCGTTTGATTAACATATTTAAAAACTATCAAATTATTCCATTCACTTGAATAATTCTAGTACATTTTAGCAATTAATATAATGAAAAGTATAATATCTTTCGACTATTCTAAAACAATAGACTCCACGACTCCCGAATACAACTTCGACTCTACAACCCTTATTTTAATTATAATCGTTATAACATTCCTGTTGTGAAAATAAAGTGATTCTCAAAAAATATATATCTATAGCATGAAAAAACAAAATTTCTCTACGCAAAGCTAACACACAATTTACTATTCATATTAATACAGTTATAACTCGGTAACTAAGTTGTAATCGTAAAGTTAAGAAAACTCATAAAGCTACTCGCTATTATATACAGAATAAATTTAATCAACACTAAAATAAAAATAAAAATAGTTTTAATTTAAAGATATATTATTGTCGAATAAATAAAAGGTCAAAAAATACAATGCTTATTTACGTCCTTATAGGATTGAAAATTCTGGGATACATGAATTCGATGATTTTTTTTATACCATTTATTTATCTGACATGCATTACAATCAGTCATTTTATGGAATATTAGATGAAGCGTAATTGCTGCGATTAAGAAAATTATGAATGTTTTCAAAAAAAATTAACAGTACAATTTGAAAGCGCATATGTCAAAGAGAAATTTTCAGAATGACCTAATTACCTAATTCTCTATATAATCGCCATTTATAAAATTATATATTTCGAATTAGCAATAAACGTCAAAATTATACAGAGTGCTTGCAACAGTTTATGAACTGAATTTGAAAACTTTCTGAAAGCGTTAATTTGTGTTATTGTACTAACGATATAATATTACAATGAAAGTGATATATTATTTTGATTTGTGAAATCCGTATTTTTTCCTCCAAAAATTAAAAGTTTTTACAATGAGGATGTAAAAATATAAAATTAAAAATGTGTGTTTGCAATATCAAACCGAGTAAAGTTTACGAGCACAGATTGGGCAAAAGTATCTAAAAAATAAATACACTTCATATAGCAGTTTCCACTTATGTAAATATTTAAGTTAATACATGCCTAATGATCACATCCATAGAATAAAACTTTTAGAAGGATTTATATTAACTAGCTGTAAGCCCGTTGACCTCAACGGAGGGATTTTTGTTGCATTTTTAAGTAGTCAGAAAAGTTACTGGCGTGAAAAATAAATTACTAACCTATTTATTGAATAATCCAGAAATTCTGATAGTAAAAGAAATATCTCGGGGCGTATATCGACAGCCCTGCCCTGCAGTATTTAAATTGTAAATTATTTATTTTTGGAATAATGTTCTAGTTTGCTAACAACTATTTTTCGTAATAGCAGAAATTTCGTAAGTTATTGAATTTTTGGAATAATGTTTAAGTTTGCTAACAATCATTTTTCCTAGAAGCAGAAATTTTGTAAATTATTTAATCTTTGGAATAATGTTTATGTTTGCTAACAACCATTTTTCTTAGAAGCAGAAATTTCGTAAATTATTTTATTTTTGGTATAATTTTTAAGTTTGCTAACAATTATTTTTCCTATTAGCAGAAATAGACCTCGTAAATTATTTAATTTTTGGAATAATGTTTAAGTTTGCTAACAACCATTTTTCATAGTAGCAAAAATAGTCCTTGTAAATTACTTAATTTTTGGAATAATGTTTAAGTTTGCTAACAACCATTTTTCTTAGAAGCAGAAATTTCGTAAATTATTTTATTTTTGGTATAATTTTTAAGTTTGCTAACAATTATTTTTCCTATTAGCAGAAATAGACCTCGTAAATTATTGAATTTTTGGAATAATGTTTAAGTTTGCTAACAACCATTTTTCATAGTAGCAAAAATAGTCCTTGTAAATTACTTAATTTTTGGAATAATGTTTAAGTTTGCTAACAATTATTTTTCCTATTAGCAGAAATAGACCTCGTAAATTATTTAATTTTTGGAATAATGTTTAAGTTTGCTAACAACCATTTTTCATAGTAGCAAAAATAGTCCTTGTAAATTACTTAATTTTTGGAATAATGTTTAAGTTTGCTAACAATTATTTTTCCTATTAGCAGAAATAGACCTCGTAAATTATTTAATTTTTGGAATAATGTTTAAGTTTGCTAACAACCATTATTCTTAGAAGCAGAAATTTCGTAAATTATTTTATTTTTGGTATAATTTTTAAGTTTGCTAACAATTATTTTTCATAGTAGCAAAAATAGTCCTTGTAAATTACTTAATTTTTGGAATAATGTTTAAGTTTGCTAACAATTATTTTTCCTATTAGCAGAAATAGACCTCGTAAATTATTGAATTTTTGGAATAATGTTTAAGTTTGCTAACAACCATTTTTCATAGTAGCAGAAATAGACCTCGTAAATTATTTAATTTTTGGAATAATGTTTAAGTTTGCTAACAATTATTTTTCCTATTAGCAGAAATAGACCTCGTAAATTATTGAATTTTTGGAATAATGTTTAAGTTTGCTAACAACCATTTTTCATAGTAGCAAAAATAGTCCTTGTAAATTACTTAATTTTTGGAATAATGTTTAAGTTTGCTAACAATTATTTTTCCTATTAGCAGAAATAGACCTCGTAAATTATTTAATTTTTGGAATAATGTTTAAGTTTGCTAACAACCATTTTTCATAGTAGCAAAAATAGTCCTTGTAAATTACTTAATTTTTGGAATAATGTTTAAGTTTGCTAACAATTATTTTTCCTATTAGCAGAAATAGACCTCGTAAATTATTTAATTTTTGGAATAATGTTTAAGTTTGCTAACAACCATTTTTCATAGTAGCAAAAATAGTCCTTGTAAATTACTTAATTTTTGGAATAATGTTTAAGTTTGCTAACAATTATTTTTCCTATTAGCAGAAATAGACCTCGTAAATTATTGAATTTTTGGAATAATGTTTAAGTTTGCTAACAACCATTTTTCATAGTAGCAAAAATAGTCCTTGTAAATTACTTAATTTTTGGAATAATGTTTAAGTTTGCTAACAATTATTTTTCCTATTAGCAGAAATAGACCTCGTAAATTATTGAATTTTTGGAATAATGTTTAAGTTTGCTAACAACCATTTTTCATAGTAGCAAAAATAGTCCTTGTAAATTACTTAATTTTTGGAACAATGTTTAAGTTTGCTAACAACCATTTTTCTTAGAAGCAGAAATTTCGTAAATTATTTTATTTTTGGTATAATTTTTAAGTTTGCTAACAATTATTTTTCATAGTAGCAAAAATAGTCCTTGTAAATTACTTAATTTTTGGTATAATGTTTAAGTTTGCTAACAATTATTTTTCCTATTAGCAGAAATAGACCTCGTAAATTATTGAATTTTTGGAATAATGTTTAAGTTTGCTAACAACCATTTTTCATAGTAGCAAAAATAGACCTCGTAAATTATTTAATTTTTGGAATAATGTTTAAGTTTGCTAACAACCATTTTTCATAGTAGCAAAAATAGTCAACGAATAATTCAACTGTTTATGTATGCATGTGAAGTATGCGTATTTTGGAATTTTTAGAATAATTTAAATGTGTGCTTAATATATAATATTTAAATTAGATCGATTTTGACAGTTGTGTGTTTGCCCGAGCGGTAACGATCTCAACTCATAATCTACAGGCGATGGTTCGATCGACGGTCGTGGAGTTTTTTTGTATGAAATTTTTTCAGCGATTTGTTTCGTCAAATAATAAACAGTGTATTGGGAAAATATGTCTTTAGTATGAATAAAAATATTGCGTCAGCGGAGCTGGTGAGGAGGGAGGGGGTAGGAAGGGGCAGGGGGAGGGGAAAAACGCGGACAATCATGCAATCATTCGGACATTATCGAGTATTAATATATAGATTCTGAGTGTGGCTCAACTTATATAAAATTTGATATTACTGAGATGAAATATTCTAAAAAAGCTATCGCTATCACGCACAAAATCATTTTAAAAATAAACTGTTTGCCAGCATGGGTTTCCTGGAAATCAAAAATAATAAAAGATAAATAATAAAATGATTTTCAATATTGCAATAATTTAGGAACTAGGGTATCCAATCCCGGAGCCTTTTTCAAAACCCGGGATTGGGATTAGCTCACCGAGAAAATTGAAATCCCCGAATTGGTATACTTTTTCCCCAGATTGTCACAGAAACTCGTTTTTTTTTTAGCTCAACGAAGAATTTGAAATCCCCGATTTGGCATACTTTTCCCCAAATTGTCACAGAAACTCGTTTTTTTTTTAGCTCACCGTGGCATTTGAAATCCACAGTTTGCCAATTTCGTGTCAATTTTCGGGATTTTCTAAAAATTTCTCAATCCTGAAATCCCGGGATCGCGACCATGTCAATTCCGGGATTTCGGGATCAGAAAATTGGACGGGATCCCGAGACTACGGGATCTCGAATCCCGGGATTGGATGCCCTAGTAGGAACGGATAGACTGCCATCTTCTAAACTATTGGAATAAGATGAAATGGAATATTATTTTAAATAATTTAGAAATTTACTTTTAAATATTTCTTTAAATATTAAATATATTTTTCAAATCTCTTTAATTTTTTTGTCGTGAAATAACTCAATTCAAAAGATACGGCTATCTATTCCAATTAACTGCGATGATTAATTACTTTGTGCTGCAGTTAAATGTGTAACGTATATAAATAATAATTGTCAATTATTTTTGTGAAAATACACCGTCTACTTTAAATAAACATGATGGTGATTATAATCAGCGCCATTTATAATTGAAAATTTAATTTGGCGAGAATGTTATGTATTATGACAACACTACAATCTGTCGGTCGGCCATAGATTTTAATTTAAAATACACAATACGCCACTTGATATATTTTAAATTTAACAATTTACGCGATGGCGAAATTTTAATCGAGAAACAATTTTATCAAACAGGAAGTAGTCAGTGTTATATTAAAAACCGATTAAATGTGAGTCTATGGGAAGAATCCACTAAACCTATTTTTCATGAAATAATGTTTGACTAACCGTATAAGTAAGTGATGATTATGAATAGTACTAATTTTAAGTTTATCGCTTAACAATACTCGTTATTAAAAAAAAAAAAAAAAATTAACATAAAAAAAACAATCATTGTTAAGCATATTTTGAAAGATATTAAGAAAAGGAAAAATAATGTATTTTATTACCCACAAGCAAATAAATTTGATAACCAAATTTAAATTTTTGTTTCTATGTTCTTGTAGCATTTGGTATTCTTTTATTCCAAATATATATTTTGGCCAATTAATCTCGTTGAATATTAACGACGATAATTTTTAATGTTTTTTCTTGTTAATCACTAGTCAAAATCAACATAGGAAATGTAAAACGTATTTCCAAATAAACTGATTTTGTTGATATGATTTAAGTATCCATAGAATTAGTATTTTTTTATCATTAAACTAGACATGTCATTGCATGTCGAAAACAGTAACCGCTTCATTAATTCAAATGAATAAATTGTACTCAGTATATGTAGCGTCAAGTCCTATGGCTTAGCGGTAAGCTTTGTGGGCTTCCGTGCCGGATCTCACGGGCTCGAGTCCCAGTACGTACAGCATTTTTTATATCGATTTTCGATTTCTGTTCAATGGCATGGGTGTTTGTGATGTCTAAAAATTCTCTCCCATTTTTCAGATCCTTCAATAACTGATTGTAGTGAGAGCGATTAGGAAGCCACTAGTCCTGTCCTAGCCTTATCCTTCAAACTCTACTATTCTGTTTGAAAATAAAGGTTGAGCAACTGAGTAACAAACAATTTTCGTAAAAAAACTTCTATATTATATTATATTAGAAATGTTTTGGCTTTTCTTGAAAATGTGGTATACAATATTGTCATTTATCAAATTTAGCAAAAATTGTAGGCGTTTTACTTTTTCTTTGAAGCAACCCTCGTTGTATGCTCGTGGGCATCCGAAAATCTTCAAAAAATAGCTAGTTTAGAATGAAAAAAAGCACGACGTGTGAAAATCTTCTTGAATAGTGACAGTCTATTCAATGGTGTTCGCCGAAAGATACAAATTATCTTAAATGGATGAGAGCTATTTTTCCCGTTCACCGTTACCATTACAGATTGCCCCATAACAGATAATCTTAATGCCACGAGGTTGATGAAAGAATAAGACGGCAAAGACTCTCCCAAAACGAGCGGTTAAAAGTGGCAAGTGGATATTTAAGAAGAGCCTTAACCATTCTATTCCAGAAAAGAAGTCTGGTCTTATCTTAGGCTTAGCGGGGATTCACGGAGGCTTTCACGCTCACCCGTTTGTTTTCTTTTGGCCGGTGAAACTTTTAAATTGGCTCCGTATTCATTTAGAAGGAAGTTTTGGCAAAGTGTAAGCGAAGAAAAAATTCCAGTGACCGATGAAGCGGGAGTCATAGCAAGATAAATGAAAATTTGGCCGGAAATTTCTCGAGGCTGTAAATTGTTTCTCAATTTGAATTATCATTAGCAAGTACGTTTTAAAATCTTTACACGTTAAAATCGTATTTATTTTCAAATGACAACTAGCTACACATATTAAGAAATAAAATTGATTTTAACAATGTTTGTTACTTAAAAAAGGATGGGCCAAGGGAGATACTATATACAGCGTTTATGTTTAATTTTAAAATTTAATCAAACGGTTTGTTTTCCATGCGAAAATAGCCTATCGCTTTTTTTCGATAAAACTTTTTTCCAGTAAGATTTTGCAAAACGTGTATGGGTATACATACTATCTAAAAAAATAATTGAAATACATTGATCAAGAATCAAATTATATTCTAAGTCATTCATGTATAGCGTTGGTATGGTTTTAAAATATACAAAATTTCATGAAACGTTATTATACTTCTGAACAAAAGTAATACAAAACAAGAGTTAGTATTTCAAATTAAACTTTGGCATAATAAGACACTTGTTTATAAAATAATATGAAAATTTCCGACAAGTATTTTTGCTCTACGTTATGAGTGGATAAATCACTTAAAAGTTTTGCCACACTTTTCTCTGGACATACCGACGGAACATACATTGAAATGTTATATTTTATTAAAGCGGCAATCTCCCTGAGTGTTTGCAATCTGCAATGAAGTGCACAGATATTTTTTCAAAAAGGATTATTTCCCAATTCTATCGGTCGTATCAATTCGACTGGGTGTCTTACTTATATATGCCAAGACTAGATTTCTCATAATTTTAAAAGTGTGTTTGACGAGTAAGTTAAGACTACATATAACCAATGCGTTCTCATTAAAAATATTATTTCTAAATTTTCGTAAACTTTTCAAACATATACCATACGAATAAAAAATGTTCATTATGTCATAACTTAGAAGAGTTTGTAGTAATATTTTTAATAATAGATTATGCATTATATTTGAAATGGAAAATGGTCAATCAAGTTATTGTTATAGTTATTTGTGAATTGTTGAATAAGTTGCAGTGGCATGTAAAGATTTGACGCATTTGATTACACTTGGTAGTTTTTTGGAGTAATAGTATTTTTTTAAAAGACATATATTTAATTTGAGTAATAGTAAATTAACTGTATTAAGTAAAATTTTTTTGGTCAGTTCAAACTGTTTTATATTGAATATTGATAAGTTTCAACGGAAAAAATTCAGTTCTTTATTTTTGATAATAATAGCACTAAACAAAGCATTTTTCTTGGACATCAATACAATTTTAGCGTAGCTTTCGGATCAATTACAATTACAAAAATTGTTTTTTTAGTTTTAAAACACTACAAATATCTTAAACTTAAATTCGTTAAACTGTCATCATGTCCAAGGGACAATGGATTATATCTCGTACGTGCTATCAAAAGTTTGAGTCATTGAATATTTTGTTCGAGAAACTTGAATTGTATCTGTGTTTTTTTCCATTATTGATAATTATCATTGATTTATAATCAACCCAATCCTAAACGTGTTCTGTAATAAAGCTAACAACTATTCGAAATCGTACTTTATTTGACTATCATCTTATGTCAACATAAGGATCGGCAAATGATACTGTCTTTGAGATTTTTATATTGATAATAAAATATTTTTGGTAACAGAAATATTTTACTATCAAAATTAAAATCTTTTGTCAAATACTTCTCATTTTTTTTCTTTTTTTTTTTTAAATTATAAACTTACAAAAATATTTCACTAAAATCTAAAAGTGGCAAAGTGTCAAGCATGAGAAACACGAACGTGGAAACTAAAAAAAAACTTCTTTTTAATTTGAAAACATCTTTACTTTTTTAAAAAATATTTCTTTGGTTAATTTAAACTCAGTGGGCTAGAAATAAAAAAAATACATATGTTAGGCGGTTATTTAATTAACTGAAGATAGAATTATTTTTCTTCTCCGGTGGCCTCGAATTTTTTACCCATGATATTTTATAAAATACTAATTTTTAATCTTCGACGGAATTCCGTTGGTACGAAATTCCGTGAATGCCACTGTGAGTCGACCAGCGACGTAGAGTAGAGATCGTGGAAAATTCTAGTGAATTACTCCACGGGATGCAAAAACTATACACGAGCTCATTCCAACGGAGCAATTTCAATTTAAAACTACTATTCCCGTCAAGCAAATAATACATTTTATTTTCAATTCAATTGTTGGCGAAGAACGCTGTTGTTTTTGCATTGGTAATTAGATGAGAGCTTTCATAATGTGTGCTATCTGTCTATTAAGACGAGAGCTTTTGTGGTAAAACGCTAGGTGTCTGTGGTCACACCAAATATTATTGTCAACCATCACTCGTATTTTTCTGAACTATGAATCTTATTGTTATACAAAACTTTCTTCTCAGTGTTGAATAATAATAAAAAAAAAACAACATTAAATACAAACTGTTTATTGTAAAATTTAATGTTTTCGTAAAATTAGTAAAATAAAATAAGTTTTAATAGTATTATAGATGGCTTAATCAAAGTCTCTAGTAAGTATGCGTTAACAAGTAAAAAAGCAGATCACTCTTAATTGGCTTTAAATATTTTTTCGTAAATAAAAACAGTTTTAGAAATTATTGGGAAATAGGTGACAAAATGAATAGGCAAAGATAAAAAATGATAAACAAAAAAAGCAACTAATTCATGTACGTAAAATGATATGATTACAATAAGAAATCCAAAGATTTAAATAAATCCAAAAAAATTACAAGTGTTTGATACAATATGACTCAAAACTGACTGCTTATCAAGTTTTTTTCCCCTTTTTATCACTACTACTAAATGAAGTCCAGCAATGCTTTAAATATATAAAAAAAAACACGTAGCTACAAGTAAAATAGCACAGTTATAAATTTAAATTTGAGTAAAGATATATCTCTGACGTGTAACGTCATATTGTACGTATATTTATTTAAATATTAACCACAAATTTAATAAGCAATTTAGAAATCTCAAAATCACAAAAAAACGTTCATAACTTTAGAATTTTGAGTTTCTTACTGCAGGTGTTATTTAAACCCAATTTTTGTTTTTCCACAAAGCTTACACCTACTGTTTCTTAAAAATGATCTTAAGCCTTAAAACATTATTTATTACTTCCGCGTTGAATTGAAAACTTCAAAAACCTTGAGAGAAAAAAATATTAAATTTGAAATTTCAACTCATTTAATCAGTAACCGATTATAAATAAAATGTGATATATTATGTGTTTACAGAATGAAGCCGTTATAAATGGAATTGTTATCTTTAAAATTTTATATGCAAAGCATGCTTTCGTGTTCTGAACCATGATGTAAACTGAAATGACAATCCTAAGTTGCAAGTTTTCTACTTTATTACGTGATATTTCGAACAAATACATGAATCATTTCTTTTTAACTAAAACCCTGAAATGAAAATTGTATTAGCATGTGAGTACAATAAGAAATCATTTTCTTTTAAATATAGTAAAATGCGAATACATATTTTTTACCTTATACTCTTACTAATAAATTTATAGCGTTTACGTTGAAGAATATTTGAAATTAAACAATTGTGTTGGAATTATTTAATTACCTTGTAAATATATGCATTTATTTTAAATGTTTTATATATGTATGAACGTAATATATGTGGTTCTATTTTGGAAACTCAGGCTTTACATACAATTTTCTGTTTTGATAGTGTTATCAGTATTATTTTAAAGAACTACAGTCGATTATGGAAACATCATCACACAATTCCTTGCAAAACTATTAAATAGAAAATATTTAAAATTAAATATCCCATATTAATTTAAAATATTGTATTTTATGTGTCGAATCAAACTGGGTACTGAACCATTTTTTAAATCTATTTTGAGTAAATACAATTTACTTGCATCCTAAAGCATGCCTGCGAATTAATATTTGGTATCACGTGTCACTTAGTATGTTGTCACACAAGCGCAATTTTATTATAGGGACATAGATTTTTTATTCCTCGATGTTTTTTCCATTTGTCTATGAGCTATTTGTATACAAAAATATTTTAGCACATTCGGATGTGCTTCCAAAATAGATCATCTTAAATTTCATTGGAGAATAAATTCAAGTCACACAATTATTACTTATAATCAAAAAAACCTTTCATAATGTGAATATGTTCCCAAAAAAAATTAATAGTTTTCTTAAACGCAAAAACATTCAAATTTTAAATTGATAAATTTAAGTGAAGTAGATGATAAAAAGATAATCTCATCAAATAACAAAACCAGGTCACGTAGTGATTAATTATGAAAGGCATTAGTAACATGACAAGACCAGGGTGAGCCAATGAAGCGCGAATATGAATGATCTGAATCAATTGTTTTAGTGAATTGAGCTGGATACGGTATAAAAAAATAATGCACGTACTATAATTTACCATATAAATACACGAAAACATAATATGCAACAAAAAAATAAATAATAATTAAATAACGGTATGTATTAAAAACATTCTATTGTTTGATTGTGAAGTATAGCTATTATAATCGATTGAAATAATTGTATCGGTGCTCTAAAAAAATAGTTTCAAACAATAAACTTGAGCCCCGTTTATATAATCAAACAAAAAGGCGTGTTTGTATTGTTACGTTATAATCTAATAGAATAAAAAGCGATTTAGATCATCGGTTGTTGTTATAAGCAAACAATGAATAAAGGAAATTTAACCTAGATTATTGTCACGTAGGTAATTTTCAACATCGTTATTTTGGAAAACAATACGCTTAATAAATTTCATTTATTTATATTCTGTCTCAACTGAATGAATCAATCATTTCTTTACATTCTTGTGCAGTTTTTAACAAAAACCTAAAGGAATTAGTTAAAAATTTCTTTTCTCAAACATTTACACATTAATAATGTTACACTCGAGGGCAACAATGCGTATGTAGATAAACAAGCACGACATGATAAACAAATATTTTTTAATATTATTTGTGCTAATTTTAATAAAATGTGTTGACTATTTTATATTTTTAATTAAAATGATACTTTGATTTTTTAACCGAATGAAAAATAATCAATTAAACAAAAATTTATTGTTCTTATGAGAATATTGTGATAGATATCATTTATTTCCTTTGACTATTCAGGTGTTAACTGTGTGGCAATTGGCGGGTTGAATAAATATTCCTAGCTGCGTATATTTGTGTCTACGAGGTGATTTGTGTAGGTCGATCGAGGCACGCAGAGAACAGAGCTTACTTACTTTGCTCAGGCCATCGCCGTTTAGGTAAACTTCTTAAGCTGTAGGTCTTAGAGAACGGGCAGTTCAGCACTTAAATTGGCAGGGCGAAGCGTAGCGTCAAACTTTCGATCCGACCCGCCGGCGTGCTACGGAGATGCTACGCTTTGTAGGGTATCTACGTAGCTACGAAAATAGGTAGGCAAAGTTAACTGATTAATTGGAACCGAACTTGTACACAGGCAATACGTTACAGTGAAAAGTTTTTGAATAGTGTAAAAGGGACTTTTTTAATTAATTGAAAAGTAATTTCTAGTTATGCAGAATTCTTCGTGAATTCAAATGATCTTATTCTAGATTTTTTTAAAAGAACTTCGTTACTTTAACGCGGACGTCAAAGCCACATGCGCAGAAACTTATTTTGGGATAAAATATAATAAAGTTCATAATCCACACGTCATTGGAATTATCACACTCTTAATAGTGACGTGAAAAAAGGATTTTGTATTACTTTACTTTGTCTATAACATATTGCAAAATTATGTTTATATTACATGTAAATCCTGAAATAAATATAAAGTTTGTAGAAAAAGTAAATGTAATAAGTATCAATGCAGACTCTAATAAGCCATTTTCACTAACAAATAATTTGATAATACATATCTTTTTTCATTTCCTTGGTCAAAATATATTTTTTAAAACAAAGATGATGTCAATAATTAAGCTGAGCACAGTCTTCATAAGGTTGGAAAAGGTCAAGAATTTTCATATATTATTTTACAAAAATACGATCCTTCAACTATTGTTCGTTGGAATAATTTCTACGAGTGAAACCATTTTTATTGACAAACTAGATTTACAGAATTAATCCATTAAATTGTGTTTTATTTTTATAAATGAATATTATTTTCATACGAAGTTGATGCGAGCTCATGTGGTTTTTTGAAATTAAGTAAAATAATAAAAACCTTGTCAAAAATAGCAATGTTTAAAGAAATTCTCAGAAACCGTGTTTTATGACAATGTCATACGATTTTATTTGACGTCATATAAAAAAAATACTTGCCTAATTTCATAAAAAGAACTATTTATTTTACATCTTTAGTTGTAAAATTCTTAGTATTGCGAGTTTTTTTATTACTTGTGTTATGTAGACAGTAAAAGTACAAATCGGTCAAATAAATCATTAGTGTAAAATGCGACTAAAGGCAAACACAGTCGTTAAACAAAATGGCAAAGCGTAAAAAAACCAAAACATGCTCCAGACTTGCAAATAATTAAATTCAAACAGTCTTGACAGCTAGGACCAATCGTGAAAGCTCACGATGAAAACCAAAGCTACTAAAGCAAAATAAAAAGCTCCGGCGATTTACAATCATTCAAATTAAATTTTGCCAACTTGAGTAGAGCAGAGAATGAAAACATTTTTTTAAAAAATGAAATAAAAATAGCGCCAGACATCAGAATTTGGGATAAAACGGTCCACTAAAAATAACAACTACCATATTTTTACAAGAATCATTTAACTCGATTTCCAGAAACAAAAGGTAAACAAATAACAGATTTTCTATTAAATAGAAATTCAACGACAAAGGAAGATTATAACAAACAAAAGCCTTCATTTGATTCTTACACATTAGACGTGTCTGAATTTTTTGACGGTGAAAGCAATTCCCCTGTAAATAACCAAGTAGCTATGAAAAGTATTATTTTTTCTCAAATAAAATAAATATTTATATTTTTTTTTGTTTTTGAGTTTTCATGCAAATGTTCTTAAAACACGATTTTCTATACCTAACATATTTTTTTTCTTTATTAAAAAAAATGTTTTTTTATTAAGAGAACTTTCTTATGTTTTTCTTTGTATTCTATCATATCTTTACACGGTGCATAGTGTAACAAATCTACCGTGTAAAAAAAGGTTGAGTGTATTAAACTTTCTAATGATCACGTTATGAATAGGAAGACACAATGCTGTGATTGAAGGTGATCAATCTGATTTTCAAACACACATTAGAGTTTTTTTTATCAATTACAATTACAGAAAATGTTTTTGTAAATTATTCTTTGAGAATAAAATCAATAGTTTCAAAACTTTGGTTAAATACCAGTAACGGTATATTTCCAATATATATTTTTTAAAAAGACTAACTTTTCTTGTTCAGTTTTTTTAATTTATATATTTGACTCGTTGTATGAATCGTGAAATTTGAATAAATACATATTTTTCTTGAGGTATGCAATAAATTTTGTACCACTTGTAATGTTAAAATAAACGTTTCAGAATCAAGCTATGGTAAAATATATATTCCTTCATATAACTGATACACTTGTCAAAGTACCTATTGTCTGTATCAAATAAAAACGTAATTAAATGGCAATGCTACAAAATGAAAATAAAACAATAAATCACTGTTTTAACGTATAGCATTTAATTGAATTTTACATTGTTATGCTTAAAATACTTAATACGTGAGTATAAAGTTATAAAACAATTAATAAAAACAATCAATAGTTAAATGAGTTAGGAGTAAAAGCCTTATTTACAGTGATCTGAATTTCTTAGAAAGTTATTGAAAAATATTACTATTACTTACAATTTGAAGGTTCTGAATCACTTTGTAGTACAGGCGGGACCCAACAAAAGTTCATAGCGAGAACCGAAGCTTGAAAGTCGAAAAAAGAGGCTGCCATATGCTGTTCGTCCGTTAATGAACTGTAAGAAGTAAAGTCACAAAGTTCTCAAGTCTAGAGGTTTGAAAAGTTTTTGTTTTGCGGTTAGCAGCAGAACCTTATTTTGCCTGCAAAGATCGATGTGCTTGCAGCCGTGGTATTTGTGCAGATGCTTAACGTTTTGCTAGGCATTCAAAATATGCAGATACAATATTTATGAATTATCGTTCAAATAAGATTAAAAGTAAACAAAGGTTTGTAACAAAATATGGGCTTTAATCTCATAAAAGGTGTTTATTTATTTAAGCTTTTGTAAATGTGAAAAACAATTTGCGCTATGTTTACTATAGAATAATTAATCACGAACAAACTTGTATAAATAATGAATGATATTTGAAAAAAATATTAAAAGACAATCTCTTATTTTTTTACGCGTAGTAACACTAGGCATTAATTGATTATAACTTATACATTAAATATACACAACTTTAGCATATAAAAAGCTATATACACGAAAATTGTAAAAATAAATAAAAATGTATTATATCATCAAGAATCAAACGAATTATTTAGCAATAACTTAGTGTGATACTCAACAATAATGCTCCGAGAATATATTTTTACCCTTGTACTCGTAAAAAGTATTTAAAATGATTTTGTTAACCAGTATTTCCTTTATTTATTTCAGATAAGAATTGGTAAGTATCAGATACCCGCAATTTAAAGCACTTATAAAGAATCAAATGGAATTTAAAAAGTTCTTTAACTTTTTACTGAAAAAAGTAATACATGAAAGTGAATACATGCTTCAAAAAATACTGTTATTATATGATAACAAAGGTTTTATTTTATACAATTCCATATCAGTATTTTAAATGAAACTAACAATATAAATACATTAATAATGATTGTTAGTGAAAAAAAGAACCTAAAAGAAAAAACAAATAAATTCAGTATTTGTTTGTAAAGAAAAAGAATTTTATTGCTATGTAATAGATTGTTGAACGTTCTGAAAGTGATTGATCTAAATAGAGCTCATTATACAAATGTCTTTTAAAAGCTTAATTTAAAGCCGTTTCTTCTTCCAAACGAATAGATTTCTCGTTGGTAAACCACTGATAGTTATCCATTTGCTGTATTGTATAGAAGGTAAGAATGACACGATGTTGCATTTGTTCTTGAAATTATTTAACACATCATTATATTTACCACTGTCCAATTATTATATACGTCTCTTAAGCAAAATGTGTATTTCAAAACATATATTTTTTGTTGTATTTCATGCAATAGATTTGTTAATATAGAACCCTTAATAAGCAGAAAAGGTTTTTAAATAAAATTCGAAAAAAAAATTCCTTGAGTGTGGTTGGTAAATAGTGATATAATACGGTTTATGCCTATCCTGATATTATAATAAAACTGCCTGATTACTTTCAGTTCTCTAGATTAGTATTACTCAATTGGGATCCACAGGGAACAAACGATAACAAATCAAATCACTAAAATGCATCTGGACTAAAAAAGATCAGGCAAATGAAACCATGCTCTTAAATTATTGACACTGAGACCTTAAGCGACATTGAACAATTGTTGGATTAAAACGCAACTGAACGAATTGTGTCCAAAAGGCAAAATGTTAAAAAAATACGAAAAGATGAGTTGGTTTACTTGATCAATATGGCTTAAAAAAACTCATTTACTTTACATAAATAACAATTAGGTATATGATACCTTTTCTTTAAAACTGTCCCTACTGGGATTCGAACACGTGACCTTCGTAGCCGAAGCCAATGACGTTGACCACTCGACAACACAGGCGATCAAATGAAGTCTTGTTCAAAGGCATGGATGTATGTGATGTCTTAAATTCCCCCCTTCCTCCTATTCTATCATATTAACGGAGCATATCGAGAACGATTAGCTAACCACTAGTGATGTCCTAGCCCCATCCTGCTATTTTTAATCTCTTTGGAAAAAGAGAGATTGAGCAACTGAGTAACAAGCAGTTCTCGTTGAAACACTTTTGTTGAGATAAACTCCATTAGGAGTCCATATGCTCCACATTGGGAGCGCACATGGTAAACAATAATTAAATATATATGATGCCTTTTATCATACGTATTCAAAAGTTTGTATTTATAAACTAAATCAGCTTTGTTAATGTAATGTAAATTTTTCACATACACTGAATTACCAACCAGGTAGACAAAAGATCTCTTTTAAGATTTCGACTGAAGGTGCTTGGTAGAATTTCAATATTAAATTTGAACGATTTAAATTTAAAAGATCTCTTGTTTAAAATAAAAAAATATCATAATATTTTCCTACCATGAATACTGTATAGAAATAACGTTGAAATATATAAATTTAAATATAATATATTTCTTGTGATCGATGTCCACAGAATTCGTAAGTAATAATATTGTTTAGAATGTAGAGTTCATTGAATGTTAACCCGTCTTACCTGACCTTTAAGGGAACTAATTTCGTTCAATAAACTACCCAGAAGAGATTCGTATGCGTGACACTTCCGTTGAGCCTATTTGATTTAGTTGTCTCGATAGAAGTTTCTACTTTCTCACACTGCTAGCTAGCATACATGTTAAATAGTTCACATATTAAATAACTTAGTTATTAATAATACTACAATATTGAATATCTATCGTGTGTTAATAAATAACCACGCGTGTTCATAGCTATCTGTATAGCAATATATATGATCTTCAAGAGTTATAAATTCTAAAATTTTAAAATTGACTAAGTATCATTAATTAAATATTTTGACTGAAGAATGTGTCTGTTGAAAAAAAGAACTCACTTTCTTGTAAAGGTGTTTACAAAAGATTTTTTTTCTAATCCTTGTTCAATCCCAATGTAGAGTATTTGGATTACTATTGGAGGTATTTTAGCAGAAGTTTTGTTACGAGAACTGCTTGTTATTTTGTTTCTTAAGCAGTCTTTTTTTGGATTTTTTTAGCCAAAACGTGTATTTTTGTTCAAACGCATTGAAAAATTGGTGTTTATTTACTAATTTATATGCAGTTCAATTTTGTTTGTTGCCGTTATAACTTTTTCGTGAGATAATGGTTTGATAAATATATTATCAATTATATCTCTTTCGGCTTAAAACTGGTCATATAAATATTGGTTTTACTGTAAAATATTATTTTGTAAACTTGAGTTTCAATATCGTGTTGTTAATCAAAATTAATGGTTTATGTAAAGTTTATACGAAGTACGATTAAAACTATTTAGCTATTATTTTTGTGTGTACTCGACACCAACAATGACAACGCTTTTGAGACATTTCATCACCAACTGATTATGATTGTGCTATACCTGCTGTTATTCATCAAACTTGTCATTATATATTTCAGCGCAAGTTAGTACCTATTCTACAACATTTCTGATATGAAATTGTTTACTTTTTATGTTGTCTGGTACTAAGAATAGCACACAATCATCTGTTACACCACGGGTATGCTTTGGCATGAATAAGGCCGTAGTGTACTATTATATAATAAACCCTTTCTAGTTCTCTAGTGACATATTAGTAAGAATTGGGTACGTGTCGAATTCCTAGCCCGTCAATTGAATTGGGGTTAGACTTGGCAGGTCTTGATTAGGTAGATTCAAGAAGGAGTAATTATTCACATGAGACATAGAGATACGTGTATTTGTTAATGTGGTTATATAGGGTAATGGTCTGAGAGATAGAATAAGATTTTAAGCACTGATGGTTCTTTTATTTTATCACATTCAAATCGTAAAAGTAAGCAATATTTTTTTTTAAGCGACGTTGCCTAAAAGAAGAGTCTTTCCGAAATAAGCTGATTAAATGTATCACTAAGCTCAAATAAAATTGTATTAAAAGTTCGTTGCCTGAACATACAAAAATTAGTTTAATGTTATGAACATAGTTAGTAAATAAAATAAAAAAGGCAACTGGTTTAGCTCAAATTAAATAAATGTGTAACAGGTTTAATTTTTTTAATGTAACACACTTCCACCGAAAATTGACAGTGAACACATTAAAAGTAAATTAAAAATATTGAGAAAAAAAAACATTTTCAAAAACAATGATATAAAATAAAGCTTAAATAGGCCCATTAGAGGTGAAGTGAGCCAAACAGTATTTGAGAAAAAAAAAATAGATGCATTGTAATATTTTACATCTTAAAGTATCGTAAAATTGAAGAAACCTCAGTTAATACACATTGCAATAATGTTATCTCCGTAAAATAAAAATATGCAATCCACCAAAACACCAATTTAAGACGTGATTGTACTTAAGAGTCCAAGAAAAAGTGTTACCATTTTACTAGTTGGCTCAATTCACATCTAGAAGGCTCATATGAAGAAAATTTTTTGGCAACGCCACATCTATGACTATTTGTAGCTATCCAATTTGAAACCTTTACTGATTTCTTTAAAGAAAAATAAAATTTATTTTTGAGGAAAAAAATTGCAACCTGTAATAATTCTAATCGTTCAATTTTAATCATACTCCAAAATGAAGTACTTTTAGTAAATAACTAAATTTATGTTGAGCCTGTAAAGCGGGATCTCAATTTTATTTTTAGAGTAAATGAAGACTCAATCGATGCATGTAATTTATTATAACCAAAAGAAACAGACATCTAAAAGCATGTACACAAATTTTAATACATTCAATAATTTACTTAAAATTGTATTGGAATTCCTAGCACTACCGGTTAATTAACAAACTTTAGTATTGCAATAATCCTTTATGGTTGTCTATATACGTGTAGTTAGAGACTTACGAATCTGTTCAGGAGCAATGCGGAGTTAAAAATAAACCAAAAAGTATACATTCTCAAATAATAAACGTTGTTTTGGTATTCCGCAAGCAGCCCACCAATAGACAACTTGTACGTAATTAACGAGAAAAGCCGTTTAACTGTAAATAAAAATAGCATAAGCTCTCATTCTTTATTGTCTGAATTTGTAAGAGAATCACGTCTTGGCAAAAGCTCCACCGGTTTCCACTTTTGCCGTATTGACTAGAAATTTAGTGCGAGAGTAAGTGTATTAATAATTAAGATTATTTTACGCCGTGCATTGCAACAAATGTTATATAATTTTATACGAAGTTCTATAACATGACTTGAGAAAGTGATTTTATATTTTTATGTGTTAACTACACTAACTTAAGTTTTCACCTGAAGGTGCTTGGTGGAATTTCAATATAAAATTTGAATCGTTCAAATTATGTACACTCCCACAAATTTTACACCAGGTTATCAACGATAGACACGTCTACTTTTGCTAATCACTTAATTTCGAAAGAACACGTGTTCAATCAGAAACAAGGAATAAAAATGTTACACCCAAATACGGACGGTCATAAGCTCTTTTACCAGGAAATTTTGGAAATAAACAGGGCACAGTTGTGTCGCGTTCCGATTTTAAATGAAATATTGCATATGCCGGGTCGCCACTTCTGTACCCTATATAAATATAGTCATAAAACCTTTTCCGACAAACAAATAAATATAATTCTTAAAACCACTCACTACTCAAATCTTTGGGCATTCCCATTAGCTTATCTTTTTCGCCAGCAATGGCTTTAGCCTAAGTGATACATTTATTTATTATATAAACACGAAACATTCATTTACTAAGCGTCAGTTCAAGTTCATCCGTGCACTTGAACGCTTGAAGATGCCGAAAGGCAAAACCCGGGTCGTTAGTGGCAAAATCAGTGGGAGTGTACATAATTTGAACGATTCAAATTTAACTACACTAACGTTACTTGAGATCTGTTGTTCTTTTTTAATACACATATTAATATGAATATATAAATTTCACAGGAAAATGCTATTTTATGGACTTTAAGATTAGCCGTTGTTTCATTGACTTGAGAAGAAGTTAATAATTTAGATCTTAGATCTTAAACAAATTGTTGGCATTTTAATGTGACTTGATATTATGAAGCTTGTTTTTATTAAAATTTAACTTAAACTATTATCCACTTTGTGTACAATGTGAAAAAATGGATGCGCATATTGATTTATGGTTTCACATCCCCACCGATAGTCAAGGTAGAAAAACCAACATATTTTTTTCGTTCTTTCTTTTTATTCCAGTAAAAATTTCGCTGCAAAACTGCGATCCTAAATTATTTATTTTAATATATTTAAAGTTAAATTCGTAAAAAAAATGTTTGTTAATCGCATTATTGAATCGGTTGCCAAGATTTGGGTCATTCGGTCATTGTATCGAAACAGAACTAATTCAGCGACAAACTTACTTAAACTTTTAGATTAGCCAGTATATATCTGGACACGACAGTTTCACTGCCAAGCTCTTAAAACTTTGCTGAATAGAAGAATCGGCATGATTGAGTGACACAATGCAACCACTTCTGAGATTGTATTTCAATGACTTCTAAACTGGAAAAATTATCGAAGTGGTATTTGTCAAGGTGTCAAACCCTCAGACCACGGTATCTTGGTAACTATTTAAAATAAACTTTTAGTCAATTTACGTTTTCTTACAAACAGTGAGTAATGATCCACTTTTAGTACATCTGGATATTTTGTAGTAAAAATTTTACACGCTTAAGTGCAAGCCGCAAAGTCTTAGTTAATTGCTGCAAAAAAAATCTTAGTACGAAACAGAAAAAAATCTCCGCGTTCGTTAAGCCACAGCGAACATTTACTAAGAATAGATATTAAACCTTGTTGGGTATTAGTGGGAATAAGCATAGTACAGTGAACAACTTTCTTAGTATATATATTCAGCGATATTTTCAAAATTAAAAAAAACGTTTTAATTTTATCATAGAGTAATTTTAATAATTTTAAGCAGACTACAATGTCCATAGAAACGAAATTATTAATTCTATACGATACATTTGGTCATGTTGGTTAAAGGTTATAGAATACATAAACATTACCACATCAAATTTTCTCACATGTCACAACCAGTTTGACGTCAATTATGCCAATTTAAATTATGACAGAATAATCAATACTGCCGGTCACATAATTTAACTCAATTCAAAATTGAATTAAACTAACAATGTTTAACAAGGATAATAAAACAATTCATCAAAAGTGCAAGTTTAATTTTACAAACATTAAAAAGTTATATATTTTTTACAAAAGATAACATGCTACGTCCGTTACTAATGAAATTTTTGACTGTAATTAATATTTAACTAAAAATAGAAGGTTTTGATGGCGGGGAAGAATCTATCAAATAGTCATTATTGAGTTGTGTTATTAGTTATTACCTACGTACAACTATTACATAGAAAACTTTGTTGAACACTAGAATGTGTTATGTTAGTTAAGTTAGCATAATTTTAGCCCTGTGTTCCCCAAAAGGCCTAAAACATTCTTAGGTAAAGCAGTTATACTGTGAGTAGGATATGCCATTGACGGCGACACGTGGTAACCAACACTTACGTCAGATAATTGAGTGCTTCCGTACAAAGTGACGCATGCCTTCAGCGTAACCCGTAGAGCCGTAGACACTACGACGCCGTCGAGGTTGGTTATAATATTATGCTTTGCTTATATCATACAATGACAGTAGAGTATATTTATATTCTTCCTTTTATGATCTTGAGGAAGTGTTATTTGTTACGAATATACATATACGTACACGTTAACTTTGTATAGAATAAATCAATATCGACTGTGGAAATGAAAAAAGACGTAACCCACAGTTTTTTCAAAACAGGTTTTTTTCGATAATCACAACGTATCAAACTTGATACACGTTCTATCAAAAGGATGAAAGCTGCAAATTCTAAATAAGTATCTAAGTTTAGCTTTAAAGTTTGAAAAAGGTGACCTTGTAAAAAATTATAACCAAGAAAAAAGACTGAAATAAAAGTTTGACATCATGGACAAGGATTTTGATGTATTTTCTACTAAAACTGTTTTCGAGTAAGCTTGTAAATTTTTCTGTGATTTAAAAAAAATATATTTTTCTGAAATGCTAAATCTTTTTTAAATATGAAAATAAAAAATTCAAATGATTTGTCTCGTTGTGAACATAAAGAAAAATATCTTGAAACGATTTTATTTTGATTTATTTCCGCAAAGAAAAAAAACAATGTGTTCATAAAATGAATCGAGTTTTGTGGAAAATTATTTTCCATCATTTCCTTCTTAAAAAAACATGAATGTGCTAAACGATAAATTAAACAAACACATATTGAAAATATTTTTTAAGCTTGAAGTAATATTATTTGCATCCAGTTTGCATATATTGCAACTTATATTACCACATTTATGAAAAAAAATGTGTTTCATAGCATTTTAAAACTTTTGTTGTTTTTAAGCAAAAAAATATGTTGACAAAAAATTGAAATACTTCAAGTTGATAAGATTGAGATTTTGTCATCCCTTAACATTTGCCGTATTTTTTTTTCTCTCGATAATTAAATAAAAGTCTTAAAAGTCTTTGTTACTTCTGTGATTATTTGAATTGGTTCAATTCATCTACAATATATCACTTTCTATCTATATATAAAGTATTTTTGAAAGTTCTGTTTTTGTTGATTACCAGTCAACAAATTTCTAGGTAAATGAAATACTTAAACCAATAAATTGTCTGGAGTTGGAGTCTAATAAGTAAGAATTCGGCTCTAACGACGAAGCGAGTCTGTGTTCAATTCCAGGTAACGTCAATGTAAAATTTAAGTTTGCGATCTAAGACATGGTTGTTTATGATGTCAATTCTTCTCGAGTTGATCTCGAGCGATTTTCGTCAAGCTTACCTTGTATGATCTTTCATCTTCAAAATATGTTGTCCATTGGCATTAGCTGTAATGCTATATTATTTTGATGATATAAGAAAATGTTTGGAAAATGATGATAGTATAATCAATTATTTGGCATATAAATCGCAGATCTTTGAAGTGGTGCAGTATTCTTAGACGTGAAGAAACTCAGTGAAATTCTGAATTCTTTAATTTCCAACACAAAGTTGTTAATTCTTGTGATACGTCCCAATAGCAAAACGTAATTCAATTCAAAAGTTTATTGCTTCGCGCGGATATGTTCACTGTTTACCTCCATATACTTGCGATCGTCAAATCTTAAGCGCTTTTTGAGTTTAATGCCAACTCACCCCTTCGAATCTCTAAGTTTACACTGTTTCGATTTTGACAGTGTGTTTATTTATCAAACACAACGATGTATTGTTTGCAATTAATATTGCCAGTTGGAAACGCTAGTTGTATAATTTAAGACAGTTTGTGGTGAGTGTATTGCGAAAGTCATTTATTATATACATATAATATAGAGGAATACCTTAATCACGTTATATTATTATTTATGTAAAACAAATAATTTATTTATCTCTTCAAGACGCTTCAAGAAATAGTTTTATTTCTTCTTTTACAGAAAATAGAATATCTTATTTATATTAAACAGTATTTGATTTCTGTAATTACAAAAAAACTATATTCGAATTAATACATCATTATTGTTTTAATAATAATAAATAGTATATATATTTTTTTTATTATTTTGTCACTTAATTTTAATAATAAAAATAAAGATATTGAACGATGAAGTGACTAGTTGTGCTCAGTAAACTGCGTTTTTAGTGTAAAATAAGCTTATAAGAGTACAAATAATTTATTTTTTAATGTTTAACATTTCCATTATTTTTAGTTAATATTTATGATCGAAAAATGTTTTTAGCAGTATCGTTAAATGCCAGATCACCACTGTCTAATGTTTGCTTTGTTTTTAAAATTGTTAACTAGAAATTTACTTGAAGTGTGTTTATTCGAATAAAATAAGAAGTATGTGTATTCCGGAATACTAAAATTATTACTGATTATACAACTGAAGACGACAAAAAAGCTTTTGTGTTGATGGTGATTCTTTAAAATAAAATAATCAACTTACGCTACTTACAATTAATAAATTAATAAAAACACAATATTCTTTTTTACTTTATTTCCACTCTATTTAAAAAGGTCAGGACCGGTTTCGCTCATGGCGAGCATTGTCAACTGATATAGTTTAATATGCCTTTCAACCAAGTATTGAACACAGATGACAGTGAACACCCTAAAAGTGAACAATTAATAAAGGTGCGCATTCAGCAGTATTTTTTTTATTAAATAGATCATTCTAAAGCGAGAAATGCAACTGTTAAAAAACCCAATTTAATAATCTTACATTATCATAAATATCAAAGATTTTCTTGGAATCGCAATAAAAGGAAGTTTATGGCATCGAAGAAAACTAATATCCATTTCAAAATGGTTTCTTTACAAAGCAAGAATGTTTTTTTATCATAATAAAACGTTGTAAATACCAGAAAACAGAAATCATTTACAAAATAACAGCAAACAGATCGACCATACGAAAAGATAAAAACCAGAGAAGTATGAAAAATTCCCTCGCGAAATAGGTACGTATGTTGTGCGGCAGATTCGAAATTCTGTCCCACATATAGAAAAAGTTTTTCGATGCCCAAAGGAATCTAGGCAGGCGCTTTTACGGTTTTCCAACGCACAATTCGAACGAAAAAAGGGAAAATGTTAAAGATACAAAATAAGAGCGCGAATTATTTTTTTTGCCATATATGTAGTAAATCGGTATTTCAGTGTTTGTTGGTAACATTCGTTTTCGATTGTATTTGTTTAAATCAGTTTCTAAAATAACTTAATTTATTCGTCTATTTCAGGGCATCGAATTCTAGACACTTTTTGTGATCTCGAGATTGAATATTCAATATAAAATCGTTTATAATTTCAGGATTTGTAATTGAGAAATTTTTGCTGGGCGATTTAAAAAACCCAGAAATTTACGGAATTTCCTTAATGAAACGTCGAGTCCTTTTTTATCCCTTGCGCAACTTAATCAAAAATTTTCGATCCTGAAATTTTGAGATTAGTACTATCACAATCCCGGGATTTTGGGATTACAAAATTGAACGGGGTTCCGGGATTGGAAGCCCTAGTTCAGGGGTGGGGAACCTCTTCTTCTCTAAAGGCCGCATTCATTTTTCTGATTCAATATGAAGGCCGCAGTAAACATTGACTAGGGAATTTTTGGCCGGAAACAATTTCATGCCAATTTCTTAAGCTCAGAAATTTGCGGATTTCCCAAAATTATCAGCGTGGGACCTTTTTTGAGGTCTTTCAAAGATTTTGACATCGAAAATCTTAAGAATTTACGAAAATACAAAAAAATACAGAATTAGAGAATTTGCCAGAAGGCCGCACCAGAGTAGCCAAAAGGCCGCAGGTTCCTCACGCTTGCCCTAATCTATACTCCATATTTGTTAAATGTACGAAAAATCGTATTTAAATAGTTAATCTTTCAGGTACTGTTGCATCAGCAGCCACTGCCCGTTCTTTCGGGCCGAACGAACCCGTCACCTTCATCTGGAATCGTCCCTTATATACTTCATCTACGACAGACCAACATGCTCCGTTACATTTTTGGGCATTTATCGTGATCCCAATAACTTATCTAAAACAACACAAGTCATTTTAGCATGACCACTAATTAACTTTTCCGGTTCTAGGCTCAAGAAATGCGACCCCAATACCCACATTTTCTTAAATATCTATTTTAATATGGGTAATACAATGTTTATAATTAGGGTATTCTTATATCATAGTTTTTTGGAATTTTTGTAGTTTATATAAATACGCGATAACGCGATGCGATAACAAGATAAGCGCCCGCTTATCAGCAATCGTTCGTAAGATAACTAGGCTGAACGCGTCAGTTGCAAATACATATTTGTACTGAAATGACGTCTTTTTTACGCTCAACTTAAAATATGATTATTTATTAAAAAACACTGATATTTAAAAAAAATGTATGAGGAATGATGCAGAGAGATATTTTAAAGCCTTTAGACTATTTTTTTTTGAAATTCATAAGAATAAAGCCAATAATGAGGAAACCACTGGGGTTCCTAAACGACCCCCATCGGCAGAGAAGTATTTTTCTAGTCTCCGAGCCGCGAGAGTTAAATAAAGACAAATATAAAAACATTTGTTTTTTGCAAAATGAATAGTTGTATTACCAAAAGTGAATTTGTTAGATTGTTTAAGCATAATATCTACATATATATCGGAAGCCAACGTTGTTGACCGCTGCACCACAGACCTGACTTATTATTAAATACACAATGAGAGCGTCATTTAGGGTATGTCTGCAACATTTGTTTCTTAAACCATATTGTGTAATTATAAGTTTAAAATCCAATAAAATGCTATTTTTACTTTGTACTAGAGTCAAAAATGAACTTATCCGTTTTATTCAACACCCTGCCCAGATATGTTGGCCCACCCCGTCTCAGGAGGCTACACCCCACTGTTGCCTACCCGTCTTATTTATCTAATGACTTTCTTTGATAGTGAGAGTAGTAAGAAAAACCATTACTTACGTCTTAAATATGAAATGAATGCCTCCCCTAAAATATTTTTTACATAAATGCAAACATTAAATGTGAGGTTTTTATTTTTTGTATTTTCATTTTATCTGATGCATAATATATTTATTTGAATTAATGCAACCTATCTAGATTTTAAACATGAAATTGATATAAATCAAGCATATAAATAATATAATATATAGCTATAATTTAAGATTTCGACTGAAGGTGCTTGGTGGAATTTCAATATTAAATTTAAATCGTTCAAACTATGTACATTCTCACAGATTTTGTCACTAACGACCCGGGTTTCGCCTTTCAGCATCTTCAGAGATTCTTGCCCTTGCCTAGCATCTTGAAGATGCCGAAAGGCGAAACCCGGGTCGTTAGTGACAAAATCTGTGAGAATGTACATAGTTTGAACGATTCAAATTTAATATAAAGCTGTTTGAAAAATAACCAATGGTAATTATTGATTATCCAATTGAATGTATTTATTAATGGTTTCATGTTAAAAAATGAATCACTCTAAAAGTTTCAAATAAAAAGTTGTTGAAAGTCTTATTATAAAACAGTTAAGATAATAATAGGGTAAAATATCAAGGTATTTCAGTTCTACAGTTTAAAAAAAAAAAAAAAAAGTTAAAGGTTGATAGCTATTTCGGCTTACGCCATCGTCAGAACTAGGATAGTTCTAATATACTAACTAATATAGTATACTAACTAACTATACTAACTAATATAGTTCTGACGATGGCGTAAGCCGAAATAGCTATCAACCTTTAACTTTTTTTTTTAAAACTGTAGAACTGAAATACCTTTATATTTTACCCTATTAAAATGGAGTTCTACCAAGTAAATGCCAAATCAATAAACAATTAAGATAGTTTGGTGTTTATATTTGAAGAAGGAAGAAATGAATAATTGTACTACATCTGTGTGTAGTTGACTTTAGTAAATAATTAACAGCCTTCAATATCATGAAATGATTAAAGTTCATTATTGATACAATATTTGGGCTTATCAACGATGATTGAACCAATTAGTCAAATAATAAAACCTTTTCTTGAACTTTTCATTACTCACGTCTTTACTTGGCGCTTTGGTGGACTGCATATTTTTATTTTACGGAGATAACACTATTGCAATGTGTGTTAATTGAGGCTACTTCACTTTTACGATATTTTGAGTCGTATAGAATATTACAACGCATCTAATTTATTTTTCTAAAACGACACTTGGCTCACTTTACTCTTAATGGGCCCATTTGTAGACTTGACGCGCGATTTCTGCAAAATAACTATCTAATTTTACCAACAGCAAATATGTCAACACAAATAAATTAGTCGAAAGCAGTCTGATACTTTTTCTGGTAGTATTTTTTTTAAATATTTGCTCCATTTTTATTTTTATTCTTTTGTTATGATCCATGTTAATTTAAAAAAATAATAAAAATACGTAAACACGCACACTATTTTTTAAAACAGACATCAGAGGAATGAAACAACGAAATTATGTGAAAAATGGAGCTCTAGAAAAAATTAATCTTTTCTCCAGCTCGAAAAAGCTTTTTTTTTGCATAATTTCTGTTAACGTTGGTATTTTTATACTATATAAGTATTTGGTCATGGTATAAATATATTATAAATTATTTTTTGTCACAAAAGACGTGGCTTAAAACAAGTTTTTTATAGAATAGTATTTTATTAATAAAACACAATATTCTTTTGTACTTTATTCCACTTTATTAAAAAGGTCAGGACCGGTTTCGCTCATTGCGAGCATTGTCAACTGACAAATTACATTATTGTCTTCCTGACCTTTTTGATAAAGTGGAATAAAGTACAAGGGAATATTGTGTTTTTATTAATATAATGCTTTTCCACCAAGTATTGACAGTGAACACCCTAAAATAGTATTTTATATCTAAAGTGTCGTTTTACGATAAATTTCATGGATAGTGTTTGAAACGCCAAACATATTGATTAAAATATAAGTATAAAGTAAGCCTGTTTACTTTAATAATTTAACAACATCAAAAATAGCTGTACTAAACACACCAAAAGATAAATCGTATAAGGAAGACAATAATGTAATTTGATAAAATTTATGACGCGATACGAGTAACAGATGTTTTTGAATATAAATATAACACGTTTAAGGCATTTCTCAAAAACTCTATTATGTTGTTATTTTATTTCTTCGCTACCAGAATGTGTTTTAAGCTTTGGCTTAAAAATACTTAAAGTTATCAAAGTATTGCGACTTGTGTGTTTGATGTATTTAACTTACGTATTATATTAATTACAATAAATGTATATAAACATAAAAATTGTCTAAAGATTTTTGTTTCATATCTGATTTTTTATTATTAAAGTAATTAGTAAACACAGTTTAAAAAAATCTAATCAGGGCATAGTATAAAAAACAGATCAATTATTCTGATATTTATCAATAAATAAAACACAAAAATCTTCACTAAAAGATAAATTTGTTAAAAAAAATAGTATTTTTAAATGTCTAACGCACAAATAAACAATCTTTGCCATACTTTTATTTTATTTTAACAACTTATGTTTTAAACACTATATTCATGGTAAATCAGAATTATCGCATAAATATTATATTAAACGGAAAATTGACTTTAAACTCAAATATAATTGAATATAATGCTCAGTAAGTAAAAAGAAATGTGTGGGTTTGATTCAATTAAATATTTAAAAATGGTATTGATTACTTCCGATTTAAATACAGCCTTTCAATCTCAGTTTGATTTTCTACAACGATAATTTTTTTTAAATATAGAACAAAGAAGGTTTATTATTTCGATTTCTCACTATTTGACGTAGAGCACTTAAATTGAGAATTAAATTGTATACAAGTATGGAATATGGTAATGTGCAAAAATGAATCTTACAGTGAACAATGACATTCAATTTATTATTTTATTATACGCAGAAATTTATTTAACTTGAAAGAATAACAATTATAAAGATTTAGTTGAGAAAATTTAAATCAAGTTACAAATCGGTTGCTTAATTTGTGAAACAGTTAAACTTACATTGGGAATTTTACTAAGATATTTAATTACAAACTAAAGTAAAAACGTGTATTTTTATATTGAAAAGTTCTATTTGATGTTGAAATTAAATACTTTTTTTTATGTTCAGAATAGTTTGTCCTAGTGAAAATTTTTGTATTGCAGATAAAGCAATTGACATGGCTTGAAAACTCTTCTGCAATTTATTTTAGTTTAAAGTATTTTTTTATTTATTAAATAAAGACACTTGGTCAGTTCGTGTAAAAGCAAACAATGAAGCTATTGTCATTAAAAAATCACTTTGGTCAAAAGTGAGAACGATTGGAATGTACAGTGACAATAAAACGATGAAGTCAAATTGAGATAATATAAGAGATTGATAATTGACACGTTAAGGGATGATTTAAAAGAAATTTACATTGTTTTCATCCGTTTATCGCACAACCTCACCCAGCTTTCCCAGCACAGTGTACCCTAAGGTACGTAATGCGGCTTTTTCGAGGCTGCGAAACTTCCTCGGATATATATTTCAGGTTCTTTATGCGTCCCCAGCGGTCGGCTCAGTAGTTGCGCAGGAATAAAAATTGATTTGAATAAATGGAAATAGAGGTCCGGTCCCAAATTGGCTGTAACGTATGGTAAAAGTATGCCACGTGTCTGACACATGAGGCGTAAAGCTGCTTGATATATTTAGCAGTTCTGAACTATGGTTATAGGCCAACAACGACTTTTCGAATGTAACAAAACAACGTTCACAATATGAGGTGTACCGTACTTGGAATGAAAATAAAGCCAATACTAAATGCTTTTTACAGTTGAATTCACATGCTATTATAAATATTCATCTAGATTTATGTATTTATTTTGTAACACAGCGTACTTACTCGTTATGTCAACGCATGCGCGGGTAATACGAGAAAAACAATATGTGTAAACGTACGTATTGTACAATGAAAGTATTTTTACAATTAAGTGATTTTTACGCACAGAAAACATTATTTCTTAAATTCTCCGAATTGTTTAAATTAATAGTACTGAATGAATATAGTCATTGCAAATTATCGGCTGATTATAATTTACTACATCAATACAATAACATGTTACACTAATTTGATCATCACTTAATTAAACATTTATCTAAGCATTTATCATTGAACAATAAAATAAAATTCAATTGAATTTCGTAGACACAAATGTAAAATGATATTCAATAGCCTTCTCAAAAATAGTTGTAAAATAGTATTGAGATGGCAACTTATTTGCAGTGGGATAATGTTTCGTAAACATTAAGCACATATGGTTTAATATTAAATAAATAATATTCAGTTATAAAATGTTGTTAAAAACAATGGAAGTATTAGGCGATTTTTGGTTCTATAATCATGGTCACGGTCATAAGACACGGGGTTATTGCAACTGAAAAATTATAATTAAAGTTTCAATCAAACTAAATCCTTTTTTCTATAGAAATAGAATATCTATAATGTTTGAATTTCACCACACACACACTTCCTTTATAATTGCGTGCAAAAGGAAGGGTTTGTAGACTTTTATTTGTTCGTAACAACCTTCTTTTCTTTTACTCACTGTGAGAGACCAATTAAATGAAAAATTAACCTTTTTTGTAATAACAATTAATTTTGAGATTACTCTTCTCCCAGAAGAGTAAATTTTGTCTTACATTGAAGGTGGATTTGGTATGTAAATTTAAGTTATATTCAATAAACCCATTTCACCTTTTGCTTAAGGTTTCAATCATTACCACAAGCAATATATATTATATGGGACCCTTTGCTAAAAAATGAAAAAAAACTGTAGGAGAAAAAAAATGGTCATACAAGCAATCAAACGATTAAATTAGAATTATTTTCATAATGTACGTTTCCATAATAATCTTGGTCGAACACGACCCGGGTTTCGCCTCGTAGCAATTTCCGGTGCTATTCAGTGCGCGAACGCACTCGAACTGACATCGAACTGCAATGTCAGTTCGAGTGCATTCGCGCACTGAATAGCACCAGAAGATGCCGAGAGGCAAAACTCGGGTCGTGTTCGGCCAAGTTTATTATGGAAACGTACATTATGAAAATAATTCTAATTTAAAGTTTAAAATCCATCAAGCACCTTCAGTCGAAATTCTAAATTATACAAACGATTTAAATATATGTCTTCTGAAAGTATTCATTCATACAAGTATATTAAGTTATATTAATAATCAATAGCTTAATTCATAATAATATATGTCGATTGTATTATTTATTGAAAAAAATGTTCTGAAACTGAAAAAGCAAGCAGCAGTTAATAAAAAAGTAAACCAAGTTCTGTGACTGACATTTGAGCGATTTAAAGAATACAAAAATAAACTCGGCAAAGAAACTTCCACAAGCAAGAGAGAAATGTTATCAGCTCTACGTTCAGCTTGAAAAAAAACGCCTCGGTTAGAGGTTGCAATAGCGGCATTGCCGTATCCAGGATTTCTTTATTTCAGTTGTTGTTTTCATAACAAATTACCGGGCTTAAAAATAAAAAAGTACAAGTGTTTTGATATTTCTAATGAAGCAAATCTTTTCATTGAATCTGAAAAGGATTTTTCTGCAATTGGACTTATTTCTACGAATATCCGATCCAGATGAATAGTTTTGTCAGTTTAGTGTATTGATAAAAAATCCATTGTGTAATACATATTGAATTTGAAAAACATATTCAATTCAAATAAAATGTACATCTATTTTTTATAATTAAGTTGTATATTATAGAAAAAAAACAATTAACCAATTTCACTCAAGAAATGACAATTCATAATAAAACTGAGGTTATTTCACGGTCTAATAAGTTATTTTAAGGATGCCTTTCTACGGGTTAATCATTCACTCTTGACATTAGAACTTTTATTAAATGGGTGTCATAAAACTTCTAGAAATGATTTTTCTCATCTAATTATTTCTAGAAGTATGTTTTAATGAACGTTTAAAGTTATAACAGAAAATTGATTGAGATTAAATTTATTTTTAATAGTATGTCCAATCAATCGTATTTTTCACTAAATAATAAAAGAGAGGTATAATAATATGTTATTTAAAAAAGGATTACATATTTTGTTCCGCATAGAGTTTCATTGCATATCCAGTTATAATGTTAGTGTAATTGACATAGTATTAATAAACTTTATTTTATTAATCGAATACAAACTATATATAGGTCAGTTCTGGTAACGTATTTGAGCCCTAGGGGATAAAACCGTATACGTGTTTGAACAGTATAACCAAAGAGTAACTTTAAATGCAATTGAATAAACGGATGGTAAGCTACAGATAAAGAATATCAAGAATTGTATTGAACATATGTATTTTATTATTTAAGTTACGATAAATAATTGATTGTGTTAATAATAAGATATAAATTACTTTTTTTTAGAAACACGAGTTGTAAATTACTGAATTTTATTTTACAGAAATGGATGGTGTTTATTTAGATCCCAATCAACTGGTCGATTGTAAAGGTATTATTGGTTGATTGCAGACCTATAAAAAAGGTTTTATTACTCTCTCATGATAGAATTATAGACACTATCAGTTGATTGCCATCAATAATTTTATTAACTAGTTGCTCATAGAAGAAAAATTTTGGTCACACGTGTTTTATATTTCTAAAGTATCTATAAAGAGGTTTTATGTATGATGAAAAAATATACAACGAAATGAGTTATATGTGTAATTTAACTAAATATAAGAAATGTGGTAAATAAGAAAACGGTAGATAAAAGCACTTTGTCAGTCAAAAAAAGCATTTAAACATATGTATTTGATTGGATTGTGTTTTACTTAAACTTTAACTTATTCATAAGAAAAATAATTTGCATTTTTAATGTTATATCGACGCTAAAAAACGTAATTTTACAACGTAATTTAAATATTCATACCAAAATTTGTGTGCTCATAACTCCGATATATCATTGTCACTTAGCCTCAATCCGCATTACTGAGACATAAACACTTTGTGATTTCGCAAATCAGAAAATTTATGTATCATAAGGATTATTTATTTTCTTATTTTAGCTTACAATTTTTGTATGGTAATCACATTTTTTTTTTTAAGATTTATAAATTGTATAACTTATATTTTATTCAATCAATATTTTTTTAACGGCACAATTATTTATATACCTAAAAAAACACCTTGTTTTTTTAAATAACAAAAACAATTTTAAGCGCGTTAAGTGAACTTTGCTAAAAAATATATTTAAATGTAATGCATATGAGCTCTCTTCTCCAGAGGTAAAATGTTACCCGATGTTGACCCAACCCCAAAACCAATTTTATTAAATAAAAAAAATGCCAAATGGTTTTTATTCTACAATTTCTATTATTTACATCTTGACGTAATGACAAATATTTTTGTTTGGTATAAATGATGTTAAAATGAGACAAGTGTGTTACGGCGGTAAGATTATTTGGTGAAAGTTTGTAATTTAACTTGTATTTAAAACGCCTGTTGTGAAAATGTTTGCAAGAATAAACTATAGATAAATATATTATATTATGCCATGTCCATATGTAGTTACTTTACTTTGCCCTATTTATGAGTTATTTCATCAAAACACAAAAAAAAAAAAAAAATTTAACTCTAAGATTTGAATGCATTTGTTTTTGTCACCAACACACACTAATTTACAAAATATAATTATTATTTTTTATTGTATCCATATATGTTATTTTAAAAATACAAATTAGAGTTGAAGTCGCTTGGTTTTTAATGATTCAAATCTTTTGTCTATGTAGGTCTATAAATGTCTATTGTTGAAAATGTTTCTGTTTACACAATAGAGAAAGAAATACAATTCTGCCCAAATACTATCTGCAAAGAAGTGATTAAGAAATAATTTTACCCGTGTAAAGAAATGTATTGGAATAAATAAATCTTTTTGTTTATATAAAAATCAAAAAACCTTATTCTGAAAGTTGAAATTAAAATTGAATTAGGAAAATTAAATATTGAGTAACCTCAGCCGCAGAGAGCAGATTGCTCACCAGTAATGTAAAAATAATTCTCGAAGAAATACACCTTCCAGTGAACGTTACAGAAGATAAAAACGTAAGAACCCAATATTTTTCCACACATGAATTTGATATAAGACTTGACCTTTTTCTTTTCATAAACCACGAGACCTTTCAGTAGTAAATAGCGTATTAGTAATACTTAAGCGTAATAAATATCTGAAACTAGGGTAAGTCATTATTAATAAGTGTTTTTTTTTCACGCATCGATACTTATTACAAATACGAAAGTCATTGTCTGAGAGCTATCAAAAAATTGGAATGCTTTCACTGAAGTTCTTTGCAAACACGGCTGTTTTGACCGTGATTTTTTGTGCTATGTACGTTTCGAGTAATAAGATATTTAAGAAGGTTTGTTTCAAAAACGATCATTCTAATATTGATAATATTTAAAACATATATCGGAGTAGGTATTAATCATATTCCATTGTAAAGTTATAATATTCTAAATACACGCCAATGGTATACCTTCATTTATTTTATAATTCTGATTTTTATTACAGTTATTCATTCTTTCTAATCCAAATTGGATCAAATTCAAACAGTGCAAAATACATTAAAATCAAAGCGAAAACTCTTGTCAGGATCCCACATAAAATTTATATGACGAATTTATTATTCTATCGCTTGTATGAATAAAAATCTGTAAAGATCCGCAAAACTGCAGTAGAACTGTCATTTACTCACCCGTAACATGTCCGCTTAGCTGTTTTTTTTATATCTTTCACTTACTATTCTTTAACGTCCAAAGTTTTTATATGCAATGGTAAACAAATTCCAAAAAAACTCAATTATTTATTTAGACTTTATGATGTCTTTATATTGACAAATTTAAAAATCTCTCGATTCAAAACGTGGAATCAAAACCTTGTACCTATGTCCCAACCAATGTTGGTGAATTTATTGATAATAGAAGATGTTGATGTCACATTGCCTGTTTTTTTATTATTTTGTTTCCTTCCCCTGAATATTATTCCCAAACAAAACTCGTTGTATATTTGAATTGCAATAAAATAAATATAACAAAAATGCCGACTCATTACAGATTGATTGAAGGTTGATTTGTTATTTCTTGTTCATTTAATTTAATATGTATTCGATAAATTAATTGTAACTTAATTCAGAAACGGATCGGGTACTTGCCGAGTACATGGTACAGTGGTCAACTTTGTTGACTTCCGTGTCGTACTTCACGTGCTCGAGTCCCAGTAAAAACGGCATTTTTCAATCGATTTATCAATTGTCTCTTCGAAAGAATGGATATTTGTGATGTCTGAAAATTCCACATATCATTTCAATTTTTAACCTTTTCGCTGCTGTAGAACTTCTGTACCTAGCACGCTGGCAATAATTTGCAATTATTAATTTAATTAGTTATTGACGAGATAATTCGTCTTTGGCGTGTTGAGCACGAAAAATTTGACGATATATCTCGTCTGTGGCAGCCATACAGTTAAGAAACAAGTTGTTGTGATAGTGAATTTACCAACCACAAGTTTTTTTCTAGCCTTAGCTTACTACAAATCTTTTACTCTCTTTGAAAGAAAGAGAGTTTGAACGACTGAGTACTAAGCATTTTCCGTAGAAAACTTCTGTTTAGATACCTTCATTAAGAGGCTATATGATCCATATTGGAAGCGGACATGGATAAAAAAATGGAGAATATTTCTGCTATGTTGGTGGTTCCTTTTTTAACAAAATTTAAATTAAAATTAGTTTTATTTCAAAGAATATTATTTTCTTATAATAAAAATAAACAATTTTATTTATTTGAGATCAAATGAATAAAGTAAGGTAGAATTAAATTCTCAAAAATATTAATAAAACAAACGATGTGAATTGTAATGTATATTTTATCCATAGAATAATTTTCTTGGTCAATTTGAGATAAATGAATATATATTTAATACCATACCTAGAATAAATGTCCAGTATTGCAACAACGTCGTTCATTTGGTGACTCAAATAAGATATTTTTTTTCATTTAAGAGACGTATAAAAAGATACCATTACGAAGATAGGGAGCATGAAAGTATGATCACAAAGAAGATGTTTTCAATGTGCGAGTAAACAAAAGAATACAATTATTAATTGCCATTACGTTTTCGTAGTTTTATAAAAAATAAGTTTTATTCATTTTGACAACAGTTATACGATCTGAAAAGTAGTAATTAACTGAAGATATTTACTTGGTAGAACTCCATTTTACAAATTAAAGTATTACATTTTAAAATATTAAAGTATTTAGCTCTACAAATAAATATCAGTTTATATCTATTTCGGCTTATGCCATCGTCAGAACTATGCTTAAACCTGTATTTAAACAGCTATATATACTGGCTTAGAATAGATACACAATACATCTTGTTATTTTCTCTAACTTCTTAATTTAAATTACAAATTAAATACTAATTTATATTCAAAAATGTAATACTAAAATTTGTAAAATAATTTGAATGTTAGAATAAATAAAAAAATGTATTGTGTATCTCTTCTAAGCTAGTAGGTGTATATACTTGGGTAAATGCAGATTTAAACATAGTTCTGATGAAAGCGTAAAAAAAAGCTATCAAATATTAACAAAATATTATGTCCAGAACTAAAATACTTAGATCTTTGTTCACCTTTTTAAAAGTATATGCCAATTCAATCAGTCAACATATTGTTTATTCTTATTTGTTTTTAAAGTAAACTAGTGCATGGTTCAAAATAAATCCTGTGTAAAATAAATCGGGTCATGAATGTGAGGGGAAGACGCTTTATATTAATCGATAGCGTCGTGGAAGGCAGCAATACAATTTTAGCTTGATTACTATTTGGAAATCAATCTTATACTGCCATTTCATTATTTTGTTTTAGATGATATGAACAAAAATACTAAAAGAGTGGTTGAAAGTTTTTTTATTTAATAAATAGCATGTGGCATGTGTGTACATCAAAATAAATTGAACAATTATAATAAAATTTGTTCAGAGTCATTATATAGATTGAAAGTCTCTGTCGCAAAACATGTTTCAATATAAATGTGTGGGCAAAGGTCGTCTGTCTATCGGCCGTTTGCTCAATTTACCCTCCTCTGCTTTTTATAAGAACTTTTTACTAGGCTCCTTCTTGACACTAAAAGACACACTTCAATTGAAAAATCTTAATACAATTTTATACTCCTTTTTTGTAGTCTAAATTTATAAAATAAAACTACATTTAATATATACAGATCGTCGTTGAATTTTTACAATTTTTGTTTTTATTTGAATTTAGAATACGTGAGAACAAATATAAATTAATTATAATTCATTTAATACCTCAATGCTATTTATTTTAAAGTGTTACTTAATTAATAAGTACAATTGAAATTAATATACACAAATTTACAAATAAAAGTACTTAGGATAATGATTTTATTTTCTACGTACATTTTTATGACCTTTTATCGATTAAATGTTTTAGTCAAGTAATCTTAAGATTGTATTAACAAAGAGATTTGCGATTTGGTTCACCAAAAACTAATTTCAAATTCATTCTTATTATTAGTTATTCGCTATTTTCTTTATTAAGTTACTAAATGAACCATATTTTATAAAAGCCTCTTTATTATGTTTTATTTAAAACTGAATTAATAGGGCATTGCTCAAAAGATTCTGAAAAATTGAGTATGACGTAAAGGTTTTGTTTTAAGTTTTAATGTGCAAGAATGTTAAAAATCCGCTATTTTTAGATTTTTTAAATTTTTGATAAATAAAAGTTTTAAATGACAATTTTTGGTGTTTTTTGTACATCTCTCTTCTTTCAAAAATTCAACATTCGCACACATTTTCATGAACCAATTGTGTGCGAAAGTGGAGGTCCGCCTGTATATTGAAAATTTTACCAATCCTGAAACGCAGAAGCTAGGACGGTTAGTTTTTAATATTATATTTCACTATGCAAAATTTTATAATTTATATATACTATGAATAGAATAGGAATCAGAATAAGTCATAAAGAAAATAGTCTCACCATAGTCAAAAATATGTTTTTCACTGAACGTTGGATAGGATTGCCAATTATCAAAAACGTATTTGAGTATTGTAACGTTATATTATTTTGGCAAAGTTTAAGCTTAGGTTGTATGTAATCAGTTCGGCAATGAATTGTTAAAGTATTTATTTACCAGGAGCTTAAAGTGTTTAGAGGTATACCAATAAGGATCCCACGTCACGTTAATCGGGCGGAACTATCTCTAGTTGGGAGAGTAAAAGGCTCCGCAGGAAAAATCAGGCTTTGAAGAGCGCCGGCCGCCTTTTCTCCATTCAATAGTGTCGGTTTATAGCAACGCTAAGGTTTTTGGGCACTCGGATAAAAAAAATACCAGCCTGTCTTTATTATTGTGAATATTTTTCTACACATTTACTTTCTCTGTTAAGATGTTGGGACGCATATAGTAAACTTTACTAGTAGGGCTATGAATAAATTTATTTTACCCTTTGTACAATTTGATTTAAATATTTGCATTATATTTAAATAATAACCTTTTAAAGTTAATGTGTGATGTAGCACCAATGTTAATATTGCTTTGGACAGGTTAAATACACTTTAACACAAAATGTTTTGTCATTTCTGTGTTTTAAATTCAATTAGTTTTAGTTAAATGAGTACATGATCAAATTTTAGCCATTTTTTCTTCAACTGTTAATTTTATGTTTTATAATTTTTATTTTGGTACGTTCTAAAATAATTTAGTAAAATTGTTTCCTCTTATTCTTTCCAATGTTGTGAAATAAGTACAAGATTTTTTGGATAAAATCAGATGATATTACACGTGAAGTTTAAAGTTATCCAGAAGCATATTTTAAGTCGTTTTATTATATTTATATCACTATATTGTTATGCCTGGAAATTTTTTTCAAATACGATTCTTTTAATAAAAAACGATTTTTTACGATTATTTTTTTCTATTATCTTTATTTTAGAAAATAAGATAATCTGATAATTTTCCTGAAATATTTTGAAAAATTAAACAACTTTCCTGTAAGATCAAAATAATGCTTCTATTAAACAGTTTTTATTCTTGATATTATATCCTAAAAATAAATTCTCCAGTGTAATTATTTAAATGTAGGATTATTGAAGCAGATAAGTTTAGTTTTTTTTGAAGCATGCAAGATTTTTTGTGTAATGTTTTAATAAAAATAAATAAATATCAAATACACGCTGCTATAATAAAGTTATTTATATTGGCAGCATTTTTTTTACAAAATTTCCAGTCAGGCAAAATTCGATTATATATTTTATTTTACAAGGTTGATATTGAGAATGTTGAAGTGTAATCTAATTAAATATGCATCGATGCTTCCCATTTCATATTTTTCATTAAGAAACTCGATAACGAAAATACCGAAAGCTTCAGAAGCTACGTTCGGATGCGTAATTTATTATGCGGAAATATACGATTAAAAAGAGCTTTGCGGGTTCCTTTTCTTAATACTTTTATAGATTTCGTCGATACCGTATTATTTACGGAAAAAATATTTCTTTTATACAAACAGTGCTATATTGGAAAGGTTTCTTGCGTTAAATATGAAAATAGTTCTAAAGGTCAAACAATAAGGAAGTTAAAAAAAGGTATGAACGAGTAAGTAATACTTAAACAATATAAAATTAAACCTATAATTATATCAACAATTTTAAGGGCCGATAGCCACTTTTAGATTTATCAAAATAGATTTATAAAGCACTATCTAAAATTGAAAGTCACTTTAAAATGGAAACGTAAAATTCTATTACACTTGTATCCTTAAATATTACAAAAAAAATATACAACGAATGAATGCAAAACACAATGAAAAAGATTTAAAATTAACTACCTTTTGTTCTAATTCCACTGTTATTTATTAAGATTTGTTCTAGATTTTTTTTAATTACCTCTATCAAATTAGTAGAATTTATTTTAAATGAGAATCTTTTTTATTAAAATCAGTTAATTTATACTTTGAATCATTATGTACCTCTAAATTATTTTCATGTTCATTGTGTCAATATTTTTTTTCAAGCTAATTGGCTTTCACAGGTTGGTATAAATATCTTTGCTTTTATCAATTGAAAACGTTTATTATGAACATAACCAGTCCTACTCGTATTACTTTGTACTTATTTCCACTTTTATTTACCAAGATCAGGACCAATTTGGCTCATGGCGAGCACTAACAACTGATAATAATTAAATGTATATTTAGTACATAAAAGTGTTTTGATTTTTGATATAATCCCTTTCCATGATAGTGAACAATTTAAAGTCTTGTAGTCAGTAAATTAAAAAAAAAATGATTCTTCTAAAGAAATTTATTGATGTTATATTATGCCTGTGGATGACTGAACTAATATTTGGTTTTGAAAATATGCAGTAGATAGAGCGATTAACTAAATTCTGATCAAGAGTATGGTTGAGCGACTGGTTAAAAAGTTTCTAAAGAACTGTCAAAATATTTCAATACGGAAAACGGAATAAGTGTGTAGATTTAAAGATAGATTGGAGGTTACTTTGTGAAAAATAATAAATTGTCAATGTCGTATGACTTTTTTTCTTTCTTTTCCTCAAAGTCTTTCCATTAATATTTTGTTTTTAAAACTAGTTGTGTCAAAGCAGGAAAGAAATAAAATACTCACAATTTAATAGAAACTTTGAACTAAAATAAACTTTTAAGCACAAAGGAAAACGATACATCTCAACTGATCTTTTGATGTCGAATCTGGCTATTTGAAAAAAATATACCAGAAATCAACATTTATTTAAAAATAAAACTTTACATATCATCTGGAATTCTCAATACTCAAATAGTATGAGAAGATTATATTAATGAATAAGAAATCAGAACCATTTTAAGCAAGTTGGTTTTCCACCATCTCCCGTTGTGTACCAACAGCAGTAAACGTTTAATGGCCGCCTTATATAATGCTATTCAGATGAATTAGCCTTACTCCTCACATTTATGGCCCAAACAGAGCTGCACGGTATTCATTTTGAACCATGAATAAGTGTGCTTGAAAAAAAGTGTTACTAGCCACTAGGGATTCTGTGTCGAGGCGTCCCGGGGCTTGTCGGGTTTTTTGCTGTCTTAAGTCCCGGGAATTTTTGGAAAATGTCCCGGGAATTGTGACTGTGATTTTTAATGTGCTAATAACATGTACATTTAAATTTTGAAAAAATGATTCTTGTGGTTAAGAAACCCTCAAAAGGACTGATGTGTATTGAATGAAAGCAAAAATAAGCCCCAAAAAAAACGGACACGATATGGTTGGGATGTGACACTTACCCGGAGTTTTAACAAAATTAAGTATGCATATATAAAAAGGATCTGATAAGAAAACAGATGTTTGAGATTTATAATTTTGTAGAAGTTTCAAATACCATGTGTTTATATGTTGCAATAAGTTATAGCAATAGCAAAATTAAAATTATTGAAAAAATTCTCCCTATTCGATTTTTTTTTTGTATATTTCACAAAAATAAAAAAAGTAAATTGAGAGCCGCTGTAAAAAAGGGGTTCTTAATCTTAGGCAGACCCACACTGGCGTTATTTTAACGCCTCTAATATGCTCAGGGGAGACTTTTAAAAGATGGAGCGGTCACCTATGCATTCTCTAGCCTCCCCATATTTTATTTGAGCGGATCAAAACACCCATTTGGGTGGGAGAAATGATAAAAGCCTCGACACTCGAGAACATTAGGGGGAAAAGAAAAAAAAACATTTTTGAAAAATATTACTTTTTTTTTTGCTGAATTGACCTTTTCCATAACACCAAAGGGTTTCTATTAGATACGACAATTTAGTGTTTATTGTTTAAAGTAAATTTAAACGAATTTAACTTAGATATACAAAAGATGATGTTATTATTTTTTTATATATTATGTTATGATAAAATTATATGATTTGAAAATATGTAAAAAATAGAAAAACATAAAATTGTCAAATATGTACTTTTATTGCGCTTGTTAACAACCTTTCAGAAATGGACTAAAAACTTTAACTTTAATAATTTTGCACAGTTATTCAATTATTCAAAATGTATGTATTTATACGGTAAAATATAGTATGACATAAAGAATATATATAAATCAAGTATTTACAAAATGACATATCTGGGTGTTTTTTTCTAAATATATTTAGAACAAAGTAGTCATAGAAACATTTTTTTTTTTATTTAAGAAGTTTAAAATGTATCAACTATTGCATCACTGTTTCTTTATTAATTTACGTCCTAATAACTCAATACTTCCATCATCAAAGATATTTTAACTATTGCTTTTGAATGGAGAAAACAAAAAAGAAAAAAAACTAAATGAATATTGATTGCAAAAACCAATTATTACAATTAAACAGACGAATTCACGGTTATAATAAGTGGCAATGTGACAGTTCTTTTTGATGTCATTACTTTATTTTCACTGTACTGGCAAACTTTGATAAGTAACACATTGATAGTTTAGAGTAAACACCGAATGCAAACTTGATTTTTTAATATAAACAGTTTAGCCTCAATATTTTATGTAATAAAGAAAAATATACTGATAAAATTCATAAGACATTGATAGTCAAGGCCAATTGTCTACCTGTTAATAATTGCCTGCATTAATAAGAAATGCTGTTTTATCATACTTAAAAAATAAGTGCGTCTAGTGAGTTATTTAAGGAAAAGAGTTTGTAATCCAATTTCAATTTTATTTTGTACTTACTTATTGTTAGTAAATTTGGTTACTGACCAACTTTTGTCGGTATGGCTATATCATGTCATTAAAAAAAAACACTTTGCTTCGTGAAAAAAATTATATCAATAGAAAATAAGTATGAGTGATATTATTAAAACAAGATAATTAGATACTAGTTTTTTCAAATACATATATTTTATAAGTTTATAAATTAAAAGTATTGAATATGAGTAAAAATATAACATATTCATAAATTCGATATTCGTGAATATTCTGAAAAAAGATTTTCTTTTGATGATTTTATAAAATTAATAAGGTAAAAATGCAACATGTCACACGAGAAAGCTTCTTGGTTTCGGTATCAAAGCTTTCGTTTGGCGTGATATCCTTAGGTGCCGCAAATTGGGATATATTTTTCACTGAAATACGTTCGGCTCACAATGAAAAGCGTTATTTTTTCAGGAAAACAGAAAGCTTACAAAAGGATGGACATAATATATTGTTCTTTATGTTGATGGCATCTCGGGTTTTGCTCCGTGTCAAAGATTTTGCTCCAAGGTGAAAAGGACATCGTTGGAAATAATGGAGCGCTCTCTCATTTGAAAAGATGTGAGAAAATGTTATTCCGGATCTGATACTTGTAGATTGAATTGAGCAGTATTGAAATCAGAACGTGTGCTACTGTATTAACATTGAAACTGTATAAAAAGATGAGAGCTTTAGATTTTATTTAGAAAATACGATTATTAATTAGGTAAAAAGTAATGAATTCTATAGATCTTTAATTAGTAGTAACAATATCATATCCGTTATTATGAGTTTTTCGTAGAATTACTACTTATTTAGATTAATAAACGTTGAAGGTGCTAATTCTCGAAAGACGAAAGTAAGCGTTCTTGTGCTACAAATATTAGATAAAGTACACTAATACGTAATTAATTATTAAAAATCAAAAATGGTTTCTATGTAGATATTTAAAACGAATTGTAGCAATATTACCTGAAACTCTACTTGAATATGAAGACATTATAGTCTTTCTTGCCGAAGATATGTTTTGTAAAATTGAAAGAAAAAGTATGTTAAAATACAAAGCAAAATTTTCTAATATCATTCAAGAACATATTAAAGATATATTGAATATCTTGAAATGAAAGCTTATAGTCTCTTAAGAAATAAATATTTTTCATATACTTCTTTCTACATTCTCATATAATATGTGTATTATAAAATTCAAGATGAGCTTATAAATATAGGGTATTAATTATATTATATTAGCAAGAAGCTTAATATTAGGCAAGAATATACAGTTTTTTAAATGTTATCATAACAATCATTTTATGAAAGCATGGCGAGAGTAATTTGAAAATAATCTTTACTTTTTGCGTCAAAATTATTCAACGATTTTAAAAATTTAGCACAGATACAACTTTTGAAATTTTGGTTTCATAATTATCTAAGACTCTTTTCATTTAATCAAGTCATGAAAATTTGTATTTTAAGTCTTATGAATATCAATTTTGTAATGAAATGATATTTTTTTAAATATAGAATACATGTATGTGAAATGATAAGCTTTTATCGCTGTCGTAAATTTGAAAATTTAAATTTTAAGCGCAAGCATAATATTATAATATATCAACGGTACCCAATACTTAATTCAAATATGTTTTAAATAAATTATAATTAATACATACTTAGCAATAAACAAAAGTTATTTTTTATCATAAAACTAAAATGAATAACAATTACATGTTTGATTAAATGATACCTTTTTTGGTTACGGAAACTAAAAAAATCTTTTATCGATTTATCAAGCAAGTAAAACGTACAAAACTAAAAAATAAATAAACGCTTATCGCTTCATCAGTAGTTTGTACGTTGTTATATTTTTTTAGATTTCCCTCATTGATTGACATATTCTAATATATTATAACTGTTCAATGAATCAAAGATTTTTTTACAAAACGTTAACGTTTGAATGAATGATAGATTTCATGATATACATTTTGACAGATATGATAAAAATTACGACACGTGGTATATAACATGGTAAAGTAAGATTCTTTTTTGAAATGATCTATCTACAGATATTATTATTTCCTTATCGTGAATAATCTCGAATAATTGTACGGGGAGATCTATTTTATTTGAACTCCTTTATAAACATATTGATAACAAAACGTCAAAATCAGTAATGCCACTCATACATAGATACCTACAGTATCGCACCCTTTTAATTCTATTACTCAAAGGTATATGCAACCGTGCGTAAATGTTTTATCGGTCGAACCTGATTTTCATATATTATTTGGGCTTACATGAACACTATGAAGGGAGATATTGATGACTTCATAGCTGACAGCAAAAGGAATTGAGCGTGAATTACTGGGAAAAACATCCTTGAATGGTATTAGTAGATCAAAACGTATAGTATTATATTGAATAATATTAAATGAAATGATAAAGGCAAAGCTTAAATTACCTTGTTTCAAATAACTAAATACTATGATTGAAAGTAAAATGAGAGACTATAACTAAAATAATACGAATATTGCCAATCCTTGAAAGTAAAATTGTAAATCTTAATTATATTTATTTTTATTATTATTAAATAAATAATTTAAAAGATCATTTGTTTTTTATTTAACTTCCAAAGCATGCGGAGAACTTATAAAGTATCTCTGATTTAAAAAAAAAGTAGTTGTTATTTTGAAGCTTAATCTTACATTATCGGAAAGAGTAAGCCCATCCCACTGTGGTCTAGTAGGTAATAGGTTGCCCTACCGATCTGATGGACTGGCTTCAATTCCCCGTAAAGTCAAAGTCAAATTGAAATTTTTAAAATATAAATATAAGACACGGGTGTTTGTAATGTCAATTCTCCTCAAATTAATCGAAAGTGACTTCTCACAGAGTATGTTTCATTTTTAATTTCATAAACAACAATTGGCATTGAAAAGAAATTTAATACATATTAAATAAAGTGGAATGAAGTACAAAGGAATATTGTGTTTTTACTAATATAATGCCTTTCCACCAAGTATTGACAGTGAATACCCTAAAAGTGATAAATAAATATTGTGGACGTACAAGTTTGACAAATGAATAATCAATGGCATATATTTTCACGTTTAATTTAGTAATTGTAATAAAGCACAGTTAATGAAAAGACAGAAATAGAATGCACGTCAGTTGAAATCGATACCTTTTGAAAACACACGCTTTATTCGTGTGTAGTTATTTGAGAAACCACCCTTTAGATTGGCCAAAACCTCCCCTCAGAATGACCAAAACCTCCCCGTGGATTGGCAAAATCCACCCTCATCCGGCAAACAGAAAATAGGGTACTTTATTGGTCGAAATCCCACTGACCGTAATTTTCAATAAGCCAGTGGTATTCAAGATTCGTAGCATTTTTTATATATGGTTATAAGTAGTAAAGTTTTTTAATCAGTTCAATTCGTAATGGAAAAGATAAAGAACATTTTCGCTAAAAATTAACTAAATTATTTATTGGTTAAATTCGTTGTGTAAGCAACCGAATAATTCACAATCTATGTTTATATTTCAGTCTAAATTGGGCTCGTAACGCGTAAGTTTGAATTCCAGTACGAACAGCATTTTTTAAATAAATTTATTAATTCATCTTCAAAGGCATCGATGTTTCTAACTACTAGTTCTGTTTAAACCCCATCCTTCGTATTTTTTCTCATTTGAAAACAAAAGTTGAATTTTTAATTGACACCGTAAAAAATGGAATTCAATCAAACGTTTTGTCCTATTTACTTCATTGATATTTCTTAAATATCAGTCTTTTTAATCATTATTGTGTAAGCATATATTTTTATTCTACGCTTGGCAAAGACTTTATATTTTTTCACTATTTAAAAATTGTGAAATTATCTATCAAGTTTTATTGACACTTTATTGTATTTTGTTCTTAACACATAGACCATTGTGCAGTTCCATTGAAGGCAAACTAGAAGCAAACGCGATAGTTGTAAACACGAAGTATTCAGGCCTCATTAGATTCGTTTCTATCTATAGCCCTCCTGATGGGCAAATATTGACTAGGGACCTAGAAGTAGTTATTCCTATCGGTGTACCTACAATTGCCGCTGGCGATTTCAACGCGAAGCATCTACACTGGTAGAGTAGACTAACAAACTCACGCGGACGACAGTTAAAATCTTATATTAATAATATTGAAGCAATTGTAGCTGCACCCTCCGAACCAACAACTCTACCAAGAAATGGAGGATTACCGGATGTTATAGACATTGCTATTCTGAGTGGAGTCAACCTTCTTTATGAAATTGTATTTTGTTCTTAAAATATAGCACTTATATCATAAAATACTAAAATATATTTCTCAAGTATAAATAAACATTAACAACCTCTTTAAAAACTATAAGCGAAGTATAAGAGATGATATGAAGCAGTCATACCATACTATAAGTGTTTCTATATGCCTTTGGACCGCAAAGAAAATGGGTCACACAGAATTGACCGAGACGAGGAAAATAATATCATACAAGTATTTGGCAATTTCCTGTTTTGTATACAAAGTGAATGAGAACTCGGTTACATTTCTATGCGAGACAAATCATGCATTTATTAACATTGTAAGAGGAAAAACACAGTGCGGAGTTGATGTAAGTTCTTAGTATATTTTGCGGTATATAAATAAAACAATCATATATGCTACGTTTTATTTTTTTGGAATATTTGTGGATTGAGAAACCAATGTGTGATTTTTTTACACATTTAATAAAACATTCATGTATATAAAAATATATTTGTTTTTCTTTTTTTGGCTTATTATTAGGTAAAAAATTAAATTCAGTAAAGAGTGCACAAGGTTTTCAAAGCATGATAATAATTAGCATGGTTCTTGGTACTTGTCTATTTACATGTTTCTAATTATGAGCATGGCAGCACGCAAGCACATACTTATCTTTGTGCAGGTCTACCTCTATGCCTTTTTAACTGTCATTGCTCATGACAGTTGATCTGTGAACAGCCAACTTCAGAAATGGTCTTAATTTAATAGAAGCATTAAGCCGAATTGTGCTAAGAAATACCACCAAGCATAGAATTATTTTTTAAATGACTTATTATTTAATAAATTCACTAGAAAAAGAATGTGTTCAATTTTTTTTTATATATCTCATTATTTTAAATTCATTGTTAGGTTAATGATCATCAAAAATAAAAATTGCTTACATTTTATAATACTTCAGTAATTATAATATTCGAAAGCTTTAAAAAAAGTATTTTGCGATGTTGGTTTTGTGTTTTTAATTAATCTTATAGATGAGTTATAAAAAAACCATAAATACTACATATCAGTATCTTATTGTTCAAAGTGTTGACGACTAAAATTAAAAACGTTTTCAACTTGAACATAATAAAAAAAATAATACCATGTTAATAATGCGAGCGTGAGTTTACGATATTATATTATTTGAAAAGTAAGATTGCGCGCGTAATTGCCGTAAAGATTTCACGATACTGCGAGCTTTATTATTATTGAAAACTACCTTCCTAAAAGTTTTTTTAGCAGCCTTAAAAAAACAATCGCAATTTCATTAAAAACACTTTATTCATGGTTTTTTTTATTTTTTATTTTGTAGTTCACAAGTAGAAAATCTCGTGCAGCTGATTGGAAATTATACATACAATAAAAGCAATTATTTACTTTGTATTATTAAAATATAACAAATTTCCACAATAGAACGGTTTGATAATCAAATTGTTTTAAAAAAAATATTTATATACATTTTGAATTCAAATGATAAAATGTATTTTTACAATTTTCGTCAATAATTTCAGATATATCTTGTCGGGTCCTATGGAGCAGCGGTTAGCGTTGTGGGCTTTCGTGCCGGATCTCAAAGATTCAAGTCAAAGTACGGACATCATTGTTTATGATCGATTTATCGATATCTGTTTGAAGACATGGGTGTTTGTGATGCTGAAAAATTCTCTCACACCCTTTCCGATGCTTTAATAACTGGGCGAAGCGAGAGCGATTGGTTAACCAATCTTTCTATCCCTACTACGCTCTTTAAAAAAAAGGTTGAGCTACTGAGTAATATAAAGTTCTGTTGAGATACCTCCATTAAGAGGTCATGCACTCCCACATTGGGAGCAGATATGGATAAAATAATATATCTTTGTTACTCAAAATATTGATAATTTTTTTTTTATGATATGTACGTTCGATGCAAAACTCGAATAGACGGTGATGAATTATATCAAAAACTCTTATTTTAATAAACAAACATTAACAAACTTATGCGACGTGCATAATCATGAGCTAGATTTGTTGAATCTCAGAGGAATAATTAAACTTGTTATAAAGCTTATTTTCCCATTACACTAATTATAAAAAGTCTCCATAATCATAACATAATAAAAAAAACTGTACATTCAAATAAAACCTTTTTTACATGTACCGTCCCGGAGTCGCTTGCATAAAAAGAATAAACAAAACGCATTAACGAGTAAAATCTACACTACAGTGTGTTTCATGAAAACGCTACAATATAAAAAGTATTATATGTAACATAAGATAAGTTTTGCTTCACAAATCATACAATGTACTCTTAAGTTTTAAATGTCAATTCTTGATAAAAAGACAACGTATACTAATTTCGTTAATTATGATTTTTTTGTATAATGAATAAGTTGTATTTATTTGTAAGAAGTCCTTAAAAAAATATTTATAGGTACATAGTTTAGTTTGATAATTTGATTATTTGTATTTATATTAGCAATTTTTTTTTGTATTTTTTAAATTATTTTTATGTGTTTTTTAAACCATGTCCGCTTAATATACAGAAAAACTTGGATTTCTGAAATTGTCCTTACATAAGTTTTTCTACGAGACCTTTTTGTTACTAAAGTGCTCAACCTCTTTTTTTCCAAAGCTAGTAGGGAAAAAGAAAGAGCTTGGGTAGTATTATAGGTTATTTAATAGCTCTCGTTACGTCTAGTGTTTTCTTAAGATGCGATGGGTTGTGAGCCCAGGAGAGCCCAGGAGAGCCCAGGAGAACCGTGACATACAATGACGTCGACCACTAGACCATGGACACAGCATTGTTTGTTTTTTTACACCTTGTTATAAACCTCATTCAATTTTATATGAATGGTCCTGTACCGTCGTTTTCTTTTAAGAAATGTGAAATGATAACTTGTTTATGTAAGATTTAAAGCTTGCATATGTTGGTTCTAGAATATTCTTTAATCTGTTTACTACTATTTTTCCGACAAATATTTCATAAGTTTGTTGAATACATATAAATTACAGGTTTATAGATGTTATAACTTTATATATAATGATAATTTTTGTAGTTAAATTTCGATGTAAACAATCCTGCATTTAAAATTTTAAGCGATGAAGAAATAATTAAAGAAATATCCGCACAATGAACACCATGGACACAAAAAGGAGTTTCCCAAGTAGGGAAGAATATTGGTCCAACACATTGTGAAGCTTTTCAATGTAAGGATGTCGCCATGAAATAGTTGAGTGCCAAGAAGATCAAATATCTTTTTTTGATGCAATTTATGTGCATTAAAGAGAGCTTTGTAAACTTACAAATTCATATATTTTTTTTTTTATCTTAAAACCAATTTAAAACTAAAGTTAATTATTAAAATAAATATATTTATTGTTCCTGTTTTTTATAATCCTGCAAATTATATATTCAATTATCCGTATTACTTTTATCCTCAATTAGTCCGGATAAGCGATGGTCTACCTCATTGAAAATATAAATATGTTTTATACTTATGTACATAAGTACACTACAAAATAACAAATAAAATATGTATAACATTTGACAAAAAACAGAAAAAAAGACATTTTCATTTCATTTCGACGATTTCTCAACATGCGATCGGGATCATTTTTGAAATATTTTTTTCTTTTTGGTATTGGTATTGAAAAAATACTTAACCCCCTGTATGCGATGGTAAAGATACCCGATGTCCCATGCGAGCGTAATATTTTTAAATTATGTTGACGTTTTTAATACAGTTTTTTGTAATTCTTGTTAATACCCAAAGTTTGCAAACAAATTTTTTAAAGCAGAGTGTTCTGGTCACTAAACTAATTTAATATCCATGTTTTGCGAAATTACGCCTTTTGAGGTTTCAGTATGGAATTATAATTATCATTTTTTATGTCAATTGCTTTTGAGTGAAATAAAAAAATTCAAATGATACACATTTTAGGTCTGTGAGTTCATCACATATTTATTCTTAGTTATTAAGGATTAGTCGTTCTTCAAAACATCAGATTGATTTGAATTATCAAACTATTAATTTAATTAAATGTCATCCTTACGATGTATGAAGACATTCAGTTTTTCATCAATAAAGTAACAACAAAATCTATAAAATATACAGTTATTTTATAATGTATAGTGCATCAAGTATAAATATCAATCAAGTAAAGACTCAACCCATACACTATGTTCTCAATTATTAAAATACAATTGGACAATTGGTGAAAAGAATAAATATGACGTTTATTTAAAATAAATATTTACATTATCATTTTTCATTTCTTTCAATTTCACATAATATTGAGAGACAAAGTACTTTCAACTGTAAGTTTATGAGGATTGAAAATAAAAATATGAATATTCAACCTAATTAACGATATTTTTTTATTTTATTTTATTAAAAAAACATTTCAAAAACCAAATTCAATTATGTATATATGATCGTTAAAATCTTAACTCATAGAAAAAACAAAATATTAATGAATTACATTTATTACCTTATTTCCATTTAAGTTAGGGTACCCAAAAAATAAGATACTCATGTGTACCTATTACCACTATTATTTAATAAAAAAGGACCGGTTTTGATCATAATGAGCATTATCAACTGATATCTTCGTGAGAAAACCCGGTCCTTATCTTATTAAATTAAAATGGCATTAGTGCAAATGGGTATTTTATTGAATGGATACAGTGTCTTTCCACCAAGTATTGACAGTGAACACTTTAAAGGTGATATATTAGGATTTTTAAATACATGACAAGTTTGATTTAGTATCTCTTTTATACCCATATATAAAAGTTAAAAAATAGTTCCGACAAGGGCGAAAAGCTAAAATACCTGATTAAACCATTTAAGAATTAAATATCATATAGCTATTTTTGACGTTTTAAAAAAAGAAGTCAATCCCATGGAGTTTACAACGGAAATTTGAAAATATTTTGCAAAATTAGTATAACACAATCATTGGAAAAGCGTTAATTAAATTCATTAAATTATATGTTTATAAGGCATCAAACGACAAACTTTGTTAACTTAAAGTGTTATAAATTGAAAATATTAATTTCTTATATCATCTTAAAAGTCATGAAAAATATAACGTTCAAAAATAATATCAAATAATTATAAGAAAAAAGAATCGACATGGAAAAGACAAAAGTAAATGTACTAATACAACCGATTGTCTGGCATAAAATAATATTATGTTGTCGATATTTTTTATAGTATCTTAATCTCTTAGATCAGCGTTTCTCAACCTTTTTGGGAGCGTGGCCCCTTTTGACTGTCTTTATTTTTCTGTGGTCCCCAAACATTTTTTTTAGCTCACCGAGGAATTTGTAATCCTCAATTTGCTCAAAATTACCCGTGCCCCCCCTGAACTGTGTTGTGGCTCTCCTAAACAAAAATAGATCTCTGTGGCCCCCTAGAGGGTCACATGGCCCACCGTTGAGAAACCCTGTCTTAGATTAACATTGCTTGAATTCAAATGGATTTGAATACAAAAGAGCGGAGAAATTAAAAAAACATTTCCATAACTGTTAAAATTTAATCATCGCACTTATGTAATATTAAACTTAAGTCTCAATTTTTGAAATAGAAAATCACTAAAAACAATTAAGCCATAGCTACTTGACCATTTGTATCACCTGTTAAAAACGCTCATATAAGTCATGGCTGATTTTACAATTGTTACCAACGAATCAGATTTTTTTTTTTGTCTAACGTTTTAACATAATTTATTTTAACACTTTCATAAAATTAATTCAACAATAATTCATAATAGCATCTTCTCTTAATCTAAGATTATACAAAAATAGCTATTATTTGAACGAGAAATAAAGCCTTAAAAGAAAATGAAAAAAATGATTATTATTAGAGTTTAGCTATTAAATATTAATAAAAAATACACAGTGAGATATTTAACTTTTTATATGATAAATATCAATAACGGAATTGAAACGAAAATATTTTAGATTGTAATGTTTTTTAACGACATAATTATATAAGTCATTGAATTTATTAAAATTCCAAAGCAGTTACGAAAACAAAAAGATTTTTAGCTTGATAAAATCCATTTCAATGTAGGTCAAAAAAACAACAATCAAACAAAGTAAGATCTCTAACCTTTAAATTGTTTGAATATTTTGTGTTGTGGTGGAATAATAAAGAAAATGTAAAAGGCCACAGTGGACATTAAATTATAGGCTGTGTTTTAATGATGTTTGAAACCGCAAAAGTCACAAAAACATTTTCGTATAGAATTGGTACATTTGGCGGAACACTCCGGCCTTTTTTGAGCAAACATGTGACAATTTGCGAGGGATGACTGGGTAGTTAAAATATAAAAAAACATGAATAAAAAAAATATTATTAATTAGTTGACAACTGTTAAATTTAAACTTAACAACAAAGAAATACTATTTTATTTTACAAAATTATAAAAAGTATATGTGTTCAAAAAAAGTAGCAGTTATAATATAAAAATGATTTTATGTGGTCAAAATACGCTTGTCTTATGAAAATTCAATATTTTAAAAAGTTATGACAAGTTTAATATAAAATAAAAATTGTTAAATTTTTTATAAGACTGATTGTACTGTGAAAATCAAGCTTATGTGTAAGATTAAAACGATGTTATAGAATGGAAAATTGTGGGTGATTTTTTTACCTTGAATATCAATGTTCTGATTTTTTTTTACCCTTATACAATTCACTACGTAAATAATGTTCTACTTAGAACCAACGATGAAAATGGTACTCAAAGTATTTTTTTTGAAAAGAATACTATTTAATACTACCGCTTGATATCTTAAAAAAAATACTGCATTTACATTTAAAATTAAGTGTCTTTTTTCAAATGCATGTTATGTTTAAAAAAATATGGTGGGATTTTGAAGTTTGAATTTCACGCGTGAAATGTTGTGCTCTGTAACTGCATACGGTTTCCAATCATTACAAAGATAAGGTCAGTCCTCTTTTACTATTGAAATTCTAATTATTTTGCTATAACAAATCTGCCATGATGTATGTCAACCACGGTAGAGTGACCGATCTATCGTTTACAGAGGATTGCGATCGACCGTTTTGATATTTCTGGAATACTAAGAAATGGCTTTATCTGACACCGGAGTAGAAGTTTCTGAGAGTTTTTTTTTATAATATGTATACATATATAAGGAATATATCCATTAAACGGATGATCTCTATTGGATGAAAAAAAACTTCATTTACTGTTTAAGGTTTATGAAATATTTCAGGATGTTAGATTAGATATTTTTCTGATACGAAATTATGACTAAAAATAATAACAGTCAAAAACAATTTCACAGTTTTCTTCTTCCCTAAAAATTTTGCTTGAAATTTTATTATTAATACATGTGAGTGAACTTTCAGACAAGGCCTCAAAATGTTCGTCGGTATTTACGAGCGCATATTATTCCCGAGTAAATTTGGTAGGCAATAAATGTCAGTCGATATATGCGCAAGCCTCATATGAAAAAACATAAATGAATCTGATAAATGGGTTGCGCACAAAGAAATATGCGCTCCCTTGTGGATTAATAAATGATTAAACGTCATTTGCGCGCAGGGTTACCAAAACTTTTCTCAGCGCTACGATCAAATTGTATTCCTGTCACCAAAATTACAGCTTTAAAGTACCTTTATGTATCTTTAGTGTATTTGATTTGATGACCCACAGGTCGAAAGAAGAGGCAGGCAAGATTGAGGCTCTCCGAAGGCATCCGCAGCACGTGACCCAGCCAGTTCCAACGTCTCTCCATAACCACTATAACAAACTAACATGTATTTTTTAACGTTACCAACTGATTGATGGTTTTTTTTCTAACCGTTGACGTTGTAAAAGATTCAGCTCTAGAAATATATTTTTTGAATGTTTGAATTTTCAACTTGTATTGAACCACTAAAACATATCACCTACTCATTCTGAATCCAAACAATGAAGCATTTAAATTAAAGTAAGCTATCAACTTGTTCTTTCTAATTTTATCATCTTTAAACCATTAAACTTAAATTCAAGTTGTTTTTGAAAAATAATTAAAATATAATTCAATATTTAAAAGTCCGAATAAAAAGTTTTTTTTTTTTTAAATAAGCATATTAATTTTGTTTTCTTTGCTTGTCAAGTTGCTTTCATATAATATATGATTGTTGATCTTTTTGTTGAATTTATTGGTATTATGGAAAATATGGAAGTATAAATTTTCAGTATATAAGAATACATTCCCGGGATGCTTCCACACCAAAATTTTACTGCCAACCCTAAAATATCACGAAAGAGATGGCAAAACGGAAAATGATAATGACACGACAATTTTTCGAGACGTTAAGTTTGTATTCCATTTTTGAAAATTTGAATTTTTTTCGTCCTAACAAACGACAAAATTATTGCCAAAAATGCGAGCGAAAATTTGCGACGGATTGTGTGTCATTAAATTATGTTTTTTTTTGCATACTTACGCCTATGAAGAAAAAAAGTTTTGCTTACATAACAGAAGCATGCGGCATTAGAAAAATATGCTACATTAGTGTGTTTTTATTCCAAGAATCATAATATATTTTTTGTTTCAGAATCGACATATTGTATTCTAAAAAAAATATTTGTTTACTTATAATATTATGATATGAAGAGCTTGAAATGCAAATACAATTTTTAACATATTTTTTTCCGAAACAATGATTTTTTAATTACTAATGTAAAGTATCAAATAAATGTGGTTGAAGGTTTTCTGAGTCTATCACTTTTGTACCTGTATACAGATATTGTAGTTAGTATCGACTGGTATAGCTTGGGCGTGATTATTTTATTGGTCAAGAACCTACTTACCATACCTAATGTAAGTAATTATTTTACTATTAATTCTATTGAAGTTTTTATTTTATTACTTCCCTGCATTCAGTAGAAAAAGACAATTCTCGACTGTTAATTTGTAATTTATAACTTAAGAATTAGAATCATTTTTTAGTTTATTTCTAAAGGATTATGATTCTTCTCAAAGAAGCGAAACACTTTATCAAATTTAGTTATATTTTAATTAAACCAAATATGTTATCGTAATTTAACCATTATTATAATTAATTAATCATATTGTTACACTGTGTAGGAGATAAAGTTAAAATAATAAGTAAAAAATAAATGCTTCTAGCCATTACACAAAATTTCCTTTTTTAGCTTCGCCTAACCTTTTTTAAATCTGAAGTTAAGTAAGTAGTTTTAAACTAGCAGTTAATTTAACCCAAAATTAAATATGGAAGATGAATCAACCACAGATGTAACTGTTAAATTTTAAACAAACGCATTGACATACTCACATAAATAACTTAACTATAACCAAATTAAAAGAACAACAAATATAGTTTATATAGTTGTATTAGGATAATGATACGTTGTAGCATTAAAAAAATACAATTCAGTTTGCAGGTAATTCATCATGTCACATTGAATGTAAATGTCAACGTCATTTTTTACCAAATGTACATGCGACGAATATTTTAAAACAGCTTTTATGATTTGTTTGATCGAATTCATTGTCATGTTTGCTCATGTTTTCATATTTATCAAAGAAAAAAATGATTATACATAAAAAGTTTATTGGAAATTTTATTAATTGAATATCATCAAGCATAACAATTTTATTCAACGCTGTTTAAGTTGATACGATGAAAAATATTTTATTTGCATAAAAAATCACGAAAAATTTTTGTTAACTTTAATACAATTTTAATTTATTATATACTGAGAACACCTCGGGCTTCAGGAATTTTTTTAGAGTGATGCTTACCACAGACAAGATTTGGTGATTGAAAAATAAAAAAATCTTGATGCCTTAAAATTTACTTTAATTATCTGAAATCAGCTTAGTTACAATACAAAGGAAGACAAAAATAGCTTTTAAGGCGGAATTATTACACCCGCAGAGGAACAACGAAGTTAAAGAGAACACAATTAAAAACAAAAAATAATAACGCGGCATTTAAATAAAAAAAAACAGTTCAAAATTTATACCAATGCTTGATCACTGACCCAGGGCCGATATAACCAATTAAATACAAATATTTTGTTTCTTTGAACGCGGAAAAAGTAGCTGGCTCGACACTGCTTGGCGGAGCAATATCGTTGACAAAGTAGTGAAGGTAGATGGTTGAGAAATTTCAATTTGAAGAGCGATTACGAAGAAAGAATCCAAGCAAGGGTATCAATATACATCCAGCATCCTCAACGCTAAATAACTCCACCAGCAGCGAAGAAACGTTGATATACCTCGCCTCTTTCTATTTTTCAAGCTTTGGTTGGTCTAAAAAGGCTCGTGAATTTTTACCACAAGAAATAATATAACCAATATTTGTACCGCCCTCCTGTTCATTTTGAGTGCTCTGATTGTTTCAAAAAGATTTGGTGAGTTTTTATGCGTCGTTTTTCTAATAATGAATTCAAGATCTAATATTTGTACTGCGTTCGTGACTATTTCGAAGGCTCTGATTGAGCCAAATGAATGTGCTTTTGCATGATTAAAGTTCTTCGTCGTTCAGTAATTTCTTGGCATGAAATGTACCGAATGCCAAATCTCTATGGCGTCAGGACATGACCAAATAGACTTTTCTAAAAGGTAGAGTATAATGTGTGGCGAGCTTTAAGCACAAAAAAGACTTTGCTTCTCTCACAAATTCCACTGACTGTCTTGCTTGACAGTTTGCCGGACTAAGGCAAAAGGCAATGACGGACTTCACGGCTCAGTGATGGCTGGATTTGGCAGAGGGTGAGTTTCCACTGCGAGAATGGAAGCAGCGATGCAGGCTTTTGAGATTGGATTGGAGATTGGCTTTCGTGCAAAATGAATACAATTATAGCTCTAAAAAGAGCTTCGAGGGTGGACGTCTTGTGCAGGCTAGATTCCGGTCAGAGATCTATGTATATTTTAGAATTATTTAATTCTAATTTGAGATCGTAGACAAACGCGTTTGTGTTGTCAATTCTCGTCGAATCGATTTCAAATGACTTTGTCTCGTATGATCAATCAATCTCAAAATATTTTGCTCCAATGCATAAGCCGTTATGAAAGAGAATACAGTTTTTTTTCCCACATTATACATACAAGTGTCTTTTTAATAATGGATTAGAGAACAATAGATAACACTCTTAACTTTTCCGGTTCTAAGCTCAAGAAATGCGACCCCAATACCCACATTTTCTTAAATATCTATTTTAATATGGGTGATACAATGTTTATAATTAAGGTATTCTTATATCATAGTTTTTTGGACCTTTTGTAGTTTATATAAATACGATAAGATAAGAGATAAGCGCCCGCTTATCAGCGATCGTTGGTAAGATAACTAGACTGAAGCGCGCCAGTCGCGCATTGACATTGGCATTGGAACGACGTATATTTTACGCGCAACTTAAAATATGATTATTTATTAAAAAACCAAGGATTTTTATAAAAAAATGTATGCGGAATGATGCAGAGAGATATTTTAAAGCCCGTAGACTATTTATTTTTTTGAAATTCATAAGAATAAGGCCAATAATGAGGAAACCACTGGGGTCAAAAATGACCCCCATCGCCAGAGACGTATTTTTCTAGTCTCCGAGCCGCGAGAGTTAACCTTTTATAAGGCATATTTTTGTCTTATTATTGTATATAACGTATTATGATTTGTAAAATTATAATACTTGATTTTGTGGATGATGGTAGGCTTAAATATTATTTATTTGTACTTTTGTTATGTATGTTATAGAAATCAGAATATGTAAGTTATAATTATTTGTTTTTTTTTTTTTAATCCATGTCCGCTACCAATGTGGAGCATATGGGTTCCAAATGGAAGTATCTCAACAAATTTTTGTTCAACGAGACCTTTTTGCTACTCAGTTGATCAACCTTTATTTTTCAAAGAGAGTGGGGATATAATAATAGAACTAGGACAAGACTAGTGGTTCACCAATCGTTCTCGCTATTCCTGTTTTTATGATAAACTGAGTTAGAGGAAATTTAATACATCAAATACATTCATTCCATCGGACAGAATGTCCATATATCGATTGAAAAATCAATCTATAAAAACTGTCGGTAATGGGATTCGAAACCGTGTTCTAAGTCAAAAATGTTGTTACTTGACTATGCAACTAGCAACATTGTTTATAAGTAGCAAAAAAATTAATAACTACGGAAAGTTAAACGTAACTTGTCTTACTTATACATTTCATAAATATTTAAGCCTTATGTAAATATTTTCTTCGGTATGTATTATACAAATTATATAAATATAATTTTATTTTAAAACACATAACATAACAAAGGTCACCGATTTTTTTGAAAATAAAGTCTGACATTCTTTTGTTAACGCGATGTACTTGTGAAACCGTCTGTCTAAATAAATATTTTTATACAGCTTTCAATGTGTATTTTTATCTACTTTTCTAGCAATGGACTATTTCACAATACCGTGTTGTTGTTGTCACCCCAAGTGAGAAAGGGTTAAAATAATTTCCCGTATAAAGTTTTGTCACTGGAATGACACACATTTCCTTTTGTTGAAGTCTTGCCCATAACGTTTGTGGTATGGTGTTGTTGCTTATTGGCTAAAATAATCTGAGAGATGCGCTCTGTTTTCCGTAAAAATAATAGTAAATCTTAAACTATTTTTCTTTATTGACCTTATTTATACTGCAATATCGAGATAACACAGACAACTTTGCTGCGAGAAAATGTCCATCCAAGTATATTAAATTTTATATCGTGAATTTATTTATTTTCCACAAAGCATTAGATATTTTCTACAATATTCTTCGCTCCGCTGCCACACTGTGAAGTTTGTTTTGAGATCTGATTACAAATGGTTGTCAAACATATATTTTTACCAAGCGTTACAAAAAATGAAACACAAAAGAAATGCCATGGGTGTTATAAACTTGACCACGTTTCAAATTTTTACTGAACAGTTTTTTAAACGTCACTTTTTTCATATACATTTGATTTATTACTTACTTAGTTTTCACATATTTTAGTCACTAGGCTACTCTCAAGGCACTTTTATTCATTGATATACAATATCTTATAAAAATAATATCTTTATTTTTTAAAGTTGAAAGATTACGAGAAAAACTCGATGAGAATTTATTGTAAGTCACTCGAGATCAACTCTAGGTAAATTGACATCACAACACCCACGTTTTATTTCTCAAATTTAAATTTGACATTAACCTTACCGGGAATTGGACCCATACACACTTGATCGGTAGAGCAAGCTCTAACCAACTAAACCACAGCGAGCGACTGTTTATGCGGTATCGAAAAATTTTCAGGGTAAAGGTGGCAACAAAAAAGAAAACATACTAGACGATATCCTTTATGGTTTTTGCAATTGCAAGATGTCACATCTTAAATTGTAAATCTCTTTTAGGTTGGAAAACGAATCCAACGAAAAAAGATCAATTTATTGTACATATATAGAACACGCATAAATTGAATTATTTGCAACGTATTGGTGAATAGTTTTTTTTTTAGATAATTACTTGCAGAAATTTTGTAGTGCCAAGTTTAAGATTGTTGTCTGTGAAGAATTGTTTTACACTCAAAACCTTATACTGGAATATCAGCCCAAAAGAGAGCTTTAACTGAAAGCCATGGTCACTTGATAACGTATGACACCGATGTGATTTATGACTTTTTTTAATGTAAAAAATTGGCGTAGGAATCTAAAGATCATAAAAATTGTTTAAATCTTTTTGGTTTATTTTATAAATGCTACGTTAATTGAATATATATCAAATAAATCGTGTTTTTTTCATTTTCCCTCACAAGTATTTTTAACTGATTCCTTTGATATTAAACGTGATACGAAAGAAGACGTTCAGATATTTCTATTGAATAAAATGCATCAACAGGAAGTTAAAAAATGAATTTATTTTTCTTTGCAATGAGTTTGAAAGAGGTAACATTTTTGATTGAATAACCTCCTTTCCCTGTATCTTTGATTTTTCAATTGGAAAAATAACTCTTGTTATTGATTGTCTAGTACGCTTTGAAATTATTTTAAGAAAATGCTTGAATTTTATTTGCGTGGTTTAATATAAAACTTGATTATACTTGAAAATGTTTTTTTTGAAAACGCCGTTAAATAAAAAATATGGGATATATTCGAAAACGATGCGGATAACAAATTTTCATCGTATGTACACTTATTAAATGACTGTAGTTAAAATGTAGCAATTCGAATTTAAGATTTTGTTAGAAGTTAAATAAAAAAATACACATAATATACATTTGTTATAATTGGTAGTGAGATATTATTGACTTGTTATGTATTTATCTTAAAGTAATGTGCTATCAAATAAGGAATGGAAAAATATTGTATTTTTGCATAAACCTTATGTTAATTGAATGCAGATAGTTCGTCCAAAGCAGCATTTTCTAATTTAAAAAAAAAAACATTAATGCTTTCTTTAAAAATTAAAAAACACTGTTTATCTACTTTTTGTAATCCAGGTCTGAGAAAATGATGGGATACCTTGATACTAATCACTATTTTTTTATGATTCCTTGCAATACGTTGATACATTAGGATGGAGAATAATGCTCGTCTTATGTTTATTGTGTTTACATTTAATGTTTGTAACTTAGTGTATGAGTTTCTGTTCACTTCATTAATCTGTACTCTACGCCGCGTTATTTAGAGATAAGGGTGGCAGGCAAATTCCAGACATCACAAACAACCATGCTTTCGAACATAAATCAATAAATTGACAGAAAAAATTCTGTTCGTACTGGGACTCAAACCCGCGAGATCTGCTAGGAAGTCAAAGATGTTAACAGCTACACCACGAATCCGACAATTTTCAAACAAGGCTTTAAATGTAAAAACATTCTAAAACCACCAAAAAACTACTTTCTGTAGAATTGAAATGTTGTTGAGTGTAGGTAGAGAGATCTCTATTTAAACGTTAGGTTGAAATCATGGATTCAATGGAATGGCTAAATGTGTTTGCAGGAGAATTATTGTAATTGCTTTATTAAAGGCGGGTTCATTTTTTATGTGAACCTATCCACTAAAGATAAGGGGGTTTCATAAATATTTAAGTACCCCGCAAATACAGCATTTGAGGAGTTTCCGTTTATTCTGGTTACTCTGATGCATAATGCAAACCTCTGATTGGGCTAACGCGTGTAGGCACTTAAAAAGAAGAAGAACGTGAGCTATGACTAAATATTAAAAATAGTGTTTTAGAGCAACTAAACAAGATTATGGTGTTTTTATTTGTTGGTGTGCTATTTTTCAAATTTGTCGTTTATTGTTGAATCTTTTTAAAATTACTTACTGTTTGTTTTTGATTCAATCAAAGTTTGTTTCGTAGAAAATGAAAAAGTAAAAAAAAATCCTTTTATATAAATTCAGTGTTTTATTGCTCGATAAAAGTTACAGTTTGTGACATAAAAATAGATAAATATGCAACTCCTTTAAAAATGCAGGAATAAATCAGGTAATTGTATAATTACACAAATGGTCATCGACGTTGTATGACTGTTAAAGTTTAAAGGAATTATTAATATGTTTGTAGTGTCTTAAATTCCCTCTCATCCTTTTGACTCTCAAAAACGTGTCCTATTGTTAGTGATTAGTCATTAAATTGTCCTGTACTATTCTTATCTGCTTGAGTAAACGTTCTTTGTAAAAAAGGAGTAGAGTAACCATTCTTGTTAACCAACTTTCTTTGATAAAAGTTCGATAATAATTTTATATCGACTATGGAAAGTAAAAAAGACATACCAGCATTTTTAAAATAATCACAATGTATACAACTTGATACACGTTATATCAAAAGAATGTTCGTATCTAAATTTAGCTTTTAACTTTGAAAAAAGAAGGGTATGTGAAAATTGCGATCAAAAAAATAAACTAAAAAAAGTTTTTTTTAACAATTTATTAATATTAGATAACGTCAATAAAAAAAACATTTTTTTCGGTCTTCGTGCATTTCAAGTTTTTGTATATTACAATTTGGCCTAAAATCACCAAAAACGTTTTTTGTGTTTCCTGTAAATTTGTTATGTGTTGGTTAAGTTCTTTTACCTTCCCACGATCAACATGGTTCTTATAGAGAGTAGACATTGACAGAAAATAATCCTCCTAATGAAGATATTTCAACATATTTTTTTATACGAGAACTGCTTGTTACTCAGTTACTAACTTACCCAATCTCTTTTTTTTCAACAAAGTAAGACTTTTTAAAAAGGATATGGCATGACTGGTTGTTGATTAATCACTATTGCTACACCTCATTTCTTAGGATTGGAAAGGTGAAAAGGAATTTTTAGACATCACAATTATCCATTCCGGGAGGCAACCAACGACGTTGTACGCTTTTTTATGGACCCGACAAATCTTGACAAGGCAAAAAGTTAATAAAATATTTATGATTATGCCACTGTAATCAAAGAATTTGTAAGTTATATATAAAATTCAGCTTTAATTGTCGACATTGTTGAATTCATCATTGATAATGCATTATGATTACATAATGTTACTAGAAAATATATATTTTCAAATGTTTCTTTACAGAAAAAGTTTGTGAAAAATAATCTTTTCAAAATGAAGATGATACAATTTGTTGTCTTCGAACGAGTTTATGCAAGTATGTAGGTCATTCCACTGTTCTCAATTTTCTATTGCATATCCGGTGTTGTATAAAATGTAAATATCAGATTCCTCTCAGGGCATATATTCTATTTTGCATTCGAAAGTGATATTCATGCTTCGTATTGCATATAAAGTTTTTAGACGCATCCGATTTTTGTAGACTGTAAAACTTACAGTGATCGTATTTACGTAAAACAAAATTGTATAGTTTGACTTAAAAAGTGATAAATTAATATTTATTTTCATATATTTATTATAAACATTTTAATTTATGTAATATTTTATACGTATGATTTTAGTATGATACTTATGATGGTTATTCGAGTTGATTTATATTAATAGGTCAATAATTTTTTTTACGCCAGTTTTTGAGACCATGTAAACAAATAAAGATATACAAATAGTTAGAAAGTTTTGTTGGAAATCAATAGTTTGATTAAAACATAAATTAAAAAATATACGTCGAGTCGGTGGTGTAAGCGCTTCCGACATCCAGGTATGACTTATGTCTTACATATCGTAGGAATACGTAAGTCATTTTTTTGGTGAAAGTACTATTGATACTTGTAGAAATTTCTTATATCATTAAGACATTTTTGTATTTACACACATATTTATTTTCAACACGAAACACATTAATTAATTGGGCCCATTAGAGGTGAAATGATTCAAGTAGTATTTAAGAAAAAATAAGTTAAATGCGTTATGATAGTCTACGTCTTGAAGTATTGTAAAAGTGAAGTAACCTTAGTTATTACATATTGTGATAGGTTTATCTCCGTAAAATAAAAATATACAATCCACCAAAACTACTAAATAAATATGTGATTGTATTTAAGAGTGCAAGAAAAAAGTTTACCACATACTAGTCGGCACATTTCTCCTTTTGAGGGCTAAATTATTAGAATACTAAGGCAGAGTAAAACGTTTTTAATATTTTCAATAATATTGTTTTTTTGACTCTCCTGTAAAATGTACTTAAACTCTAGTATTTTTTTGTGTGGTTTTGGGGACGATGTCGTTTACCTTTTTTTTATTTTTTATTACGCCACCTTTCTATTCATGCCTTTTAGAAAAAAGAGGTAAAGTGACCGACAAACAACCAGTTTCCATTTCATAATGAGTCAATGTACTTCACATTGGGAACAGACATGGCTTGAAAAAAAAAGTGCTTTTATGTCTACATTTTCTTTTATTCAGACAGACTGCCTCCTTGAAGAACAATTCATTCATTCAAATAAAAAAATAATTAAGTCCTGCATAAAAAAAACGTCAAAACAAATAATAATTTGGCAAATGAAAGACACCGTTTCAAAGGGCGCGCTCACGGCGAGGGCGAGATAAGAAAAAATGTTGGCGAACAATACAAATTACAGTGGCGGCGAATTAATAGCGAATAATTAAAAGGGATAGGATAGATGGAGGTGAGTTAAAATAAAATGGTATTGCACCGGGTGGAAAATAACGATAAGGTTTGCTGGCATTTTAAAGATTTCGCTCTGCTATAAATTCATCCACCTTAAATTTACATAACATTTTGCGAAAAAAGGGTTATTTTTTACAGTATCGGATTTTTTCTGCTTAAATATATCAGTAACATTACGGTGAAACGGTGAGATATTTGATCAGGCTCATTTTGCTGAATCAAATAAATATATATTAAAACATATATAAGGAAACGAATCAAATGAAAACGTTTATTAGGTTTTTAACCGTACTAACGTAAACATCATCTCTATAAATAAAATTTCTAGCTACTACAAAAAATGGTTGTTAGCAAACTTAAACATTATTCCAAAAATTAAATAATTTACTAAGTTTCTGCAACTACGAAAAATAGTTGTTAGCAAACTTAAACATTATTCCAAGAATTCAATAATTTACGAAATTTCTGCTACTACGAAAAATGATTGCTAGCAAACTTAAACATTATTCCAAAAATTCAATAATTTACAATTTAAATACTACAGGGCAGGGCTGTCGATATATGGCACGAGATATATTTATTTTATTTTTAGAATTTCTGGCTTATTCAATAAATAGGTTTGTAATTTTCTGACTACATACTTAAAAATGCAACAAATATCCCCCCGTTGAGGTCAACGGGCTTACAGCTAGTCTTTATAAATACTGAAAACATTTTCCCTTATTATTTAGGTATCGTAGAGAAAAGGATTTCATTGGAAGTAAAAAAGCTCAGCCTTACTCTGTTGGATAACCTTTTTATAATTATTATATTTAAAAAACATTAAAAAAACAATTCCGTGCAACTATAGGTAATCTTCAAAGAAATTCATCGGATTTTTACAACACCCTCGCTCAACGCTTAATGATAGCTGACTCAATTGGGATTTAATTAGTAGGACTAGATTATAAGGTGAAAAAATATTTAAGTATTTTAAATGTACAAATTTTGTTTTTAACGTTGTTGAGAATGTTTTCGTAATGATAATACTCTATTTATTAAATGTAAGTAAGGATGTTAGAATATATAAAAAAAAGTATTGTGTATTCTTTCTTAGCCAGTATTATATAAAACTAAGTTAATGTAAGTTAATAAATAGTTCTAATGAAGGCGTAGGTCGACATAGACCAAAAATTCTAGGCTTACAATTAGTGTCTTTATAGTCTACCTTAGTAACGATGTGATCGTGATGAGAAAGTTCCAAGACTTCATTTTAAAAATTTGACATTTGATAAAATAATATTTAAAAACGAAAAATGAAAAAAAAAAACTAATTTATATGTGGCATAAAATTTCTTAAAGCAAAAAATTAAATGAAATAATTGTTGAAAATTTTCTGATTGAGGTTTGGTTTCAGCTGAAGAAACTTTTTCAAGTTTGCAGAATCTGTGTGATTAATTATTATAAATACGCTTTGTTAAACGATGAAGACATCGTTTCATTAACAGACGCAGTCTCTTTTACTTATATTTATTTCATTTTATTCCTTCAAGAGATTCATTAATGAATGGAATGGCACACGCTAAATTCTAATGAATTAGCGGTTTGATTAATTCAAGCAAAAACTACTTTGAAAAGTATATTATGTTAACTACTATAATTATTCCAATACATTATTTGAGTTAATGTTTTATAAATGTAAATTTTTTGTTCGCTTAATTTTATTTCGGACTAGTTAATAGTACTAATTCTTGAATGGAATATTTGATAAATGGGCACAAAAACTAATTTACGAGTTTTACATAAGTACCTTCTATATTTAATGTTCGGTTTATAATGTCGTTAACGTTTTTACAGATTTTTTTAAAAACCATTTATAAATAGTGCAAACTACGCTTTGATAAATTTAATATAAATTCACTGGATTATTGAATCGTATAACACTATTTATAAATTGAAATAGTTTTGTTTTGTAACATGTTGTAAATTTTCACATGTTTTAAAACCATCCAACATCACATATTTAAAATAAATTCAGTACTGAAGTATAATTATACCATTACAAAAACATTTATTTTTGCTCGTAAAAAATATTGAAAAATTGTTGACAAACTTTATATATTCTTTTGAACTATGCATGTAACCAGGAAACCGAACAGTTGATAACATGAACTTTGAAAATCTTTTCTTACAGCTATTTAAAATTATATAGTTATTATACAGTTATTACTTCTCGCCAAAATAAAAAATAAGAGCTCAGTTCCAAATCAATTGATAATTTATACGAAAAAAAATGTGTTTTAATTATGTCGTTTAAATTAATCAATAAAACGATTTTTCTTTGCGTCAAATAGTCACGTTATTAGTGCATACCCATGAAACATAATTAATAAGATATTAGCAATCTACTTTGAAGATT